>JAANYP010002100.1:0-402102 GCA_020465985.1 Centrapalus pauciflorus | reverse complement strand
TCTATATATATATATATATATATATATATATATATATATATATATATATATATATATATATATATATATATATATATATATATTTGTAAACTTTAAATATTATGTATATATTTTTGCAAACTTTCTTATTACATATATATCCTTCTAGAATCAGGTTCATCAGCGTACCTATGAGATTCCGGCGTACCTAATGTACCCTAATGTGAATGATCATTCACATACTTTTTTTTTTGAACAGACATGTATAAGACAACATTATAAGATTTTTTTTCAAAAGAAGCAACATCATAAATCTTGTGAATGGTAAAAAAAGATCATGTGAATGGTCATTCACACCATTCACATGGATGACCATTCACATAAATATGCATTGAACATTCACATAATTTTTAAGGACACAGAAAGTGTGAATGTATGTGAAATTCATATATCATGTGTATAACATTAATTTAAACATGGTTATGAGAAAAAAAATTTAAAAAAAGTTTTTTAAGGTTGGTACCTTCGGGTGCACTTGATTTCGAGAGGTACTTTTTTGAACGTGACTCTATCATTCTAAACCTTTAAATCTTACACACACACACACACATATATCCAAATGACCATTTTAAATTTAATTACATCATTTAAAAAAAACATAAATATCATTTCTAAATTAATTTATTATTGAATTAAATTAGAAAATATATATTTTTTATTTTTTTAGTTTATTTTTGTTAGGATTTAAGATGGTAATTCAGGTAATTACATTTTTTAAAATGATAAAATAAATTTAAAATAGTCATTTGGTCATTTATGTGAGATTTTAAGATTTAGAAGGATATATATCTAATAAGAAAGTTTGCAAGGATATATGTATAATATTTAAAGTTTACAAGGATATATATGAAATTGTCCCTTAATTATGTTAACCTTATTGGGTTTATTATGAAAAAAACCAACATGTTTTCACGTTTTTTGCGTTTTCGTCTCTCCATGTTATTTTTTCCATAAAAAACCTCAAGTTATTCTTTTCTTATTGGTTTAGTGAAATTTGGACATTAGACCCCGGTTATAATTTGTGAACCGGGTTTTAAAAACCTGAAAAACCGGGTTCTAATGTCTAAATTTCACTAAATCAATAAGAAAAGAATAACTTGAGAACTTTTATGAAAAAAAAAATAACATGGAGGGACGAAAACGCAAAAAACATGAAAACATGTTGGTTTTTTTCATAATAAATCCAACCTTATTTGAGAAAACTATTTTTCTTTCCTTAAGAATGGATGAAAAATAGGTACTACAACATTTTGGTTTATTGTTTACCTAAAATAAATATCATTATTATTATCTCTAATACTATAATTAAATCTAAATTTAGAAACCTATATTCTAATGTAGAAAGTTGGTAAAACAAAGTAAAACTAACGCTGAGATCAGTCATGTATTGAGGATATCGAAATTTTTTGAGACATGTCATTAATATCAAGAACTGATCTGATTATAGAATATCAATACCGGTATCAATTATTTCGATGTATAACACTGTAACCGGTTAGAACCGGTTTTTCCGTCATAGGAATTAACAACCATCCTCTTATCTCTCTCTAGCTATACGGATTTGCATAGCTCACCAAATTAACCTTTTTTCAATTAATTAATTATTGTATTAAAAACAACAATCTTCTTCATTATCTGTTTGAATAATAATGAATCTATAATTGATCATTCGTCCAAGGAAGCAAAAGCTAAATGTGTTTTAAATATTAATTGCTTTGAGGAAAAAACACACTTCACTTTCTTTTGTATTTTTTGAATGATGATGTCACGATTACTTGATCAGAGTTTGATTAATTATTCTTGAAGACGAAGATGAATGATACTATGGATGAGCAAAAAACTCATTTTACTCGGATTGGAACCAGACCATTTATTTTTGGGTTGTATTTCAAATCCTATATGGTTATCAGCTCCACCATGTTAACTTCAGTCAGTTTTTTTCCTTTGTAAAAGTCAACCAGCCGGTTTATTTTTTGTCGGTTCTTGGTTCTTAATTTTGGGCATTTTGATTTTTTCGACTTCGGAGTGATCCTTGAACAGAGCTCATAGCTAGACGATACCTATAGGAAAAATTATGAACTTTAATCGATGATAGTTAAATCTTTTTCTTGAAGATACTAAAGCTAAAACATGAAAATTTATCTAATTAAGAATTCAAGAATCAAAAGTTATGATTCAACCCTTCAACTTTTGATACGGTTCCGTCATTTTTCCAGGAAATTTCTTAGTAACGATCTGTATAATGCTAAAATCAAGAATCGAATACCGAATGATGGTCCTAGTTCGGTGTAGGTTTAGCTCGGTCCCTGTATAGTAATTGTTCGGTTACAAAATTTGGTAAAAATCTAACCCTCTAAGTAAAACATGTTCTAGATTATCTTACTAACAATTTAAATTCAAATTACATAAAAAATTAAATTCAATAAGATGGTAAAACTTCATATATGAATTATATCTGATAAAAGAAATATATACACACTATCAAATATACATTCAAGTTTTTATTATAATTAGATACAATAAAATACACATTCATGTAATCTATCTATCTATGTACTATAACCAGCCGGTTTATTTTTGGTCGGTTCTTAATTCTTAATATTGGGCATTTCGATTTGTTTGACTTCGGTCCGATTCTGGAACTAAGCTCATCCCTAGATGATACCTATAGGAAAACTGATGAACTTTAATCGAGGATCGTTAATTCTTTTTATTGAATATACGAAAGCTAAAACATGAAAATTTATATAATTAAGAATTCAAGAATCAAAAGTTATGATTCAACCCTTCAACTTTTGCTACGGTTCCGTCATTTTTTTTTTGGAAAATGTTTAGTAACGATCTGTATTTTTAGAATCGAATACTGAATGATGGTCCTAGTTCGGTGTAGGTTTAGCTCGGTCCCGATATAGTACCGGTAAGTAAAACATGTTTTAGATTATCTTACTAACAATTAAATAAAAAATTAAATCCAATTAAATAGTAAAACTTCAAATGTGAATAAAGTAAAATCTGATAAAAGAAATATATATACACTATCAAATTTACATTCAACTTTTTATTATAATTAGATACAATAAAATACACATTTACGTAATCTATCTATCTATATAATAAAGGATTTATCATGCTATATCATTTATTTATTTTTAAAATTGTCAACACTATGTTTTTAACAAATATGATTAAATAGAGAAATTAAATCATGTGTTACTATACTATAATAACTAATATCATGATAAAACATGATTTAAGATTATATTGTAAAAAATAATTAATAAATTAAATATAATGTGTGTGTTCTAAAGTTAAAGATATTTGTTTTACTAATTGTAATATATATTATAAATCATTCTCATGTTTCTATTATGGTCTAGTTAATCTTTTGTCTTTATATTATAATAAAATAGAATATTATCCGTCATGTATCACTCTCTCTATATTTTTTATTTATTGTCATTTTATCATCAATCTAAACTAATATATTCAAAATCTAAATACAATACTTATTTTCTCCACACTTGTCTATATATCTAAATGAAAGCATTTTATGTGTTTGTACTTTGTAAATTATTAAAATAAATTAAAGATAAATACATATCATACAACTATTGAAAAGTTCCTAAAAGAAATAAATAGGTATTGTTTAATGAAAGCAAAATAAATAAGTATTATTAAATAAAAAGTTAATTTAAGAAAATATAAGATTAATAAAGCAAAACTAAAATAGCAAAAGCAATCAGTCCTATTAAATCGAATTTTTGGTTGAATTTTTAAAGAAAGATCCGTGGGCTCTACTTGGGCCGATATACGGATCCAATCAAGAGGTGTGTTTTCCGCTTTTACTGTGCTCTTCCGACTTCCACCCCGACCATAAAAAGCCCACGCGTGTGGCGCGTATCTTCTACCGCGTCTCTTTGACATGCCATAAGCAAGCAGGCAATAGCAAATGGTGAATTTTTATTGGGTTAATTACGGAAAGAAAAAATATATTATCATTTTAACATATTAACCACTTTACTTAGATGAAGGGATTACCACTAGGGGTGGTAATTTGAGTCAATTCAATCAAACGGGTTGATGATCAAAAGTCATAAATTTTACATAATGTAAATTTTTTTTTTCAAAAAAACAATTTTTTAATACACCGTTTTATAAATTTTCATTTTTTAAAAAAAGTATGTTTAATCTTAGTTTTTTACAATGTGTCCATTTAATTGTTCGGTCCGTTGGGTCAAGATTGTCAACCCTAACTATCAACAAAGGTGGAAGAGGTTCGTTCCCATTGTTTGAGGCTTGAGTTCGAGTCTTACCAATGACGTTTCACCTTAGATGGAGGTGTGAGATTTGGTTATCACCCTCAAGGTGTCTAACAATGATGTTAATTACTAACCACTAACATATACTGTTTAAAAGAAATCATTTTAACATTTTAATTTTTTTCAATTTAGGTAATATATTAATTAAAGCACATCAATCAAGATAATATTACAAGAAATAGAAGATAACTTAAACCGAAAAACAATTTTTCATCGAGTCAACAAAACTTTATGATGAGTTATTTGATTTGTTGTGACAGTTTTTAAAAGATTGTCAGTTACTTAATCACGTATCATGTTATCTTGATTGATGTGTTTTTAATAGTATAATCCACTAATTGAAAAAAAATGTAATATGTTACCCAAATTAAAAAAATATGATACTACGTTATTATTATTATTTTTTATTTTGTAATTAATCCATTTTTATTTAAGAATCTTTCATTTATCATATTTGATAAAAAAAAAAGAGAGGGATTTCTTTTCTAGTATTTTACTTTTTTTTTTTGCGTTTTCTAGAATTCTTTACACCTCTTATTATTTCATAATCTATTAATTTTACATATATGCATTTCAAATTCTCAATCAAATATGATAAATAAGGGTGAATTTTTTTACCAACATTTTAAAAACCAAACTGGTATCATATCGGGGCCGATACCGTACTCGATTCGGTATATGATACTAATATTATATCTCAAAAATTTTGGTGCTATACTACTATCCGGTTCGGCAGCGTTACGACACCAGTACAGGACATATTAAATACATACATAAACACACACACATGTATCAAAGGTTAACATTTGCTATTTTTATTACTAAATTATATCTAATTATATATATTTACATTAACATTTAAATATATATTGAACTTGCAGCGACATATATATCCACAGATGATTAATTATTTTTATTGATTTTGATATTTACTTTACTTATTGGTTTTGACGGTAACATTTATTGTTGGTTTTGATATTTATTATATTTGTTGGTTTTGATTTTAACTTCGTTTATTTGAAGTTTTATAATCGGTTTGATACTCATTATTAATATTATGCTTAAAAAATTTCGATACCTTTCGATTCGGTATCGTACGGTGTCGGTACAGATCCGATCACACCCCTAATGATAAACACGTAAGAATTTATTATAAACAATAATAAATATAACAATTAATATATTTGATGATAAAATAAATTATTTTATTACAAATAATAACAAATAAAAAGTTATTATTGATTTTAGCAAATTCGCTTTAAATATTTCCCACGATCTCTCATCTTTGTATTTATATATAGGCTAAATTACATAAATGGTCCCTGTGGTTTATATGAAATTACGGTTTTAGTCCCTGAAAGAATTTTATTACACCAGCAGTCCCTAATATCGAAAAGTTGTAACATTTTGGTCCCTGAAACTAACGACCGTTAAACTTGAACCGTTAGTTTCAGAGACATTTTTGTCTTTTTGACTTTCAAGGACCATTTATGTAATTTTCAAACTTTCAGGGATCATTTATGAAATTTTCATACTTTTCATATATATATATATATATATATATATATATATATATATATATATATATATATATATATATATATATATATATATATATATATATATATATATATATATATATAGAATCAGGTTCATTAGCGTACCTATGAGATTCCAGCGTACCGAGCGTACCCTAATGTGAATGATATATTTTTTTTAAATAGACATGTATAAGACAACATTATAAGACTTTTTTTCAAAAGGAGCAATATCATAAATCTTGTGAATGTTAAAAAAAGATCATGTGAATGGTCATTCACACCATTCACATTGTGTGAAATGACCATTCACATGGATGACCATTCACATAAATATGCATTGAGCATTCACATAATTTTTAAGGACACAGAAAGCGTGAATGTATGTGAAATTCATATATCATGTGTATAACATTAATTTAAACATGATTATGAGAAAAAAATTGAAAAAAAGTTTTTTAAGGTTGGTACCTTCGGGTGCACTTGATTTCGAGAAGTACTTTTTTGAACCTGACTCTATATATATATATATATATATATATATATATATATATATATATATATATATATATATATATATATATATATATATATATATATATATATCATTTCTTTCTTTTTTATAATTTAATTATCCAAATACAAACATTGTATTTTTTTATTCCTTTTGTTTTAATCATTAATTTTCATTTGTATGTTTATTGTTATTATTAATGTTATTTTTGTTTTATACATTACTATAATTATTAATTTAATATTATTATATAATATACCTGATTTATTTTTTTTCAATTATTTATTGAGAATTAAATATTTCTCAATTGTTTTTTCATTTAAGAAAAATAAAAATAAAAACTAGTTGTAGTTTTTTCGTTCGTAAAATCTAAAATCAAAATGATTTATTTCTTTTCTCCATTCAAAAAAATTCAAAATAACAACGTGTTGAAGCTTTTTTCGTTTGGAAAAAGAATATAATCAAAATGTTTCGTAGTTTCTTCAATGCAAATACTTAATAAAAATTTTTAATTCTATATGGTTTGAAAAATCAAGAACTGGAATGGTTCATCGCTTTTTAGTCAAATAAATTATATTCCAAATGGTTTGTTGCTTTTATTGAAAAAATTGAAATTGTATTGACTTTTTTTTATCTACGTTTAATTAAAAATCAGAACTATTCTTTTGTTTGAAAAAATCAAAAATCATAACGGTTTACCGTTTTTTGATCAAAAAAATTAAAATCAAAATGGTTTGTCATTAAAATCAAGATGATTATCGTTGTTAAAAAAAATAAAAATCATAATGGTTCATCGTTTTTTAAATAAAAAAATTAAAACCGAAATGGTTCATCGTTTTTTGATTAAACAACTATTAAAAAGTTTACGAACCACTCTAATATTTTTTTTGGATCAAATAAACGATGAACGAATTCGATAATTTTTTTGATCAAAAAATGATGAACCATTATAACTTTTGATTTTTTTAAACAATGATAACCATCTTGTATTAAATTTGTTTTATAAAAAAAATGACGAACTATTTTGATTTTAATTTTTTTGATTAAAAAACGGTAAACCATTATGATTTTTGATTATTTTTTTCAAACAAAAGAACCATTCTGATTTTTAATTAAACGTAGATAAAAAATCAATACAATTTCAAACTTTTCAATAAAAACAACAAATCATTTGGAATTTAATTTATTTGACTAAAAAGCAAAGAACCATTCCAATTATTGCTTTTTTCAAACCATTTAGAATTAAAAAATTTTATTAAGTATTTGCAATAAAGAAACTACGAAGCATTTTGATTATATTCTTTTTCCAAACGAAAAAAGCTTCAACACATTTTGTTATTTTGAATTTTTTTGAATGGAGAAAAGAAATAAATCATTTCAATTTTAGATTTTCCGAACGAAAAAAACTGCAACTAGTTTTTATTTTTAAATTTCTTAAATGAAAAAAATAATTGAAAAAAAAACGAACCAGGTATATCATATAATAATCTTAAATAAATAATTATAGTAATATATAAAAAAATAACATTAATAATAACAATAAACATACAAATAATATTAATGATTAAAACAAAAGTAATAAAAAATATAATGTTACATTTGGATAATTAAATTATATAAAAAAAAGAAATGATAAATATGTATGAAAAGTATGAAAATTTCATAAATGGTCCTTAAAAGTCAAAAAGACAAAAATGCCCCTGAAACTAACGGCTCAAGTTAACGGTCGTTAGTTTCAGAGACCAAAATGTTACCACTTTTCTATTTTAGAGACTTCTGATGTAACAAAATTTTTTAAGGAACTAAAACCGTAACTCCATATAAACCACATGGACCATTTATGTAAATTTGTCTTATATATATTTCATATATATGCAGTTAAATATTAAACGTAAAAATAATAATAGATATAAATTAGTTAAAGAAACACGGAACGCGCCCATAGAGCGAGTAGGAAGCACGACCCTACAATGAAAGAGTCAAATACTTATATAGCTGTACTTTTTTCCGGCTCAGCATCCAACTGCTTCACTTTTCTAACTGAATCCGGTTCTTCACGCGCTCTTCCTCGCGTGAACATATCTTCACCCATCCACAAAGCAATTATACACTCCAATTAGCTTTCAACAGAAAAACCCAAATCGAAGCAAAATTCTTCGCAATCAATCAACAAACTAAACAGATTATCAATTCCATGTTTCCCCTCTACTTAAATACCAAAACCTCTCGATTCCGTAAATAAAACCCTAAATTTCTCCCTGTTCGTATACATTCTTCGCAGGTATATTCTCTTGATCCATTACCATCTTCATACTTCATTCACATAATTTTTTCGGGTGTTTTTTCTTTTTTACTTGTATTAGTGGGGTTATATGTGTTCAGATCCGCTGCTTTTAATCTAATTTATATAAGGTCAATCTGTGCTTTGTTTGGGCAGTGTAGGTAGGTACTATAGGTAGGTGGTTCATGTTCGAAAGTTTTAATTTTTTGGAACTGTGGTTTGGTATTTTCATGTTTTGCTACCCGTTATTTGGATAACGGGCTTTGATTGATGTAACAATCTGTTTTTTTTTTTTTTTCAGTAAGGATTATGCTATATATATTTGTTTGTTTGTTTTGTTTGAGATTCAACAATGTATGAAGAGGAATGTAAGGAAATTTAGTTCTTCTATGTCTTTGTTTATTTGGAGCTTGTGGTTTTGTAGAGGAGCTGAATGATCGTACATTGCTTGAGTTGGTAAAATGGTAAGAAAAGTCGTTTGCTTTTATATAGAATTAAAACGATTAGGAATGCCCACATGACGTGCTAGCAGAAAATACTCTGTGAAGTGATGTGATGTGGTTGTACCAGCATGTCAAACACAATGCTAGTGAATTTTGTGCCCCCTTTCCTTGTTAATTTATGTTATTGTGACTTGCTCCAAATGATAATTTGGCATGGTGCAGTGGAACTATTTTTCTTAATCTTTGTTCAGGCCTCCCTATGTGATTGTATCATGGGATCACTGTACATAGTAGAAATGTTGAAAGAGATAAGAGAACAATTCCTGAAATTGTATCTGCTTTCAGCCGATCTTGCCTTCTCACAAATGCAAGGCCACTCCTTGCAATGATAGGGTTATTTTCATTATTATTATTATTATTTTTTACCTCCTCACTCATAGGCATGAGTCATGACGTATTGGTTCTGGCAGTTAAAAACTTTAACACCGTCTAACCTTCCTAATTGATGCACTACTTAAAGTGAAGTTCTATGTGCCTCCTATTTGCCCCTCATTAATAGAAATTAATGTTTTCCTAATGGTTAAATTCGTTCTTCCAGTCAAATCTAATAGAAAGCGTTTGATAAAGTTTGCCAAAGATATTCTCTGGTTAATGGTATCCTTTCACTTGAGAATTGCAAGAAAATTACAAATTATTATTACACTATAATTAGTCGTCAAAAGGTCACTACGTTGTATATTTTCGTTTATTCTTTCAGTGAAAATATATATTTTGACATTTCCCTTTTCATTTTGAACACCATATGGTTAGGATTCAGTGTGACACTGTGCTGATACTTTGATGCTATATCATCACAGGGAGGGTCTCTTGAGCATTATGGACATGGATGATAAACTTTTTACTAAAGGTGAGAACTTGACTTCTCTAATTTCTTTGCCACCTTTTTCTTTCGCCACTTACTAATGCTCAGCTCATTGCTCAACAATATTGAAGGGAAGAACCAATTATATGATCAAGTATTATTGTTCTTTTTGAACACTTCAGCAAAAACCAAGATATCTTCATTTGTTCTGACTCATGATATACATAAATAGTCAACAAGATGACGTTATGTGTTCTTTCCTGTGGTAATGTGATAATAATTTTGGAGTAGTAGATAACATCTGTAAGATTCAGAAATTGACATTATCTCAAGATCAGATCCAATGTAATCTATATTTTTCTCAAGGTAGTAATATATGTGTTAACATACCCCCATATGAGTAATTTATACACTCTAACCTGTCAACTCAATGATGACACAAATGTGGCTTCTGTAATCCTACACTTCACCTGCTATAGTTTAACCACATCATTTCATATGACATGGCGAAGCTTTATTGGACACAATCATAGTATTGTACCAGATTTTTGGTTCCAAATTGAACATCTATTCCCTAAAATTAGAACAGCTGAGAACTAGGTTCTGTTTTCTTCCATTTTAGTCTGTTATATATATATATATATATATATATATATATATATATATATATATATATATATATATATATATATATATATATAACATGCATATTCACAGGTTCTGGATATATATATGAATCAGGTACTTGTGAGAATGCATATGTTGGTGAGAACACATGATTAGAGCAATAATTGTTGACCAAACACTTGATTTATGAATAATCTTATGTGATCAATTGAATCATTGTTCAATTGAATTTTAGGGCAAAAAGGATAATTCAAATGATGATTCATTTATCGACTCGATATTCATCAATTTTTTTCTATTAATTTTTATTTGATGATTCTGCTTCGATTTAATCAAAAGTTTTGATTCAACAATGATTGTAATGAATTAATAAAGGGTTTGGTCAAAAGATTATGATTCAATTAGACTTAAATCACTCGTTCTCACCTACATATGCATTCTCACAGGATCAGGATACACACACACATACACAAAATGCAAAGACACACAGACACATACATACATTGTTTAATTGAACTTTCGGGCAAAAGGGATAATTCAAATGACACACACACACACACACACACATATATATATATATATATATATAGACACACATGTGGATACACACACATATGTGTGTGTGTGTATGTATGTATGTATACACACACACATACATGCATTTGTTGTAATTTTCCAATCCTACTCCTGTAATGTTGGATCTCTTCTTTATCCTTCTAAGTTCTTAGGCCTATCTTTTAGCATAACCAGTTAGCTTAAAACAAAGGCTGTGATGTGTTGAGTTGGACATTGATTCTGGACATGAAAGCTAAAAAGTTACAGTCAAGTGCCTCACCTCGCTCTTGATATGTTAGCATCTTGGTTCTAGGATCTGCACACATCCTAGGTGTTGTCTTATGTCTTTAAGGGTAAGAAGTTTATTCATTAATTATGTTAGCTTTTATCTTTCTTAGCCTTTTGCAATAATATCAGGATCTGACAACTACAACAGAGATGGAAAACCCTCACTTGTCTGTTTAATACAAGTTAAATTTTTACTTGCTGGTGTTGATATGTTAAATAACATACAAAAATAGAGCTAAGTACAACATAATAGTTAATGAATGTAAAGGTGATCTGTACATCAACCATCCATGACCTTGTAAACGAAGAAGGTTTGTTTTAGAGGGTGAGGATAAATCCCCTAGTAATCAGCATAGATCATAAAAAGAAGATTTTTTATGGTTGAATCAATGCTTAATCAGGTTTGATTGGTTTGGTGACTTCTATATTGTCAGAGATTGAATTTGTAACTCTAATTTCTTTTTGAGTATTTTGTGGAAATAAGTCTTAATTTTGTTGAGTGTTTTATGCAAGTTTTTGTATGTCATGCTAGATGGTAGATATATGTAATGCTCTCCAAGCTCACATCTTGCCTATGCCTTGTAACCATACATTCCTATTTGGATGTTGATATGCATTGGGCTTTTTGCAACCATTATCGGCATACTGAAATACAATTATCATGAATTGAGCTAGTAATTTACGATGATTTTTTCATTAAATATGTTCTGTTGAATAAAATATTAAGTGTAGTTTTTGGTATAATATTTTTGTTATTGTAAACAAGCAATTTGCCTTTATTTTTTCTTCATTTATTAGAGGTAATTTCAAGCCCAAGTTTGGTGAAAAGGGCCGGATCCAGTGCCGGATATCTGCCTAATTAATCCCGTAATTTCTATCTAATAGCTGCTGGTGATACAAAACCCTAAGAGAGCATAAGAGCGCCAATGCGGTGCCTCCATCATCTTTCTCATTATTTGCCCTCCCTTCCACAATTGCTATATAATAGTTGGTGCTGGGCTATAGAGGGCTAAGATACAAACCCTAATAGAACATAAGAGCACCGAGGCGGCGCTTCCATTGGCATGCTCTTCTCTCATCAATTGCCCTCAAATAATCATCCATTCTCTTTATATCATCATAAAGAGTTGTGGATTTCTGCAGTGCGCTCATTGTTGATTTTCTAGTACTTTTGTAAGAAAATTCCTTTCCCCAATCTTATGCATCAGATTTTGATCAATCTTTGAAGTTTAAGATCTCCTTTCTTGCACTTTTGTAGGCTATTTTTATAAATTATTTTACAATCCAACTTCGACAAAGTTCTTACGCTTATCTGTTTCTCAATTAACTTCTGGATCTGTGTGATATGAGAAAATTTTGTTTCTGTATTTGGAATGTGTTGTCTGTTATACACTCTAGGCACTAGATTTTGATATCTGATGAGCAGAGAGATGAAATCCCGTCTTCAAGTGCATGCAGCATTGTAGATCTGGATTTATCAGATGTTTTTTTTATTTAATAAATTAATTTTAGATCTAGTTGGTCTTTGCAATACTGTTTTCTAATCTTACCATTATAATGCATGACATAATTTCATCAGCATAACAATTTGTATTGGGATCATGTGCTTTGTGGGGCAAGACTAAGGTGCTACATCCACTTACACACATACAGATTTTTCATGTTGTTTATATATATTTTATGCAGTAATTGGTAGGGTTTCATAAAATCTGTGTGTCCATTCATTTATCATCATCATATTATGCGCTGGTCTTTTCTTTTAAGTAAAAACTGTACCATTTTGTGGGTTTACATTTCATCTGATCCTGCTATAAGATGTGAATGACAGGATTAATTTCCATCATTCTGAGCAACATAGGAATCAAAGAACGCTGCTGCGCAGTTGTGTGTGCTATACTTCCAGCTACAGGAAGCTACTAAGATCTACAGTAAGTCCCCAAGTTATTGTGATGGATGAAATTTCTTAAACTTGGTATAGATAAAGGAAAAATCTTGCACTTTTATGAGAAGGTCCATTGGAGACTGCTTCTATAGGTTTTTCCTTTTTGGATTTTCATTGCGGTATTAGCCATTAGGTATAAATGTTCTCATTACCATCTCTTCATATCTTCTTATACTTTTAATTGATTGTTATCTTCCCTGGATGCTGCAAGGTATTACCGTATTAAGTTAGTCAATGTACAAATTTTGTTGATTGGTCAAGAAAATGTGATTATGTGTAATATTTATTTATGGATTCTGTAGCTGAAATTATGAAGGAAGCCCAGCAGTTAAATGGACGGCATTTGCTTTAATAATGTTAATTGGTTCATTTTTTCAATTTTGCATATGTTTTTTGTTCATTTGATATTAGTTTACCTTTCATGTTCACAAAAACAATGGTGTTCCTCGCTTATTCATTGTGTTGTTTTCCCCCTTATATCTAGTTTCTGATTTTCGAAGAATGGACATTCAGATGGTGCTTCAAGAATTCTAGAGCGGGGTAAAGAGTTTGTGAAGGCTGGTCACCTCTTGTGTATTTTCTGTGATAAGGAGAAGCAATCAGCTTTTCATCAAACTCAAAATCGGACGAAGCTTCAAGAAAATGATGAATAAGAAACCTTTAAAGAATCAGGATTCCAAGAAGGTGTCCAGTAGTCCTAAGACTCAGCCTTCACGAAAACAGAGCAGGAAAGGGGAAAATCCTATTCGAATTCCACCAGTGACAGAACCATGTTCTGGAGCCAGGTGCCCTAGTACGTGGATCTGCAGGAATTCAGCCTGTAGAGCTGTCCTTTCTGTTGTTGACACTTTCTGCAAGAGGTGTTCGTGCTGCATATGTCACTTATTTGATGACAACAAGGATCCTAGTCTTTGGTTGGAATGCACTTCTGATTCTCCAGCAGGAGAATCATGTGGCTTATCTTGCCACATTGAATGTGCCCTCCAGCATGGAAAAGTAGGGGTTGTTGATCTTGGCCAGTTGATGCAGCTGGATGGGAGTTACTGTTGTGCTTCATGCGGTAAAGTTTCAGGGATCCTTGGGTGAGTCCTCACCCACTTCTGCACATGGAATTACATCAAAATTATACAGCAAAGGATCCCTATCTGATTTCAAAACAGCATTTGCTTTTTATTAATTTAATGTAGTTGTTAAGCTTCTTATTCCCTTTGTTGGGCATTTAATAATTATAGGTATTGGAAGAAGCAACTGACTATTGCTAAGGATGCCCGGCGTGTTGACAGCCTATGCTATCGGATATATTTGAGTTTCAGGCTTTTTGATGGCACATCAAGGTTTCAAGAACTTCATGAAATTGTTAAAGATGCAAAGACGAAATTAGAGACTGAGGTGGGCCCACTGAGTGGGGTCTCTGCCAAGATGGCACGTGGCATTGTAAGCAGACTTTCTGTTGCAGGTGATGTCCAAGCACTGTGTAATGCTGCAATTCAAAAAGCAGATGAAGTTTCTGCCACACGTCTTAGTGCAAACCCGGATGGTCAAGGTATGTCCTTGAGTTTGGGTTCTTTTGTTTTGATCAGTTCGAAAGTTTCCTTTAAATATTAAAATGTATTTTTTTTGCCCCCCTGCAGAAGGTTCCCTCCCTGCCGCATGCAAATTCATCTTTGAAGACGTGACAGCTTCCTCTGTTGTGCTCGTTTTAATTGAACTATCTACAGCATCTTCCAATGATATAATTGGATTCAAGTTGTGGTACTCTAAAACTACGGAGAAGACACATACAAAAGATCCGGTTTCGATTTTCCCTAGATCTCAGAGAAGAATTCTGATTTCCAATCTGCAGCCTTGCACTGAGTACTCATTTAGGATTGTATCGTACACTGAAGCTGGTGATTTGGGACACTCAGAGGCCAAGTGTTTCACTGAGAGTGTGGAGATACTTCACAAGAACCCTGGTGATCTTACTGTTCCTCATGATGAAGGAACATCTGGTGTCAAAGACGTTGACTCTGACTCTGGATTTAAAGTGCGAGACCTTGGGAAGATCCTCCGCTTAGCTTGGGTTGAAGAACGAGGATACTTGGATGATATATCAGGTGCAGATATGAGTAGGCTTGGTCAAGTGACCATCCCTGAAACTTCAAAAGCCGATAGACCGCCGCCATCTACTCCATGTGCGCTAGACTTGAACGTGGCTACGGTGCCTGATTTGAATGAAGAGTTAACCCCTCTAAATGAATCATCTAGGGATGGAGACGACTGTTCTGCAGGCCGAAATGCTGAGGCAGATCATGGCAGTGGAGGATCTGAAAACTGGGCCCATCATAGGCCCAATGGGGAAGTGGCAGCTGTTGAATCACAGGCTGTAGTGTCTCGAAAGAGGCCAGCAAGTGCAGAGATCCATGAGTGTGATAGCGCCTTGATAAACATGTCACCCTTCCCAGCGAACAAAGGAGGACCTGGTAAGCTGGATGAAAACTTTGAATATTGTGTGAAGATGATCCGTTGGCTGGAGTGCGAAGGATACATGAAGCAAGAGTTTAGATTAAAGCTGCTAACATGGTTTAGTTTGAGGTCAAGCGAGCAGGAACGCAGGGTGGTGAACACTTTCATCCAAACACTGGTGGACGACCCGAGTAGCTTGGCAGGACAGTTGGTTGACTCCTTTGGTGATATCGTAAACAACAAGAGGCCTAGGAACGGATTCTGCAGTAAGCTGTGGCACTGAACAAGAGTTGGACCTCATTTCTTGATTAATTAGCTCATTTCTTGGTATAGCCATTTTTTTCTTCACAGCTGGACCTCAACGTGGTATCTCATATTTCCATAGCCGTTCTTTTCTTCTTTAAATTGATTTATGAACTTTTTTCCTTAAGTCATTTTACATTCGAAAGTAATGGTATTTATTTGATATAATTATGTAGCAGACAATCTTAGTTGACTTGTGCTAGTGGGACACAAGTATTTTATGAATTGTGCCATCTTCTTCCTTAGCAAATGCTCGATCTGGCTCTGCAGGCAGGTCTTGATGGGATTTTTATTTATTATATTAAAGTTGTTGGTTGGTTCTCTTTTACTACATTCACACTGTGTTACTTGTTGGAAGTTCAGTCGGTGTGGTGGTGTTGTTAACCTGGGTCATTCCTAACAACCAAAAATCCAATTAAATGGAATGGTCCATGCAATTGTAACTTTGATTGAATGGTTTGTTTTTATAAGGCATTGCATGCTTTCTAGAATAATAATTTGATTTAATTGATGGGGGGATTTTGTATGGTTAGCAAGTCAATCAACTATTAACATCCAAAACATTAAAACACCAGTAATCAATATATCAAATAATTAGGGGTGTTTTGTGTCTTCAGAATTGTTTTTGTGTTTTAGTTAATCAAAACAAGATAAAACAATGTCGGCAAAACATATTGTTTGACTTTGTTATGTAATATGTAATAAAATAAAACAAATAATTCTTATGCTTATAAGTTAGCGAGCTCTTTATATATTGCTATAACCGTCACCGAATCATCTAGTATATTGTATTGTAGTGGATATTTGTTATGCGTTGACTTGAGAGAGGGGATTTAGTTTGGGAGAAACATTCTTTGGACACTTTTTGAAAGCTCCTGCTCCTGAGCTAGTTTTCTTTACCTTGTATTCTATTGTTCCACAGGTTGATTATATAATGTTAATATTTGGATCCTGGTTTGGTTTGGGCTGTTTTCTGCAGTTCTAAAATGGTTTGGCTATATATGTTATCTAATTCTAGTTTGACTTTGAGGTTTAAGTCTTTGTACAATATTTTAGAGACATCTTTATTGTAACTAAACATCAATAATAATCAAATAATCTGCATCAAAAGCTTTGAATTCTTTTCGGTAGCCGTGAACTACGAAACAACAAAACATAAAGCGATAAGAGCCACAAACGACGCCGTATAGGGAGAATTTTTAAAAAGGATGACAGCCCACCAAATAACCGAAATGTGAGGTCACGAATTCTCTGCACACTCACTCCCCCCCTCCAATCCTCTCTCTCTCTCTCTCTCTCTCTCTCTCACTCACTCAAACACACACACGCAGCAGACATGCGGCTTCTTCAAGCTCCAGCTTCTGTGCATGTGACATCACAACGCTCTAAATTGCAATCCAGAGGTACGTACCTTCTTAATCCATGTGTAAATATTAACTCATGTGCTTGGTTGATGTTAATATTGTATTCAACCTTTAATAACAGCAGGTGGAAAATTTCTGGAGACACGTATTGCCATTACTAATTCTCTTCTTTCCTTAAGAATTGAACGACGAAGTTTTTGTTTAACACATAGGAGTGTGAAAGCTGTTTCTGCTACAGCTGCTTCTCTTGAAGGTGAGTGAGTGAGTGAGTCTTCTTTTCTCTCTTTTCATTATGTGCTCGGACCTTGGAGTTTGTTTGAGGAAATTAACCTTGTTAAAGGTAAGCAAGTGGATAAATCTTGGAACAAAATGATTTGGGATGTTTCCACTCGTACGTGGATAGGTTTAATTGGTTGAAATTACTAATGTGTTAGCTAGGCAAAATGATCAATAAACTTTGATGATCAAGTTTAGCATCAAAAACTTTGACTAATGAGTAGATAGTACAGACTTTTTTATTGGCAACAGCGTAGCAAGGAACTAGTGTGACAAGTGCCATATTTTATGGATGCTACAGATTTTGTGGAATTAACTGTGAAACTTTACAGCAAGGCGAATTAAACACGAAGGAGACTTGATTTTTCTTCTCAGTTATTTAAGCCAGAAAATTGTCATTACATCTAATGGTCTGATGTAAGAGGACAAGCCAACAAGGTACCTGTAGGGAGCAAAGCTTACATTTCCTTTTTATTAGGTACTGTAAGATGTTAAAAATATAATTTTACCTTGATATCAATTAGCAATTGTGGGTGAAGACTATACTTTTCTTGGCCCTTTCTGATCCCATAAGATATATTCTCATGTGAATGGACTATGGAGAAGAGATAGCACTGTTCGTCTGTGCTAATAGATAATATCCATGATCATGTGCACAGGAAGATGGAAATTCGAGTATACAGCAATTCAAGTTTCATGACAAGAAGATTAGATGGAAGTAGTTTATGACTTTATGGTATAATATAGTATGTTCATCAGTGAAAGTCGAAGATGTCAGTGTTGGAACTAAAACCTAATACCATCTTACTGTGTTCTCGGATTGGGGGAAACCTAGTTCAGTAGTCATAAGTTTAAGTCAGGACTTCTTGCTTTATAGTTGCATCATATCCCCTTGCCCATCTAGCTCATCTTGTTAAAACCAGTGGCCATATCAAGCAGCTATAAATTCATGCGATTTATTTTAGACATGTTTTCACCTACATGTAATAAGCAGCTCCATTTTATATCGTTCAATTGGTTTTTCTAATCAATCACTTTGATTGCTCTTGGTGACCTGATCAGCATGTCTTACCATGCCTTTGTAGCTGATGCATCAGCAATATTGACCAGGGAAGCTGAAAGTGATGTGCTAAAAGCCTTGTCTCAGATTATTGATCCAGACTTTGGGACTGACATTGTCTCATGTGGGTTTGTGAAGGACTTGCATGTTGATGATGCTTCAGGAGAGGTGTTTTAGAACAGGATGTGATGAATTCCATAGACCACATAAAAATTTGTGACCTCACTCAACATTCAACATTTGTATCTCAGGTTTCATTTCGGTTGGAGCTTACTACACCAGCATGTCCAATCAAGGACATGGTAATTGAAACACAAGCATCATTCTTTATATGAAGATCTGATGTATGTTAAATTTGTTAAATATTATTGGTCATGCGTTTCATATGAAAGAATTCCCATTGATCTTCCATAATTCATTAGATTCATTTGAAATTAATATGTGAGTGAGTTAGATTGAGATTATGATCCGTGGGTAGTGCGTAATTGACATGTAGTGAAGTAAATTTAACAGCATCCTTAAAGTCTAGTCTTCAAATTTATAAAAATTTCTAGCAACATGAATCAAGTACATATATCTGTGGTTGTAGTTTGAGCAGCAGGCTAATGAGGTGGTGGCAGCTCTTCCGTGGGTCCAAGATGTTAAGGTGACAATGTCAGCACAGCCTGCAAAACAGATTTTTGCTGCGCAACTTCCTCCTGGGTTACAGACAATATCAAACATAATCGCAGTTTCGAGTTGCAAGGTCACAAACTTTCTAAAGTAGCCTTTCTCTTAGCTGTTCTTTATGCTGCTTATTCAGGGTATCTAATTGATTTGGTTTCGAAAGTCCTACATCTTACATAAAACCTGCCATTTGGTCAGCCTTCCCATGCTTCGTTAAACAACACCCTCCTATTGCTTATGATAATGCTAGATCCCTCTATGGCCCTTGCTATATTACAGGCTGTACACTGAAAACTGATTTGTGATTAGAATGGCAAGTGCATCGATTTTTAGCAAGTAATGAAGTGAAAGTAAAGATGGTTCCCACAAGTAATTATATGGATTGACAATTAATCTAACCGATCATAACGTCACATGCAACCAAATAACTGAAAAATGATAGGACCCAGATAGAAAAACAAAGAGATTGAATAGTAAATTAGATGACATAATAAAACACCCAAAGTGCTGTCAACGGACAATATAACAACATATGTTTGAGAGAGAGGTTCAAGAGGTAGACCACTCTCCTTGATGATGTTCAATTTAAATACCAACCTATTATCAAAGTTAGCATGATACGCTAAAACCACAAGCTCTGACTTTCATAATTGGAGACCGATGTGCAATACTATTGCCATATTTATTATTGGCTATAACATAAATCCCATATTTTGCTCTTAAGGAAATAGCATAACTGCAGTATTTTATGTCTATTAGGAATTAAACAAATAAACTGTTTAGGACCGAATTCAAGAAATAACTAAACAAATAAAAAGGTTTTGTATTTGATATTACTTGTAACCAAGTGAGCTCTGAGAATTTAAAATTCAGCACATTGTGCTTATTTTTGACTTGGTGCTAAATCATGTGAAGCTTGTCATATACTTATATGAAATATCCTTCTGAAATTTATTTATTTACTTGGTGTTTGTATGCCTTTTTAATGACTGTAGGGAGGTGTGGGAAAATCAACTGTTGCTGTAAATTTAGCATACACTTTGGCAGGGATGGGTGCTCGAGTTGGTATCTTTGACGCTGATGTTTACGGTCCTAGTTTGCCAACTATGGTCTCCCCTGAAAATCGGCTGCTTGAAATGGTAATCAGTTTTCTTTCTTCACACTGAAGGTTATAGTTCCATCTCCAGCCCATCTTTCCTCTTTAGTTGTCTCTGTAGGATCATCGACTTTCAAAAATCTTGTATAAATTGTTTTTTTACCTTCTATACATAGCTTTTCATGGCTCAGAGTGTCCAAACAGTTGCAGTAAATTACCATAATCCTAGCCTTTTAACAGAAGTTATTAATTATGAACAACAATCTTAATGAATAACAACTTGTTAATCTGGTATGGCCAAAGTCCAAAGATGGAACTCATCTTGTGATAAAATTAAAAAGATAATGGTTTAATGGATTGGAACCACTCTTATCC
This sequence comes from Centrapalus pauciflorus, assembly GCA_020465985.1. Classification (NCBI taxonomy): domain Eukaryota; kingdom Viridiplantae; phylum Streptophyta; class Magnoliopsida; order Asterales; family Asteraceae; genus Centrapalus; species Centrapalus pauciflorus. The sequence continues at coordinate 381,109 of JAANYP010002100.1, read as the reverse complement.
TTTAGAACCCAGAAAAGAAGACCATTATTCCAACAGAGTACATCGGAGTCAAGATGGTATCCTTTGGATTTGCGGGACAAGGGCGTGCAATAATGCGAGGTCCAATGGTTTCTGGGGTCATCAATCAACTACTGACTACTACAGAGTGGTATTACATTCTTCCTATTAACTTAACCTGTCAAAAACGATTACACATGCTAATTAGTTCTACTACTATTGAAATCAAATGAAAGTTGTGAGTTTTCATGATCTCAATGTGAAATGACTGCTTGATCTTTTTTTTTTTTAACTACCTTTCATCTTTTTGTATTGCTGCCTTTTGATCTTATACAATGCACTAAGGAACTGGACAAACTTTCATTTTCGAAAATGCTACACAACGCAATTATAGCCACCACAGGCATCACAAATGCACATGCACTACAAAGCTTGTACAGCATACAGCTATTGCATCTGGGTACTTGTTCTGAGCAATTATTATGTACACCGTACACATAATGTTGTAATGCCAATTTTTTGTAAGGTGAAGCATTTCACAATCATTTATCAAAACACTGCAGCGCACCATTTTAAGTTGTAGATTCTGACATCTATCGGTTTTACCTCTTGAAAGGAGTTTTGAACCTAACAGACACCTGTTGCAAATAAACAGGGGAGAGCTTGACTATCTTGTTATTGACATGCCCCCTGGAACTGGTGATATTCAACTTACCTTATGCCAGGTTCTGCTTCTGATACCCAGCAGTTTATTACCATATGGTTTATTTTTCAACTGAAATGTGCTTGATGTATATAAGATTTTCGTTTTGGAATGTTCGATTTGCTTCCCCTATCTTCTTGCTAAAGCCTCATGTACTAAAAAAATAGTCCAATTCGTAATATTCTCGGTAACTCCAATTCGCAATTACAGGTGGTCCCGCTTACTGCTGCTGTAATAGTTACTACTCCTCAAAAGCTTGCATTCATTGATGTTGCCAAAGGAGTCCGCATGTTTTCAAAGCTGAAGGTGTGTCCCCTTCGAGAGATATGATTCAAAATCTGTTCATGTATGTAATCCTGCCGACCTTTGGATATTCTGTCAGGTGCCATGTGTTGCCGTTGTTGAGAACATGTGCCACTTTGATGCAGATGGAAAACGGTTTTACCCATTTGGTAGAGGATCAGGTTCCCAGGTAAGAAACATTGACTATTTACTAGAGCCTGAAGAAACCTGTATTTTAATTGACAATAACTCGCTACATAACTGGAGGTCTTGTTCCCTGAAATTACAGTATCACAATACATAGAATAATTAAAAACAAACGTTGAACTGATGACTATATGGTAATTTGTGCCATTGTGGCTGCAGGTTGTGGAGCAATTTGGAATCCCTCATCTGTTTGACCTTCCAATCAGACCAACTGTAAGTCACGTCTTGGATTCACTATGTTAATTATGAACTAATACAAATAATATCACTATTGCTTCACATGTGTTTTTCGCTTTCTTCGTCAAGACTGTAAACAAAGTTTGGTATCATCAGCAAAACATCAACAAAGTGTAGTCATCTCAGACATATGCCTCTTGTACTTCTCTTGAACTATTCCTGTAAGGTGAAATCTGTCTAGAAACTTGAAATTTTCCATTTTAACAGCTATCTGCTTCTGGGGATAGTGGCATGCCTGAAGTGGTGGCTGATCCTCAAGGCGAAGTTGCTGAGATATTCCAGAACCTAGGAGTTTGTGTGGTCCAACAATGTGCAAAGATCCGCCAACAAGGTAAGGAAATGTCGTCTTTTTGGTGGCTGAAGGTAAATTTAGCATGTACAAATGAGAATAACAATTCCACTTCCATGTGTATCTAAACGGTTCCAGGTTTCCTCTATCTAGTTAGGGTTGGAACTAAACATGGTACAGAAAAAGTTAACAAAAATGCATTTTTCTTCGTTTGAATTACCTAGTTTGACATGGTACATTTTATTCCATAGAGCTTAAAGGACATTCTCTTGTTTTTCAGTGTCAACTGCTGTGATGTACGACAAGTCTATTAAGGCAATCAAGGTGAAAGTGCCTGATTCAAATGAAGAGTTTCTTCTACATCCCGCAACGGTTCGACGAAATGACCGTTCTGCTCAAAGTGTGGTATGCAATCTTTTAGATTTTTCTATATTTTGTAAATTCTTGATGAGCATGATTATCTTGAAGTTATAACTGTAAATAAGAGAGGCATCAATGGAATGGATTATGTTATTTTGTTTATCAACCACTTTGAGATCTTCCAAACTGATTTGTGATATCAATCTCTCTGGAGATTAGCTTAACGTCCAACACCATTTTGTAAGATTATAAGGTGATATTCTGTCATTTTATCTTACAGATATCATCAAATGATGAGTGTTTACTGTGTTTACTTGTGGATGGCTTTAAGGATGACTACTGACAAACTCTAAATAACTTTAGTTTTCCAAAGCTGCACGGCTGCACCATCTTGATATTATCTCCTTGTGTTATTTTCGATATTTTGTTCTTTTTTAAATGGTTAATAATGTCATCTGGCACAGGATGAATGGACTGGCGAGCAAAAATTGCAGTTTGGTGATGTTCCAGAAGACATAGAACCTGAAGAAATTCGACCCATGGGTAACTATGCAGTGTCAATAACATGGCCAGATGGATTTAGCCAGGTACCTTTAATGTTCTGATAGAAAATAACTAGACCCAATTCGTATCTCTTTAACATTTTCATTTTTGTGGATAAAACAGTATAAACAAATAGACCTTTAGCTCTTGCTTACGAGTGATGTAAATTGAGCATTCATAGCGTAACAACCGTCAAAATTTTACGTCTGTGAGCTAAATAAAGTGGGCCAGACCAGTACCATTACATGTGTTCAAATCAGAACCAGAAAGTTAATAACATGGGAACAGATAATTGGACCATATAGTAAAAGTTTAGAACTGGTTGGTCCCAAAACTGGAAAGTGAGGGCCGAACTTGGAACTTTAGGCTAGTGACTAGAACCTAATTCCTTACCTGGGCCGGATTGGACAGATACTAGTTTTTTCTATAACTAAAATAGAGTGCTGAGGATACCAGTTCTGTTCGATTTGGTATCTGTACCAAGTTTTGCATGCTCCTAGCTAAACCCAGATTTATCCCATAAACATAGGAAAGTGATGGTGATGTTAAATAAATGGACACCCTCATTGAACAACAGTGTTTGTGAAGTAGCACGGAAACATCTAGATACATTGTAGGATTGTAGCAAGTGATAGACAAATGAACGCTTTTATAGGAAAATAATCTATTCCATAATGCTTTCTATAGGCATACAAGGAGTCATTTATTAGGATACTGCATGACCAAAAATCAAAATTATGCCTAATGTACTTAAACTCACACGCATGATAGATTGAAATCTGTGATTCCGAACAATTTACATATTAAAACTTTAAGTTAAAGAAATATTTTTAAAAGAGGAAGCCTGTATTTGGGTAAGCAGAATTTAAATCCCAAACTGTAGAATTTTGTCCTGCCAACTGGGGGATAAAGTCGTAAAACGATGGAATTTGTTCTAGGTGTACCCTGTCTAGCCCTTTGCATGAGTGGTCATTGGGTCTTTTTCCTGCTCATTTCCCATCAATTTGACAAATTCTTGTTCCATAAATATCTTGACCAGTTAATCAGCTTGTTTTTGCATCAGTTATCCAGTTCACACTATACATAATCGTAATGTCTCCCAGAATGATGTCTAATGCTTTTTTGTTGCTTTTGTGCTATGCAGATTGCCCCTTACGATCAGCTACAAACAATGGAACGGCTGGTTGATGTGCCTCAATCGAGGCCAGCACAGGTGAGAAAGCCAACTGATCAACTCTAAACTTTAAAATGACACGAGAAAAGACTGCTACGTGTGTGCACACATGACACACATATAACATCATGTGTTCTTACCTACGAATTCAGCATGCATATCAACTTCATGAAATTTTAAAGCACTGTGTGAACTTTTTGCAGATCAGGTGAATTTCAAGTAAATACTAGAAACCCAGAGTGTATTCAAATCTCTGCTGTAGGGTTGGATGAGTGGTGAATTCATGGAATTCTTAAAAAAGGTTTTGGGCTTTGAGTGATCTAAGAATGACAACTTTTTTTCATAGCATTAATCTCATTTGATAATGTATCTTGTGTTCTATCTATACATACATACAATTATGTGTACACAGTAGAAGCTTCTTTGATAAATGACAATGGTACAAAAATAAGTATTAACATAAAAAATAGTGGGATAAGAACAAACACTCTCTTCTTTTCAAGTTTTTGATTATCTTCAATTAGCTTGACAAAAAATGTCAAGAAATATTGTTTACATCAAAATCAGTTATCCATCCTGACATTCATGATAAATAAAAACTTGTAAACTCATTTCATTCTTTCGTACCAAACATGATTTAGTAAAATACAAATTATAAAATTAAAAATGAAGTTTTTATTGCATTCTCTCATATACATACATACATACATACATACATACATACATACATACATACATACATACATACATACATACATACATACATACATACATATATATATATATATATATATATATATATATATATATATATATATATATATATATACATATATATATATATATATATATAGGGGTGAGTTCAATGGAGAACCTTATGCATCGAAGAACCTTGGAGAACCACAATGCATCGCTAGAAAAACTGAAATGCATCACGTAGAAATCGATGCATCATGCGGGAATTTGATACATCACATGGAAATAATGTAAAAATCGATGCATCACGCGAGAATTTGATGCATCACGTTGAAATAATGATGCAATACGGGGGAATTGTGATGCATTTGTGGTGGTGCATGGAGGTTCTTCAAGGTTCTTCGATGCATGGAGGTTCTCCATTGAACCCACATATATATATATATATATATATATATATATATATATATATATATATATATATATATATATATATATATATATATATATATATATATATATATATATATATATATATATATATATATATAGATTGGGGTTCGATTGAGAACTTTTGTGCATCGAGGCACCATTGAGAACTTTTGTGCATCGGACTATCTACTAAGGGTGCACAAAGGGCATTTAGGGGATATTAAATGTATGGAAATTATTTTTGAATTCAAATGTTTTTAAGATAATTAATAACTAAATTTGGTATGAAAATCACCATTAACTTCTTTCCTAAAACCACTCCCTCTTTCTCTCTCTCTATCTCTCTCTCCTCTCTCTTAGTCTCCTCTTGATTTTGGAAGAGATGAACGATATGCATGATTTATGTTTGTATGAACGATTCATGTTTGTATTATGATGTATTTTGATTTTGGAAGAGATGAACGATATGCATGAAGAGATGAACGATATGCATGTATTTTGATGTATTTTGAATTTGTACCTGAAAACTATGGAAACCTACGCATACCGTCCGATTTGGTGCAATTCGTGAAAAACGCGGTGGCATGATCGTAAATAAGGTGATGCATCACGCGGTATTTTGATGCATCACGCGGGAAATTTGATGCATCACGCGAGATTTTGATGCATCACGCGAGGAATTTGATGCATTTGTGGTGGTGGTTTTCCATTGAACCCACCCCTATATATATATACATATATATGTACACATATATATATACATATATATGTACACACATATATATACATATATATGTACATATATATATACATATATATGTACACATATATATATATAGAGGGAGGTTCAATGGAAAACCACCATGCACCTGAAAACTTGTGAAAGCCACACTGCACCACCACAAATGCATCAAATTCCTCACGTGATGCATCAAAATCCTGCGTGATGCATCAAATTTCCCGCGTGATGCATCAAAATCCCGTGTGATGCATCACCTTATTTACGATCATGCCACCGCGTTTTTAATGAAATGCACCAAATCGGACGGTAGGCGTTGGTTTTCATAGTTTTCAGGTGCATAGTGGTTTTCCATTGAACTCACCCCTATATATATATAGGGTTATATATATATATATATATATATATATATATATATATATATATATATATATATATATATATATATATATATATATATATATATATATATATATATATAGGGTTGAGTTTAATTAATAACTTTTATGCATCAGAAAATTGGAGAACCATCTCATAGCCGTCAGATTAAGTCCGTCTCATTATGCATATATGATGCTAACATATCTTATGCATCACATTAATTATGCAACGTATCAAATGCATTTAGTGAATGATAGTTTTTGATAAAAATAAAATTAGTCAAATCAATTTTAAATTTTATATTAATTGAATATTCAATTAAATAATTAAATAATACATGCTAAAATAAATTAAATTAATACACTTCAAAAAATTTTATACAAATTCAAAAAGATGATGAATATGTCATGCATCTTCGTTCATCTTCATTCAGATTCGACATGCATCGTGTTTATTTTCGTGCATCATCATGTTCATCTTCGTGTTCATCTCGTGGTGTTTGACGGATGACGGTGGTGTAACTGAAAAGGAAAGAGAGAGATGACAATGATGGTGGGTGATGGGTGATGGTGTGGTGGGCATTGGATGTAACCGAGTGAGAGAGATGCTCGGTGGGGAGGCCAATATGAACGAATGAGAGAGAGGTGAGAGATCGGTGGTGGCCTATGGGGAGGCCATTGGCGGTGACCAGCGGAGAGGCCGAAGATGAGAGAGAGAGATTGATTTAAGAAAAATAGTTGATGATAATTTTAATGTGTCATTTAATTCTTAATTAATTTACAAATTTTTAAAAAATAAATAAATTTCTTTATATTTATAATTTCTTAAATGCCCATAACACACATTAAATCATAATTTGGGGATCAAACCTTTGATTGATAATTATTAACTCATTTTGGTGCATGAGCAAAAAATTTGATGAATGATGAATTTAGTGAATTCGTCATTTTTGGACCTCAAAACGAAACTCAATTTAAATCATAAATCAATGGTTTACATATTATCACAGTGAGTCAAAGTGATGTTTATTTGATGTTGAATCTAATTATTATAATTAGTTAATGTATCACTTAATTGGTTTTCCATAAACATAAACTCACTCAATATATATTTCCAAAATGATTTTTAATATAACATAATATTTACGATTAAAGCTAGCTAGCTTAGGTTGTAGAATTCCTCATGAGTCATCTCTACGACAATTACAATTAATCACACCTTTGTAGTCTTACACACACATCTTGTCTCTTCTCATCGTCCAACTTTTCGGCTCATGACACCTGCTTTATACTTTGTCCACATTCCATTATTAATTTTTTATTATTAAATTTTCTTTCTTTTTTTTTTTTAAATAAAAAAAAATATATATGTATGTTATGTTAACCGACTGACTGAAATTAACGGTTTTAATTATGTAATCAATCAACTTAGAGTCATAGACGGCGTACGTCCCTACAAAGATGCCAATATATGGGTATTGTATTGTATGTGAATATGAATTTGTCAATGGATTCATCAATGAAGCTATCTATATTCACATATATATCATATATTCATTTCATACCATCAATTCATAACTCGACTAAATTAATTAATGGTGAGTGTTTTTTTCGCTTTCAAAAATGATCCATATATAGTGCAATTCATAGTTTGTAAACATCATTAATCTCAATACATATTTCTCGTAAATAAGAAGCCAATTAAAACATGATATATTACGAATATAAAGATAACAAAAATTACAAAGCAAAGAGAAGAAACAACATTTTAAATAGCGTTCTTTAGCTAAATGTAAGTTAAGCTGTAAGAGATATAGTGGAAATGGATATGTGGAAGTGTGAGTGTGTTTAAAATAAATAAATACCCGTGTATTGATATTGGTTATACTATGTTAAATATCAATGGATTACGTGAGTTGATTTTAATAAAAATATCTAGAAAACAATTATTAATAAAGACATATAAAATAAAATATAAAATATTAAAGTTTTGTCATAAAGAAGTGTAAAATAATTATAAGAATTTAGAGTTTAGTAGATTTTAGATATTTATATAAGATTAGTTAATTTAGATTATAATAGATTGTATCTGATTTGAATTTAAATTTAAATTAAATTTTTATAAATCTAGATAAATATATGTGGCAAAATGACATGATGACATTTTAAAAATCTAACGAGGTGTTGACAAGTAACATATTATTTACTCATTTATTAATATTTAAGTTAGCAGTTATATTTAAGATTTAGGTTCAAAAGAGTGTCACATCTTTTGCGAAGTACTGAAGATATCATTCTTAAAAATATTTTTAAAATTTTTTTATAATCATGTTAAATTAAAAATACAAGACTATTTTATATAAAAAAAATCATGGATGTGAATGCATGGGCTTTTCATGTGAACATGATTCACAATAGTTTTTTTAATTTTTATTTCATATTTATGTAAATACAAGTAATATAATTCATTTGTAAAAAAACACACATATTCACACATTCTATTTCCTTATAAATAATGTGAATATGAAAAGGTACATGTAAACGTGTTTAGTGTAGACATACATTCGGAACATTACAATTCATATGAACATGTACATTTTTACATAGTTTCAGTGTATGAATTTGTATAAATAGTTTTGTACAGTTAATTTATACATGATTGATTATTTAAAAAAATTTAAAAATGTTTTTGATGGTGGTATCATTGATACTCTGTAAAATGGGGTACTCCCGAACTATATCCTTAGATATATATAACATATAAAGATTTATAAACCTGATTATATAAAAACAATGAAAAATATTAATTTGTGATAAACAATTGATATTCATGAACGAAAGATTGTAATCCACATCCACTCTAATAATCAATCTCCATAAATATTATTTATTCATTTAACTTCATTAGCATCCATAAATTGTGATACAAATCAGGTGATTGATTATCAGATGGGATAACAATTATATGTCTAAGGCCTGATTCATACGAAAACCCTTATATCTTATGAGAACTCGAAAACCACTTTAAATTTTGTGTACATGATATATAACTTTATGTATTTGATAAAAATGTATGCATTTTGTGTTATAATTCATGTATTTGATGCTAAAATTTATATATTTAATATATAAATGTGTGCATTTGGTAAATTTGATGCATTTAATGTATAAGTTAATGAATATTTAGTATAAGATTTTGATATGTCTTAATATTTAAGAAAAATAATCATATTATGTTATAAATTTAAATTTTATATTTGTGCATTTAATATATAAACTAGTTTATTGATCCGTGTAAATAAATAATTATTTTTTTAGAATATGTATAAAATTACAAAATTCTTATAAAGAAAACAAATAACAATATCATAATACAAATGACATATTGTTAATAAATTAAAAATAGAAATGCATAATTCAAGAATTCAACAACAATTAAAAAAAATCAAGATAATCAAAGAAGATTGACATTTTCTGTGAACATATTATGTGTAAGAGTTCTAATCGGCTTGTAACATGACCCAAAAGTCAATTTTATAAATTATACAATTCAACAAAATGAAATAAAGATTTAGTATGCTAAAATTAAAAAGAAATATTAAAATAAAGATTTAACATTTAAAAATGTAAAATCTCTTTCCAATTACATATGTACTGTCATCATTAACCGAAGCTAAGTGGCGGCATATATAATAATGAAACACGTGACAAACTATTTACTTATTTATTAGAATGTATAAATTTATGTATTTGAGAGGTTTTCGTTTTGAAAAAAGAAGATTCTATACGTACACCCTCGATCTTGTGCTAATCACACACCTTCATCTCTTAATGTGAGAGACAAGATTAAGTTTAATCAATATAGGTTTCACGTTATTAACAAAAAACATATGAGAAGAAGTGGTGTACCATATGATTAATAAAAGTAATGAAACGAGAGTGTACGTATACAAAGGATTTTTATTAAAACTCAACACCATATGTCAAATTGTTTCTCTTCACAATCGCTTTTGGTGTCTTGATTATGATTTATAATTACGAAAGTTTAATTAGTGTTTACATATACTAGAGAGATCCAGTCGATATATACATATTTAGACCAGAATTTGTCGTACACACACACAAACACACACACACACACACACACACATATATATATATATATATATATATATATAGAGGGGGGTTCAATGGAAAATCACAATGCACCCGAAAACTTGTGAAAACCGCACTGCACCACCACAAATGCATCAAAATCCCGCGTGATGCATCAAATTTTCCGCGTGATGCATCACTTTATTTACGATCATGCCACCACGTTTTTCATGAAATGCATCAAATCGGACGGTTTGCGTAGGTTTCCACAGTTTTCCGGTGCATAGTGGTTTTCTATTGAACCCACCCCTATATATATATATATATATATATATATATATATATATATATATATATATATATATATATATATATATATATATATATATATATTGAGGTTCTATGGGGCATCATATGCATCGGGAACCAAATGAGAACCAAAAATGCATTGCTTGTTTACAAAGGGTGCATTAAGAGCATTTTGGAAATGCTTAATAATATATTGTTAAATTATAAGATTTAATTTAATATTTCATTTATTTAGGAAACTAAATAAAATGATCAACCACCTTTCCATAAATTCATCCCCTTTTCTCTCTCTTTCTATTTCTCTTTCATGGCTAGCCTCTCTCCATCTCTTTTTCTCTCAACCAGATTTCACAAGACAACCACTACTACTACCGTCAGACCCAGCACCACCATCGCTGTCCACCGTCGGTATGCAACTCTGCACCATACCTGTACATCGATATTGACGAGAATTTGCTTGCGTCTGTTGATCATGGTTTTTGAGTATCAGTTTTTTCACAAACAGTTCATTCTACGATTCTGTATCATGCTTATGACTAGTCAAAGAATTCTAAGATTCTTTATTAATGTTGGTGGTTATTGCTTCCAAGAAAAAGTTGAAGCATATGGTATTGGTTGTTTCAAACATGATGCACAACAACAATGCATCACGACAATGATGAACACATTGAAGACGTTGATGAACACGTTTAAATTTTAGAGATGCATCACGAAATTAACACGTTTAAATGTCGAAATGCATCTCGATTTTGGTAAAACATAATGATGGAACAAAGACGAGGATGAATATGGCCGAAATGCATCACGATTTGGTGATGCATAATGATGGAACAAAGACGAGGATGAATATGGTCGAAATACACCATGTTTGAAATTGAATTGAATGAAGATCTATCGTGTTTGAAGACGAATCCAATAAATTGGATGAAGATGCATCATGTTTGTTTAGATTCAGATAGATTATATTATGAATTCAAGCATCTTCCGATTTTTCCCTTCCGCGCGCGAGAAGTTATGCATCCGTGCACCCATTTTCAAGTTAATTACCCTTTTGTCATTACAATCTGAACCATTAAAATTCAAGATCTATCGGTGCATACAGGTTCCCAAAGTACACAATGCATACAGGTGCCCCATAGAACCTGACCCTATATATATATATGTATATATATATATATATATATATATATATATATATATATATATATATATATATATATATATATATATATATATATATATATATATATATATATATATATATATATATATATGTATGTATGTATGTATGTATGTATGTATGTATGTATACACATTGATTGACATATGCATGATGTGAAAAAAAAAAAAAAAAAAGAGGTTTAAATGTTTGGCCACGCAATTGTAATAAATAAATGTCTTCCGATCCATCACACAACCAATTAAATCTAACACCAACCGTCTAATAAATGATCTCACCTATCTTGTGTTGCTACCATTCAATACTTACGATTTATAGTTATCATAATTTGCAAAAGGTCTCATATATACCTCATTTATTTCGAGATATTATATAAAATTACAGAAAGATAAAACACAGGTTTCATTCTAATTTAAGAGACTTATATCATACGTTACGTCTGACAACTTACAATACTTAATTTATGATACTTTTGTGTCTTTTTTTGGATGTGTATCATTATTATAAGGAAAATGAGAGGTAGCGAGAATAGATCATGTTTACATGTGCAAATTCTTTGTTCTTATAAATATAAGTAATAAGTTATGTGGAGAGATAACTAAATTTATTATTTTAATTGTGAATACAAATTAAAAAAATTACAAAATTAGTTCATATTGACAATCCCTTAAACCACGTACCGTTTGTTGTTGTTAACTTTTTATAATTTTAGATGTAATTTTCAGACTTTTAAATATTTAACCTTTTAAAAAACAAACAACACGTAAATCAATATTACAATATTACTTAATCAATTCATTTTTACAAAATATTCAATTTTTTATGCATGTATGTGTGTGTGTGTTTTTTTTTTTAGGTTTCTGGAAGTACCACTTTTTTGTAGGGTACCAAAGATATCATTCAAGATTAATTTTTTTCAAAAAAAAATTTACATTAAAAAGGTGCAAGATTACATTATAAGTTAATATAAATTGGTATTATGAGTTTTTATCAAGTAAAAATTTATAAAAAACAATCATGTTAATAAATGAAAATTTATGTGAATAAATGATATGTTATATGAAGATCATTTAAAAACTGATAGATCTGGAGAAGTAAACAAATCACTTGTTCATATATCAATATTTTCCGATTTGTTCTATCAGTTCGATAAATATTTAATCCAGAAATTATTTATTTAAAATGTTTAGTAAAATTTTTTTAATTTTTAAAAATTATCGAATGACTGCTGGTCCTATTTTTAAACTTATTATCATCCAAAAAATATTTATATATATATATATATATATATATATATATATATATATATATATATATATATATATATATATATATATATATATATATATGTATATACACACTAAAAATTATTCGTATATGAATTTTTTGAAAAATATTGATATATGCATATTATTATTTTGTTAATAATATTAGAATTCAAAAAATATCCATATATGAATATTTTTTATAAATATACCATTCTTAAAGTAAATATCGACGTATAAACATTTGTTTTATATAAATAACATTAATCTGATTAAATTTTATTAAGACACTAAAACTAACTATCAATAAATATTTATATATAAACAAATTATTTATATGCTTATTAGTATTTTATAGCTTATCAAATTATCCTTTTTCTGTGTATAAAATTTAATAAGATTATCCAGGGAGAGCAAAGAAAAGAAACAACCCAGAAAAAGAAAATTCGACCAGGCTGCTTTTAGACAAAACTTTCCTTCTCCACATGGATGAGCTATTCAAACATTCGAAGTCTACTTTTTCTGCAGGTTAACATTAAAAAAAAAACCCATGAACTTTTTCATTTTTGTGATTAAAAATTTTTTTTATTGCTTGAGTACTTAAGCTAATTTTGTCTTATTTAAAAAAATATATTTAACTTGTTTGACCGGTTACCAAACAAGTAACATTGGTTTTTTCATTTGGTTAATATTGGAAAAAACTCATTATCTTTATATGTTTTAGCGATGAAGTTCTTAAACATTTTGTTTTATTGGTTGTGTTTTACCTACTCATCTGGTAGTTGATCAAAAATATATATACTTTTGAATAATACAAAAAAAGTTTAAGACTTGATCATGAAAATGAGAAAAGTTTATGAAGTTTTTTCAATAGTAACCATTTTCTCTAATATCATTAACCAAAACTGTGTTTTTCTAGTTTTTAAATCCATGTTGATTTTTCTAACACACATACAAAAATACATACTTCATAGTTCATAACACCTAACTAAACTTTTATTTTAAAGCTTCATGATTCATTAACGAATGACAAAAATTCTTTTTGGAGTAAACGGTGTACTCATCTTGAAGGGTGAGCGGCTTCGCAACTCGAAGAGGCCTGCGGGCACATTGCCCCCGCATAGCCGGCTCTGGCGCTCTGCCTGTTTCCACCTCCAGACGGTTCCACGACTTCTTTTTTTATTCATTCGGCCATTACATATATATATATATATATATACATATATATATATATATATATATATATATATATATATATATATATATATATAGGGGTGGGTTCAATGGAAAACCACTATGCACCTGAAAACTATGGAAACCTACGCATACCGTCGGATTTGGTGCATTTCATGAAAAACGCGGTGGCATGATCGTAAATAAGGTGATACATCACGCGGGATTTTGATGCATCACGCGGGAAATTTGATGCATCACGCGGGATTTTGATGCATCACGCGGGGAATTTGATGCATTTGTGGTGATGCAGTGCGGTTTTCACAAGTTTTCAGGTGCATTGTGGTTTTCTATTGAACCTTCCTCTCTCTCTCTCTCTCTCTCTCTCTCTCTCTATATATATATATATATATATATATATATATATATATATATATATATATATATATATATATAGGGTCGAGATCCATGGGGTACTAAGTTAGACTGGGGAACCGGAGTCCGGTAGTGTTTGGTTACAAATACAAAAGGGTATTATAGACAATTTTGATTTATTCTAAATGAAAGATGATAATCATAGATTAGGTAAATCCCTTAATTTCAGGGATATGATACGCAATACATCCCCTCAATGACCGTTTCTTCCTAAAAATTCTCCTCCATGATCGCATCTTCTAAATACATGCTGATCGTTTTTTTTTTCTGATTAAATCGAAACACAGTGCAATCGATGAATAGAGACGCAAATTGCAGTGCTCAACTGGATCCTGCAAACATTCCGTCTGAACATGTTCAAGAAGACTTGTGTAACAACGGTTTTTTTGATTATAAACAATCTTTTCCATGTTTTTTTGTTTCTTGATGGATTTTGCTCATCATTCGTATGGATCGATAATGTGTATCGTAAATTATGTGTTATTAATTGTACTATGTAGGACATATTGAACATGTTCAATTGTTTCAGAATCATTGAACATGTTCAATTCCTATACTGCACATGTGCATTAAAACGTGCATTTGCTTGTATAACATTATTTTCTTGTATTGAATGTATGCAATAATGGAACATATGTTTCAAAAACACATTTAACATGTCAATTATTGAAAACATTCAAAATAATGTATCTGAACATGTTCAACAGGAAGGGATTTTTGCATTTTGAAACATTGATTGAGGTTTTTGAACATGTGCAGAAAGGTAAAACTTAAAAATACAAAAAAAAAAATTAGAAATTGGGTTACTGAACATGGTTGCTTATAAAACGTTGTTTTCTTGATTTCAATATATGCGGCATTGCAATATATGTTGGTAAAACACATTCAACATATCCAATATAAAAAAACATACAAAATAATTGATCTGAACATGTGCAACAGAAAGGGAATGTGCATTTTGAAACCTTGATTTATAATTCTGAACATGTGCATAAAGTAAAAAATGGAAAAAAAATAAAGAACGACAGAGAAGAATAGGATGAGTACTGAAAATAGGAAACAAGGAAACAATGACAATCGCTAAAATGGAGCTGGAGGGTGTATAACCGAATGAGAAAAAATTGGGATATGAGAATATTTGATTCTCATTTAAATATTTTCATTCCCATATTGCCCCTTAAAGCAAAACACGTGAGTTTAATTTAGGAATTGTTTTATGTATTAAAAATTAATTTTAATGCAAAAATGATTGGCTGAGAATGATACCCCGGTACCCCAGTCTAACATGGTACCCCATTGATCTTGAATCTATCTATATACTATAATAAATAAGAACAATCTTTGCCACATGTCATCATCTTAATACACTACTTTTTCATTTTCCCGCTCTTTTTCCAAAAATAAAAATTAACATTAACAAAGTAACATACATATCATTTAATTTATTATAAAACTTATTATTTTTGTTTCCTAAACTAATTGAAACTACAATTAATACACATTAAAAGTTTTCAAATTAACAAGCTAAAATAAAAAACTTGAAAAAATCAATAAAATAATAAAATTCATGTTCAAATGTCTAAAAATAAATAATATTTAAAATATCAATAAAATAAAAAAATAATTCTAATATAATTTTTTTAAAAGATCAATAAGATAATTAACTTCAAATTTTAGATGTTCAAATGAATAAATATTTTTATGAAATAATAATTAAATAACTTAGTATACAATAAAATTGAAAAACTTTTTGTTATCAAATCTTTATATGTTAATTATGAAATTTTGACACACTAAAAAAATAATCATTCAAATTTCAAATTTATTTTCTGTAATAAAACTTTGTATTAATATTTTCTCAAACTTCAAAAGTAAATGTCCAAAATTTATATTTAAAGTAACTTAATTTCGAATAACCTTAATTAATTATTTATTTATAATGTTGACGCTGGAATTGTTGTATCAAGTTTTAATCAGTTAGACAATAAATATTTATTACGTTAATTAAAACATCTTCAATAAGAAAACTTGTATATGGTTTAATTTAAGGTCGCTGACAAATTTATACAATCAAAATTAATATACTTCATAAAAAATAAAAATAGAAAATAATTACCATTTAAAATTTATTTTGTTGATTTCTTTGGGATTATTGATTATACACAACAACAAACAAAACAAAATGAAGGTTCAATATTTTTTAATTAATAATAAGAAGATAATAATTAAATTGAATTGTATATGTAAGAGTCATAAAATACTATATATAAATCAATAATTCAAATATTTTGAATTCTATTTTAACTGTCTTCTTTTGACTTAAACATGACTTAGAGTCGTCATTTTTACCATTGACTCAATGATTTTGCCTGTATGTCATCTTTTTATTGTATCTTAATTTTTTAAAAAAAAATAAGATTCTTAAGGGATCCCACCTTTTAATAAATATTTAATTTATAACAAATTTTTTATATCAAACCATGTAATACATGGGTATTAACCTAGTGTGTGTGTGTGTGTGTGTGTGTATATATATATATATATATATATATATATATATATATATATATATATATATATACTGGGGTTCAATGGAAAACCACATTGCACCTGAAAACTTGTGAAAACCGCACTGCACCATCAAAAATGCATCAAATTCCCCACGTGATGCATCAAAATCCCGCGTGATGCATCACTTTATTTACGATCATGCCACTGTGTTTTCCATGAAAATGTATATATATATATATATATATATATATATATATATATATATATATATATATATATATATATATATATATATATATATATATATATATATATATATATATATATATATATATAGGGGTGGGTTCAATGGAAAACCGATATGCACCGGAAAACTGTGGAAACTCCTTATGACCGTCGATCTTGGTGCAAATAAACTGAAAATGGCGGTGACAGTACTGTAATTAAGTGCAACTTTGGTAAATCTTTGTGCAGCTGATTTTGGGCGCGGAAGGGTAAAATAGTCCAAAGAATATTCACGGTTTTTTGGAAACAAAAGCATCACCTAAGTTAATGAAACCGACCCTCTCTCTCCTACCGATTCTTATGCATAGATAATCAAAAACATTTTGAAATCGATTTTGTTCCTATATTCTTGAAAGGAAACCCCAAAATTTCGGTTTGTTTTATTAAAGATTTACACCATGGATAAAGATGCATCATCGTCGAGGAAGAAGGCAAAAACGAAGCACCAGGTAGTGTTTTCACATAGTTGAAGCATCGTTTTTTTTTTTATTTTTTCAGTGCATCTGAAAACCCTAAATTCAGGCATGTTCACATCTGATGCGTATGGTACACGATATAACGTCCCTCCCGGAGACGTAAATTCATTGCTATCACACCCCTCGTCTTGAATTCCAGAATCTGGAAATTTAATAATTACAGGCAGATCAAAGTAATAAACAAAATAAATATGTATATTAAATAACAACATGTATCATGCAAAATTGCAGATGCATCAAAATGCATCAGATTAACTCCAATGTCCATTAATCGTGAAATCAGAATATACATTAAACAATGGCAAGAGACTGCTATATCATGCATTCAAAAACATTATATATGCATCGGTTTTGAATACCATCACATCTTCACAAACATCATCGGTACAACAAAAATGCATTAATAAAAATTATACACTAAAATGAGTATGCATCTGCGTATATAATGCATCGTGTTACACTGATTGGATCGATGACATCACGTGTTAACACGAAAAACACATAAAACCAGTTCGTGGTGTCGATTTTCACTGAGATGATGTTTGTTTTCAAACTTTAATCGGCTATGCAACAATGATGATGCCTTTGAAAGAAAAATTGATTTACAATACATACCGTTGTTGAATCCTGATGCATCTGTTTCTTCCATCTTATTTGATCTACAATACATACCGTCCATGTTTCCTGATGCATCTGTTTCTTCCATCGTATTTGAATCATCCACCATGTATGCTATTTACTTTAAATCAGTATGTATGTAGATGCTTCGTCCAGGCTTCAACGTTCAGCAGCGTTCATCAAAAACTTCACGGTGTAGTCATTGTTTTCATCAAAAGCTTCACGTTGTAATCATTTTTTTCGAATGATTTTTGGAAATTGATAATCATGAAATCAAGAAGGTTGAGAGATTTTAGGATACCATATTTAAAAAATCAGATTTAAAATATATTAGATAATGAATCATTTGCAAAACTCGAAAATACCCTTGATCATTGTTTTGGTGCATGGGAGGCTGCCAGTGGTGCAGTGTGAGTTTCCACAGTTTTCCGTTGAACCCCCCTATATATATATATATATATATATATATATATATATATATATATATATATATATATATATATATATATATATATATATATATATATATATATATATATATATATATATATATATATATATATTCAGGTTCAAAAAGGTACCTCTCGAAATCAAGTGCACCCGAAGGTACCGACCTTAAAAAACTTTTTTTAAATTTTTTTTCTCATAACCATGTTTAAATTAATGTTATACACATGATATATTAATTTCACATACATTCACACTTCCTGTGTCCTTAAAAACTATGTGAATGCTCAATGCATATTTATGTGAATGGTCATCAATGTAAATGGTCATTTCATACCATGTGAATGGTGTGAATGACCATTCACATGATCTTTTTTTACCATTCACAAGATTTATGATGTTGCTCCTTTTGAAAAAAAGTCTTATAATGTTGTCTTATACATGTCTATTCAAAAAAAATATATGTGAATGATCATTCACATTAAGGTACGCTGGGTACGCTGGAATCTCATAGGTACGCTGATGAACCTGATTATATATATATATATATATATATATATATATATATATATATATATATATATATATATATATATATATATATATATATATAATTTTTATTTTTTATCTATAAATACATACACATGCAACACACTAAAATCACACATCATTTTAGTCTCTTTCAATCTTTATCTCAAATTTCAATCTTTTTTCCACTTCTTCGATCTATATAAATACATGCATCATATTTCACATACACTATCATCCTTTTTACTCTCTTTTAATTTTAGTTTCTTGTAATTTTTAATTTTAGTTTCATAGTTTTTAGTTTTATTTATGTAATAGTATAAGTTAGTTATTATAAAATAAATACTTAAGTTTTAAATATTAATTATAAATAAATTTCATTTTTTAATAAAAAATTAAGAACGATAAAAAGATTACAAAGATGTATTTCCAACTTAGAAAGACGTTAGTGATGAAAAGGATAAAAGCTGATATGACGCTAAGGTGTCCAGAAAGCTAGATAGAAATGGGATATGAAAGCTAGATAGAAAATGGGATATGTGAGTATACCTACCACCTTAGAGTGGTGGGTAAGGTATACCCGCCATTCTGAAATCTATCATCTTGGACACCTTAACGTCACATCAGTTTTTCTCTCTGCGTCATTTTTATTTTAAAACTTGGAAATAATATTTCTATCTCAATACTTATTTACCCACTTAATTTTAGAGAGAGAAAAAGAGAAGAGGTAGAAAGAGAGATAGAATCCCACGGGGGAACGGAGTCGTTTAATTAGGGGGAGTATTTTCACAGGGCCGTTGTACAAATTAATTCAGTGTGTGTGCATAATGTGGGACCCGTTGATTTAACTTAATCACGCTCTCATATTAAGAGGGGTGTATGATTAGCAAAGAATGGATATACGTATAGAGTTGTTCACTCTAAAAATATCAATAGAATCACAAAATCACCTCGGTTGTTTATATATAACCATACAAATTACAAAAGACATTATATTCAATTTGATTAAGCTCAATCTAAACAATTGATCATTTGGTGGATTCTCAATCACTCTACTAACTTGTAAAAGGTCAAACCATTCAACTGATCATATGGTTTTGGCTGGTTTGTTCAGTGTTGATTAAACTGATAAACATAAAAAGTCGTTGAATGGATAATTTTTTATTATACATCATTTGTAATCCAACAGCAATTGTTTCTTTTTTTTTACATGATGTGATTTACCTCTCACATGTTAATTGTCAGGACAATTGATTGGAATTTATTTATAAACAATGTATATTTATTTATATTTTAATGAACGAAACAACAAATTTGAGTCAATTATCTGCATCTTCATAAAATCAATGGAGGATTGAAACATATAACTTATAAACAGGAGAGAAAAGACGTTGATTCATTCAACCCAAGTCAATAGAGAGTTGCCCCGACAAGCAACATCATTTAAAGACGTTCGATCGTTAACATTTATTAAATAATTAAACTCCCTATCTCCCTATAGTAAAATGTATGTCACTATCCCATATGAGATTATTATATAACTAATATTAATATTAAAATGGAACCTTTTTAGAAAGTTGCACCTTTTTGAAATTTTAATATATTATTGTTTTTGTTTTTTTATACAGATAAAAGCATACTAGTTAATTTACCCGCGTATTACACGAATATTTTTTAACATATATAAAATATAATAAATTAAAAGATAAAAATATAAATATTATTTTTAAACAAAAATATATGAGAGTGATATTATTATTTATTATGACCTATTAATTTTATATATTTATAAATATACATTAATAGTAAATAATTTTTTATATTTTTTTAAAACTTTTATTATATTATACTATAATTAATAAGTTAGTAGAGTATTAGATTTTGTTTGATTTGATTTGATTTGAATTTAAAAGTAGATTATATTATATTTGGATAGATACATTTTAAATTTCTATATTGTTTATAAAGACTATATCGGTCACGTGTCGATTCACGGTGATGACATGTGGATTCACAAGAATTGAGTATAGTTAATATTTTATTAGTATTTATATATATACAAAGGTGTTTTATACCTACCAGTTTATTACCCGCGTATTACGCGGATATTTTTAATATATATAAAATATAATGAATTAAAAGCTAAATGTATAAATATTAGTATTTTTAAACAAAAAGTATATAGAATGATATTATTATTTATTATGTCCTATTAATTTTATATATTTCTAAATATATATGAATAATATTATTTTCTTATATTTTTTAAAAATTTTTATTATATTATATAATAATTAATAAGTTAGTAGAGTATTAGATTTTATTTGATTTGATTTGAATAAGTAGATTATGTTAGATTTAGATAGATATAATTTAAATTTCTTTATTATTTTTAAAACCTATAAATGCCACGTGTTGATTCATGATGGAGACACGTGGCTTTACTAGAATTGAGTATCGTTACTCTTTTAATAGTATAGATGGATGTGTTAGGACGATTAGCACTTTTATTAATTTATCTGCTATAATTTTTATGAAACGAAAAAGGAACATGCAAATATATCATATATTATATAAAAGTAAAAAAACATTTGCTAGAAAAGGTGTTATTTAATAGTTTAGAAGCTAATAAGTTTTATATGAAAGTGTAGATAAAATCAATGCGATAATAACAATACGTACGGATGGTAAAACATTTTAAATTGGAATGTTGATATAAACTATACAATTATAATTATATATTCAAATTTTTGTTAAACAAAATATATTGACAGTAATAACAAAAAAAATAAATCAATAATATATCATATACAAAATAAAAAACAAATCAGGTTGTTAGTCTGCTTCACTATTCACCAGCTTTTTAAATAAGAGCAATGCTAATGTGTGTAAAGTTAATTATTATTTAGTTTGTACCAAAATAAATATGAAAATATTTATTTTTCGATATGCACGCACACATGAACACACACATATATAATTGAAGGGTCCAAATGGCATTTAAGAAACGAGGAAACTAGCTTTAAATTTTGATTTAATCATTCAGTCTAAATTCTTTTAATCAAACAATTATTGATGTATCTTATAAAAAGGTTTAAAAAGTTTTGTACATAAACATAAAATTGTAATTATGCACAAATGTCCATCTTTATACCTAAAGGCTTATGAAAATTGATGCACATACTAATTAATAAGTAAGAACTAATTCATAATACTGATATTATGCATAACCTTATATACAAATTGATGTATAAAAAGATGGTAAAAACTTGAGATTTTTTGGATTATATAACTAAAATAAAAAATCTTTTGACGAGTTTTGTTCTACACCAACTTAACCTTGATGATCATTACATTGAAAGCTTAAATTTTGATTAACATGTTCTTTTATTTAGATTGTAATTAAACATTTAATTAATGAGCAAGTGCATGACATGGTCAAAAGATTTATCTTTGTTTTATTTTATTGGCATTGGCATTGGCATAATAATGATGGAATGCTTTCAGAGAGGTTCAATGAATAAAATTAAAAAAAGGAAAAAAAAAATGCAAAAGAGGGGTTATTGTTGATTTAGTCATCAGGAAAAAAAAAACTATTTATACAACACATAGGTCTTAGCTTAGAATCTCGGTTACCAACATTTTTATTTTGCCACAACTTGGGATTGGGTTTTAAGTTATGATCCAAAAAATAAAAATATCAATCTCACTATCGCTGCCTTTTTTTCAACACACAGACACAAAATATATGTGTGTGCGCGTGCACGTGCACGTAAATATAATAAAGGAGAACAAGTAAACGTCGCATGTCATTTTCTGTTTCCCTAAAAATGATAAATTACTATTTATTATAAATAAAACAAAACAAAACATATATACAATTTATTATTTTTATAATCAATGAATGTTAATTAATTTAACTCTATCCATCATTAGTCATTATCTAAGTATGTCAATTTAAATTCAAATTAACACATTATCATACCGTTCTTGTATATTTTTTTATTGAAATTAAAATTAGTTTTAAGTTTATATACATTATATGTAAATAATTTTTTTTAAATATTCACGTAACAATTGTTTGACACCATTAATGTTTTATATTATACATGTTTTTTTCTGAAAAATTGATTTTTACTTACACTTTTCAACACGTTTTCTTTAAACCATAAGAAATGATATGGATCATGAGCATGAGGATTCTGATAGCTAAAGTTTTCAACATATGTTGGCTTGGAAAATAATTAAGTTCTAAGTTAAGTTCTAAGTTAATCAAGAGGCTAGACGGAGTTGAAATGATCTGGGAGGAGTAACTAGATACAGATTATAAAAAATATTAAATATTTGAAAACTAAAAATAATACGACATAAAAATTTTATTTATTGTAATAAGATATATAAAGATTGTATTTTATGTAAAATTAAGGGAGAATTTCATATATATTATTGTAAACTTTAAATATTACGCATAGATCATTGCAAACTTTATTATTACAAATACACACACACACACACACACACACACACACACATATATATATATATATATATATATATATATATATATATATATCAAGATTAATATTTTAAATTTAATTATATCATTTAAAAAATATAAAATATAATTTCTTAATTAATTTATTATTGAATTAAATTAGAAAATAATATTTCTTTATTTTTTTAGTTTATTTTTGTTGGGATTTAAGATGGTAATCTAGGTATTCATATTTTTTAAAAAAATATAAAATAGTCATTTGGATATACACAGACACACACACACACACGTGAGATTCAAAGATTCAGAAGTAGGGGTGAGCTCGGTAACGTACCGAACCGAACCGGTACCGATCCCGAAAATACCGAAACCGAATTATTAGTTTTGGAAGAACCGAATACCGAACCGTATAATTTTATATGGTGCCGGTTCGGTACCGAATACCGAACTTTAGCTAATTTAAGAACCGAATACCGAACCGAAAGTACCGAATACCGAATTTTAGCAAATTTAAAAACCGAATACCGAACCGAATATATTAATTCGGTACCGGTCGGTACCGGTACCGGTTCGGGTTCGGGAAATGGTACCCGTTGCTCACCCCTATTCAGAAGGATATATATGTAATAAAGAATTTTACAAAGATATATACGTAATATTTAAAGTTTAGAAGGATATATATGAAATTTTCCCTAAAATTAAAAATTCAGATTTTATCAACGAAAAACATATTAATTTAAAATAAAAATATAAAGGAATAAAAAGTAGTTACTAGTAATATATATTAATAAAGTTATATAAATATATCTATGAAAAATATTATTATTATCTTTGTATTTGATTTGATAAAATTAAAATCTGCATGTTTTATCTTTGAGTTTATATACATTTTATGTAAATAAATTTTATTTATAATATCCACATAGTATGTGAGTTAATAAACTAACATGTTTAATCGAGTCTTTATATATAAAGAGACTAACATAATGTGTCGTAACACTTTCTCGACACATCATATTTTAATGTTTCATCAATAAATTATCATTTCAATCTAAATGTAAATATTATGTTATCAATACATCTGTTAATCTAATTAAAAAATTGCATCAAATTATCAGATTTTAAATCTACGTCCAAATCTTACATTATCAACAATTATCTATGTATTACTAATTTATTTTTTATGTATTTATAAATTTATTATAAATATGTATTAAAAAATAAATACATATCACATCCAAATCTTAGCTACACTTATCTATATAATACTAATTTTAGAATATATTATATATTTATAATTTATTTAAATATTTTAAATATAATTAAATACATATTATACAAACAAAATTAATTAGTTAAAAAAACTAATAGAATATTAATAAAATATATTTATAACAATTAATTATTTATAACGTGGGGAAAACCTGTGTTGCTGCGGAATTTAAACTTAGAAAATTTTAGGAATAAGCCAACAAAGACCGAAATACTAAATTTTAATGATAATTATATAAATTATAAATATTCGATAACATAATATAAATTTTATCGTAGTTAGATGATGTAATTTTTTTTGTCTCGATATGTCGTTTTCATCTATGTTTATAGGGTTAATATTGAAAAAACCCTATAAACTTTTCATTTTCACGATTAAGCCCCTAAATAATTTTTTCGATTGTTTAAGTCCCTAAACTATTTTT
Organism: Centrapalus pauciflorus; assembly: GCA_020465985.1. Classification (NCBI taxonomy): domain Eukaryota; kingdom Viridiplantae; phylum Streptophyta; class Magnoliopsida; order Asterales; family Asteraceae; genus Centrapalus; species Centrapalus pauciflorus. The sequence continues at coordinate 355,556 of JAANYP010002100.1, read as the reverse complement.
GTATTATTCAAAAATATATATATATTTGACCGGCTACCGGATGAAAAAGTAAAACACAATCAATAAAACAAAAAGTTTAGGGATTTAATTGTTAAAAAATGTAAAGATAGTGAGTTTTTTGAATAAAACAAAAATAGTTAAAGGACTAATTAAACAATCAGAAAAAAGTTTAGGGACTTAATCACAAACTAAGTTAAGTTTATGGGGGTTTTTTCGATATTAACTCATGCTTATATAGTTTTTTACGTTAAATTTAAGTCGTTTATCTAATAAATAAAAACTAAATTAACCAAATATCCAAACTCAATTTTCTAACAAATGTACACCGTATGTTAACCACATTTTGCGGAGTGTTTATGTTTTCTTTGAGAAACGAATATTTAAATAAACAAAGTGAGCCACCGTAAGATCATTAACAACAAATAATAACTTAAAATGAATTTAAATTGTATTTATATTTGACAGAAATTAAACAGATAAAATCAAAAATCATAATTGTTAAAATACAGGACCGGCCCATTGGGGTGTGCAACCTGGGCTATTGCCCAGGGCCCAACAGCCAAGGGGGCCTAAATTTTTTTTTTCTCTTTAATACCTAGGCTAATACTAGTAGTTTATTTGTTTTGATAGTTGTTTGATTGTGATATTTACATGGTTGTTTCCTTTAATCTCTAAATGTTATATATAGATACATGTTTGGAAGACCCTTTATAAGTTTTTGCTCCGGATCCCAAAAAACGATAGGAACGGCCCTGTTAAAATACAAACCTTGCATAGTACATGTCAACTAATGATTTGTTGTCATAGTATTCATATAACGTTCGAATCACCGAAAACAACTAATAACAACCATATTTAAAATATAAATGCAACAGTTATGATCACTATCCATGCATTATTATATTAGAAAAAGAAAAAGAAAAATAATTATTAATTAAGGTAACAAGTTATTTATTGTATCATGTGAAAGATATAGTATTTATGGATTATATGTATATGCATAAAAACATAAATTTTCAAAATCTATATTCTATATATATTAATAAAGGAAAACATTTTGTGCGCGCCACGTGTCGTCTAATTAGCACATCATATTTTCGTTTTCCCGCCTAAAACATTCCCATATATACATTTATTCCAATTTATTTCTAATTAATTTGTAAACAATTACATTTAATGACAATCTAAATTTAACCATTATAAAAGAATCATTAAAAAGAAATTTAACCAAATGTTGTTAATGACTTTCCGATTTAACCCATTAGTTCAAAATGATTTCTTTTATATTATTTGATGATACTTATTTGGTTAATTCTTATATATTAAAAAATATGTCAAAAATACAACTAACAATAGGTATTAAATAAAGATTTATCAGTTATTATCTAAATTATGGTTTAAAATATATCCATACATCATTTTTTTTATTTTTTTTAAATCATGGATGGATCTATCCTATATTAATTATGTCTTTTAACAAAATTTGTGGATCAATGACTAATTATTAACGTTTTGTAAATAAAAAATTTCATCTCATATTAATTTAAAAAGAAAAATTTATAGTGATAATAATTATATATTTTATGTACTTTTTTAAAATAATAACATAAAAAGAATATCATGGTAAATAATTGTCTTTTTCTAATAACTTAATATCATATGGGTTGATAATAACATAACAACAAATAAAAAATTTTCAAATATTAATTTTATTTATTTTCATATAATGTTTTTTTAGTATTATAATTAATGTCGTTTGAATGATTCATTTATTCAAGTTTAGTAATAATATTTCATTTTTAATTTATAAATTTATAATAATATTGTATGATTATATTTATTTTAAAAACAATCTTTTAAACATACCCATGTATTACATGGGTAATAAACTAGTTTTTATTAAAATAAGTATAAGGTAATAACATTACATGTTATGATAAAGTTAAAATTTTGTACATATCAAAAAATATTGTTAATCACACAATAATTAAAAACCAAACAAAAAAAGAAAAATTAATGAAAAAAGGAATAGGATAGGCAAACAAAAAAAAATCATCATAAGCAAAGCTTGATCAAGGAAAGCTTGGATGGAGGCAAGAATGTTACTCATTTTGCTGCAACCAATGTTTGGACAACATTCAAGAAATTCCTTTTAAGATTAAAAATAAATATTATAATAACATAAAAACAACACATGTTGTAAATTGTTATGTATATAATAAACATATTACTCTCTATTTTTATTTTAAAAAATATAGTAGTTCTATGTTTTATTTTTAAGTTTTTGTACATTTTAAATCTAAAAATGAATATTTGCGTATTACGTGGATTAATAAACTCTTGTTAATTATAAAAATAAGCATAGTTTTATCATTAGATTAGTTTATAAAGACTTTTTGGGGGCGTTAGATCAATGAATGAATTTAAAAGAAATTGGAATTTGCTGATATTGTATTTTCTAATTTGAATAATAATATCAATGAATAAAAACTATGTTTAATTTCATCAAAATTTATGTTTGAGCGAACATATTATTATTAACTATTTGTATATAAATTTAAATTCCAAATATTTCACTTTACTCTTAAACGCCATTCATATATCAAACAATCAATGCCTATATTATAAATTAAATTTCAATTCTTTTAAATTTAATTTCGTAAACTAAACGTCCGTAGCTTCTTTACGAATCTTTAGACGTTGAATAGAAATCTTTTGTATGGGAAATAGACAAAAGTTTTTCTTTTTATTTTTACTTTTCTCGCATTTTTTAAAATAATTTATTTTTCCGGTTGGTTAAACTCAAAAAGGCGTCCTCTTTCTTATTCATTATGTATTGTTATATCGTTTTATGGGGTCTCCTAAGTTGGCATTATACATGAGATATAGTGTGAACACTTTCAAGACATAGAATATAGAAGTTTGTCTCGATCATGTGTTTTTATTTTCTTTCTTTATTTATGTACTTTTTCACATCAAGTGAATGATTTCAACATTTTTATGTAATAACAGGCTCGAAAAATCGTTTATCAACTTACATGAGTCGAGTTGCATGGAGTCTTATATTATAGTGAAGTTCTGAAATCTCAGGTTAATTGTATGTGTTCATTATGATAAAATGCTATGTTTGATGCAGAAGTGTAATATACACATGTTTAAAAGTATATTACAAATTACCGGTTCATATCGTTTGAAGTTTATGATAGCTGAAGTATTTATTAATAGACGTGTTTGGTAAAATAGCTCGAGCTATAAGTAGTAAATAAAAAACACATATAAATAACTAAATCAAAGTATAGTCATAATAAATTAATATTGTTCTTGTAATTTTATTTTTCATAAACTCAAACTATTTATAAAAGTTACTTGAAGTACCTTATAATTTCGGAGCTTATGGAAACTTATGATTATAATAATCTACCAAATTCAAACACAAAATATAGACAAAAAAATAGCTCCATTAAGCTTTTACAATGTGATTCAAGATCAATGGGGTACCATGTTAGACTGGGGTATCGGGGAACCGTTTATAGCCAATCATTTATCATTAAAATAATTAAAATGTAGTTATAAATTTTACTTAATATTTTTTCCCACATTAATTAATGTTGGGGGTAAAATTGGTATTGAAAATTTTAAATTAGAATCGAAGATTCTGTGTATCCCATGAAAATCTCCATTTTAGTTAATATCATTCCTTACACGGTGAACATGTGCAAATGCACACCATAAACCACGATTGAACATGTTCAATACCGTCAATATTGGTTTATCACCAAAACGGTTAACATCGACTAAAAACACAATGAACCCCGATTGTACATGTTCAATAACGTGTGTATGAAATTGAATCTACATGAACAGTTTGATGAAAATAATAAATATTTTTATTTGATACATCCGGTTGAACATGTTCACTAAAACTCATTGTCGAATCAAATTGAACATGTTCATTAAAACTTATTGTCGAATCCCATAGAATATGTTCACTAAACCCAGTTTGAAATTTATTAAACATATTGTTATTATTAATTCATTGGTTTTCATTTAATAATTAAGATAAACCTAATTAACTATATTATCCTTTTAAATTATACTCAAACATGGGTGGACTCCAGTTTTACAGTCTAACATGGTACCTCATTGATCCCAACTTTTTACAAAGTTATTGCCAAACATGTTTTTAAACTTCTTTTTGTATATAAATATGATATTTAAAATATTTTAAATTATAATCATTCCATACTCATTCGACGGGTCAATTTTAAGACGATTTTTATAATTTGGTTTATTCCGGCTAAGGGGATGCGAAATGGGCTCCAGTTGGCTCGTGAATTGTGTGGAGTGAGTGGAGGAACATGGTTTGGGCCCCACCAGTATTAATGGCGAAAAGGGGTATTTTGGATACATCCTCACCTCCAAATGTTACTTTATTATTTTAATTTAAGCAGATCCTTATTTTAAGTAAATACTATTTTATGAGCCCATAATAAAACTATGGAAAGGTGTTTACCGTTTAGATTGCATTTTCATTAATTGTGTTTTGTAAAAGTAAGTTTATAAAAGTGTTATAGAAAAAAAAAAAGATTTTAAAAAATTATATATTCGAAATAAAAAAACCAAATCTTATAGAAGTAACTAGTTTATTACCCGCGTATTACACGAATGTTTTAATAAATAGTTGTTTATATTAAATACAAAAAAATACAATAATAATATTATTATTATTTGACATAAACTATAACTTTTTTAGACTTCTAAATACATATGAATGATAATAAGTTTTTTTTTTATTTTTAAACTTTCTAATATATTGTAGTTATCAATTATTGAAATATGAATATTCGATTTGAATTTATTTTTAAATCTTATTATATTAGATTTAAATTCAGAAAGATATGATTTAAGAGTTACTTGTTTTTCTAGAATATGATTTGTTACGTGTAAATTGCCGGGTGATGGCACATGCCTTCACGGGAAATTAGTTAGTTAGTTATTTATTATTATTTTTTTAAATTTTAAATTATAATTAGGATTAAAACATGTAACATTTAATTTAAAGTTTAAAAATAAAAAAAAATTGTTCTATAAATCAATTATATAATATTAGATAAAACTTTTTAGGCAAATTAGATGTTAAATTAGGAAGCATTTAAAATCATTAAATTATATTAGTAATCTTTTAGTTTGTTTAAAAATCAAATATATAAATTAATTGAAAGAGTTATATTAGGCAAAATAAGTGGGAAAACAAAAATTAGGAGAGCTGAGGAAGTGACACATGACACAAATTATTTTGTTTTATTAATATACTAGGTTATTACCCATGTATTACATGGGTTAATTTTAGAAATTGATATATATATATATATATATATATATATATATATATATATATATATATATATATATATATATATATATATATATATATATATATATATAGAATATGGTTCGAGAGAGTACCACCCAAATGCAGCGCACCAGAAGGTACCACCTTTAAAAAAACTTTTTTAAAATTTTTTTTTCATAAACATGTTTTAATTAACATTATGAAGATCGTATGTAAATTTCACATACATTCACATCTCCTAGCTCCTAAAAAATGATGTGAACACACATTTACATAATTTTGAAGACATGTGAACATGCATTTATGTGATGTGTGTTTTCATGCACTTAGAGTGTTCGGATTTGCGTGAAATTCACATATGATCTATGTAATTTTAATTAAAACATGTTCATGAAAAAAAATTTAAAAAAAAGTACTTTTAAGGGTGGTACCTTCTGGTGCGCTGCATTAGAGGTGGTACTCACTTGAACCTAAATCTATATATATATATATATATATATATATATATATATATATATATATATATATATATATATATATATATATATATATATATATATATATATATATATATATATATATATATATATATATATGTTATAAAAGGACAATTATTTATGGATGATGAATTCTTTTCTTCTTTTACCAAGTGTGTAAGCAACATAAAATAGTAATTTCATTAAATAGGGAATAGTGATATTTTTGTGTATAAATAGGTTCATCTAGATTGATCAAGTGTATGATTTTGTAGAGAGAAATATATGCATCAAAAGAGTTTTCACAAATCTTGGTAATTTCTTAATATCTGAGTTTCTGTTAGATTATAACACGTTATCAGCACGAAGAGCTCTGCAATTAGATCAAGAATTAAACGAGGTATGGTTACTTAAAGTTATAACTTATAATGAGAAGATAATTACCATAAATAATTAATACGATAACCATAATAATACACTTATGAACTACTAACATGCATTATTATTTCTAACATTTTATTTATGTACTAACATTTAATTATGCATACTAATGTTTATTTATATACTAACGATTACTTATACTAACGTTTATTTTCTTCATTTACGATAACATTAATTATGATTGTTAATTTACATCAATTAAGATTTTGTTCTTATAATGCAAACTATTAATTCTTTTTATCTTCTTCATAACAAGTTTTTTTTTATTTTAATCATTATTTTAAATTAAATGAAAATTATCTTTTAATCATTTATTAACATTTAACAACGGTTACATAACTGTTGCAACGGTCAAAAGAAAGAAAAAAAAAAATTTCGACCGTTTGATGACTCAATTTTTTCTCTATAAATACTCCAATATAAAACTTCAATATTTCATTAAATCATTCTTCTTCCTTTCTGAAAAGAAAACTTTTAACTGGTTGAAGAATGAAGATACCTCTCTCGTTTTTGATTTTTCTTATTGTAATACTTTCAATACTTTTCTACTCTTTGTTGCAACTACCATTTGATGAGATGTATCCTTTTCTGGTTCTGATTTCGTTTACGATTCTCCCACTATTATGTGTTGTAGTTCTTATTGAAATAAACTAATGCTAATTTTATGTTGTTTAACTTTTATTTTGATAGTCAATATGGCAAATCTTGAGAAGTTATCATTTGCTGCATTGGACGTAAATGGCAATAACTACATGCCATGGAGCATTGATGTAAAGATACTTTTAACATCAATGGGTATTGTAGAAACACTAAATGAAAACAACAATTGCTCAAATCAAGAAAAGGCAAAAGCAAATGCATTTCTTCGTAAACATATTGATGAAAATTTGAAATCTGAGTATATGAATACGGAAGATCCAAGTATTCTATGGAAAGATTTGAAGGAAAGATATGATCATCAAAGGGAGATTTTGCTTCCAAATGCCAGAAATGATTGGAATAATCTGAGATTCCAAGATTTTAAGAAAGTGAATGATTATAGCTCTGCATTGTTCAGAATATGTTCACAACTCCAATTTTGTGGCCAGACAGTTACAGATGCGGATATGTTGGAAAAAACGTACTCAACATTCCATGCATCAAATGTTACCTTACAACAACAGTATCGGATGCAAAATTTTAAAAGATATTCTGAACTTAACACCGTCCTTCTAGTTGCAGAGAAAAACAATGAACTTTTGATGAAGAATCACCATTCTCGTCCAACTGGATCACTAGCATTACCTGAAGCAAATGCTATAACTAAAACACATGGACGAGAACGGGGATTTGGTCGTAAACGAGGCCGTGGCCGTGGCTATAATCAAAACAATAATTATAGTTATAATCATGGCTATGGTCATAACTATAATCATAACAGAGGTCATTCACGTGGACGTGGACGCGGACGTGGTCATAATAATATTCCACGTGATAAGAAATCTAAATCACAAGAAAGACCCAAAAATGATAAACAAAAGGCTAGTGCTTCTCAAGATCCTGAAGATCTTTGTTACCGATGTGGAATGACTGGTCATTGGTCAAGAACTTGCCGCACAGCACCACATCTCTGCAAACTTTATGAGGAGTCTCTTAAAGGAAAAGAGAAAGAAGCAAATTTTGCTGATCTCCCTGATGTTCCAATGCCCGAACTGAATGCTTCAGATTTCTTTGATGATTTGGATATCTAATAATGTAATCGTGTTTTCGTCTTTCCTAAGCTATGTTTTATTCCTTATGTTTTATTTCTTGTATCATGTATTGCACTTTTTCAATAATAATATGAATGTGTTTCTACTTAACAAATTTTATCATATATACTTATTACTTTATTTTTATGATTAGAAGTCTAAAATGAATTTTATCGAAGAACTACATCAAGCAAATTCAGGAGACATCTGTATACCAGATAGTGGAGCAACACACACAATTCTTAAAAAGAAGAAATACTTTTCAGAATTAAAGCCAAGTAAAGCAAATATACATACCATATCAGGTCCTGCAGATCTGATTGAGGGAACTGGAAAGGCTCATTTTATATTACCTAATGGTACAAGGTTTTTGATAAATAATGCTCTATTTTCACCAAAGTCTGAAAGAAACTTGTTGAGTTTCAATGACATACACCTTAATGGGTATAATACTCAGACTGTGACGATAGAGAATGAGAAATTTATGCATATTATTGACAATAACCATGTAGTAGAAAGACTACCAACACTTGGTTCTGGTTTACATTATACATATATAAACATGGTTGAATCACATCTGGTTGTCAGAGAAAAATGTTATGATCCTGGAGAATTAAGTTTATGGCATGACAGATTAGGTCATCCAGGAACAACTATGATGAAGAGGATAATTGATAGTACAAATGGACATCCATTGAAGGACCAGAAGATCCCTCAAACAGGTAAGATGATCCCATGTACATCATGTTCTCTTGGAAAATTTATTGTGAAACATTCACCAACTAAAATTGGAAAAGAAACCCCAATGTTTCTTGAAAGAATTCAAGGTGATATATGTGGACCAATTCATCCGCCATGTGGACCATTTAGATACTTCATGGTTTTAATAGACGCATCAAGCAGATGGTCTCATGTTTGTTTATTGTCAACCCGTAATGTGGCTTTTGCTAAATTTCTTGCTCAAATCATTAAATTAAGAGCACATTTCCCTGATTATACCATTAAAAAGGTAAGGCTTGATAATGCTGGTGAATTTACATCTCAAGCTTTCAACGACTATTGCATGTCTGTTGGAATTAGTGTTGAACATCCAGTTGCTCATGTTCATACACAAAATGGTTTAGCTGAATCATTAATTAAACGTCTTCAGCTAATAGCTAGACCATTAATAATGAAGACAAAACTTCCAGTTTCTGTTTGGGGACATGCAATTTTACATGCTGCATCACTGATTCGTATAAGACCAAGTGCTTATCATAAATTTTCTCCTCTACAACTTGCTTTTGGTCATGAGCCAAACATTTCCCATCTTCGAATCTTTGGTTGTTCAGTATATGTTCCTATTGCACCACCGCAACGTACAAAAATGGGACCTCAAAGAAGATTGGGTATATATGTAGGGTATGAAACACCTTCTATAATAAGATACCTTGAACCACTGACAGGTGATGTTTTCACAGCACGGTTTGCTGATTGCCATTTCAATGAGGCAATTTTCCCAGCATTAGGGGGAGAAAATAAAAGCAAAGAGAAGGATGTATCATGGTGTGAACCATCATTGATTCATCTTGACACTCGGACAAAACAATGTGAACTAGAAGTTCAGAAAATAATGCATTTACAAGAAATTGCAAATCAACTGCCTGATGCATTTACTGATACTAAAAGAGTGACTAAATCATATGTGCCAGCGGCTAATACACCTGCTAGAATAGAAATTCCAAATAAAAGAGCTGATGATAAAATCACTCAAGAATCAAAAGCACGTCTGAAACGTGGAAGACCATTTGGTTCCAAGGATAAAAATCCTCGAAAGAGAAAGAGCTCTGAAAATATAACTGATAATAAGAAAAGTGTTCCTGGAGAAACGCAAAATAACGATATTTCCAAAGAAGTGGAAATAGATGACTCCAATACTGAGATTGCAATCAATTATGTCCATACAAATATCATATGGAAAAGAAATGAGATGGAAGATATTGATGAAAAATTTTCTTATGCTGTTGCATATGATATCATTACTGGAAATGATGATCCAGAACCAAAGTCTGTGGTTGAATGTCAAAACAGATCTGACTGGCCTAAATGGAAAGAAGCTATGCAAGTTGAATTAAGTTCGTTAAATAAACGAAAAGTTTTTGGATCTATCATCCTCACACCTAAAGCTGTAAAACCAGTAGGATACAGATGGGTGTTCATAAGAAAACGAAATGAGAAAAACGAAATTACAAGATACAAAGCAAGACTTGTGGCTCAAGGTTTTTCTCAACGACCAGGAATTGATTATGAGGAGACATATTCTCCAGTAATGGATGCAATCACTTTTAGATACCTAATTAGTCTTGCCGTTGCTAAAAATTTGGAAATGCGTCTAATGGATGTTGTTACGGCTTATTTGTATGGATCACTTGATAATGATATTTATATGAAAATTCCTGAAGGATTTAAAATGCCAGAAGCATTAGGAAACAAACCCAAAGAGATGTATTCGATCAAATTGCAAAGATCTTTATATGGGTTGAAACAATCTGGACGCATGTGGTATAATCGATTGAGTGATTATTTGATAAGTAAAGGATACACAAACAATCAAATATGTCCATGTGTGTTTATAAAGAAGACAAAGGTTGGATATGTTATCATAGCTGTCTATGTTGATGATCTAAATATTATTGGCACAATTAATGAGATAAATGAGGTAATTGTGTTATTAAAGAAAGAATTTGAAATGAAAGACCTTGGAAAAACCAAATATTGTCTTGGTTTACAGATAGAGCACATGCACAATGGTATACTTGTGCATCAATCAAATTATACGGAAAAGGTCTTAAAACGTTTTAACATGGACAAAGCAAATCCTTTAAGCACACCAATGGTTGTTAGATCACTTAATGTTGATAAGGATCCATTTCGTCCTCAAGAAGAGAATGAATATTTACTTGGTCCAGAAGTACCATATCTTAGTGCAATTGGAGCTTTAATGTATCTTACAAACTGTACAAGACCTGACATTTCTTTTGCAGTAAATCTGTTGGCAAGATTTAGTTCAGCTCCCACCAAACGACATTGGATAGGAGTCAAACACGTTTTCCGATACCTTCGAGGAACCACTAATTTGGGATTATTTTATTCTAACAATTCAAAAGAAGGTTTACTTGGATATGTAGATGCAGGTTACTTATCTGATCCACACAAAGCAAAATCTCAAACAGGATACGTGTTTTTAAATTGTGGTACTGCAATTTCCTGGCGTTCTCAGAAGCAAACACTTGTTGCAACATCCTCAAATCATGCTGAAGTTATTGCACTACACGAAGCTAGTAGAGAAAGTGTATGGCTGAAATCTGTGACAGAACTTATTTTGTCTTCTTGTGAACTAGAGACGAGCAAAAGTCCAACTTTGATTTATGAAGACAATGCAGCTTGTGTGTCGCAGATGAAAGAAGGATATATCAAGAGTGACAGAACCAAACATATTCCACCAAGATTTTTCGCTTACACGCAAGATCTCATAAAGGACAATCAGATTGAAATGAAATACATTCAGTCTAGTAACAATTCAGCAGATCTCTTTACAAAGGCACTTCCCAAAGCGATTTTCAGAAAACACGTCCACAACATTGGAATGCGACATGTACAAAACATGTGATGATTTTCAGATGGCAATATGAGGGGGAGTCAACCAATCGCTGTACTCTTTTTCCCTTGACTAAAGTTTTTTCCCACTGGGTTTTCTTTAGCAAGGTTTTTAATGAGGCAGCATTTCATGGTTGAACTCTTACTAAAATTATCATCCAAGGGGGAGTGTTATAAAAGGACAATTATTTATGGATGATGAATTCTTTTCTTCTTTTACCAAGTGTGTAAGCAACATAAAATAGTAATTTCATTAAATAGGGAATGGTGATATTTTTGTGTATAAATAGGTTCATCTAGATTGATCAAGTGTATGATTTTGTAGAGAGAAATATATGCATCAAAAGAGTTTTCACAAATCTTGGTAATTTCTTAATATCTGAGTTTCTGTTAGATTATAACAATATATATATATATATATGTATGTATGTATGTATAATTATATGAATAATAAAGTTTACTTAATTTTAGTTAGTTGGTTATTAAATTAATCCATATTAGATTTACATAGATTTGTTTTGCTTTAAAATTTAAAAATAAAATCAGTAAATGACGTGACAAAAGTAGGGAGCGACATGTGGCAAATTAAATGAGAGCGTGTCATGTGGCATTTAGTTACTTTTTTTAATAGTATAGATAGAAGATACATATAGATATAGATATGTCTTTGTTTACCAAACTTTTTTATCATGATTTTTTTATGTTTTTAAAAGATAAAATCTACCAATCATCCTTTATAAACAAATTTAAACATTCCTTAAAATCATACTATATTCCAATGATAGATAGACGAGAATTAAGTAAATATAAAAATCTAAAAAAGTGAATATTGCTTGCTACAGAGAAAATATAAAATACACGATTTAATCATTTAATGAATAGTCAGACGTCTCTAATTAATTATAAATGAAATTCATTATTGTATTTATTTTAAGGCAAATGGATAATCTATTATGAAGTAGGATGAATAAACTATTTAGTAGGGGTCCTCTCAAACTACACTATACTTTGACTATATCTTCCTCACTGATTAGGAATTTAATACTCATTTTAAGTTAAAGTTTTTTAGATTAATATATCACATTAAGGAATTTTAAGATATTGAACATATTTTTAAAAAAAAGTTGATATTTGTTTCTAAATAATTGTTACAAACAGATATGTATTAGGTTTCGGAACCGGTCCGAACCCGAAAAAACAAAAGCAAAAATGCCCAAAATTAGAAACTAAAAACTGGATCGAAAATAAAAAAGTCCAGCCGATTCCAGTTTTTTCATTACTTTTACAAAGAAAAATAAGATCCAGACCAAACCAGACCAAAACATGAACTGAATTTATAAAATTACAGGAATGGAATCAAGAATGGGTCAAAAATAACCGGTTTCATTCGTTTTATTTGGTGATCGGTAATTACAATATGAGAAACGACAAGAAACAACTTTTTTGATTCAACGAATCTAATGATGGGGGCCGCATGTAGTGGTGGATGTCCTTCACGTGGGACCCACTTATTTATTCTCCCTCCAACTACTCTCTATTATCTCAATCGGATGAAAAGTTTAATCAAATTTGTTTATGTGTTAATTAAATATACTAATAATCATTTTAGTAATCCAAAAATAAATTAATGTTATCATCTATATCTATCATATATTCTATATAAATACTATTAAAAACTAAAAATATATCACTTATCATTTTTTTTATTTGATACTTACTATTTTCTCAGTTTGTCATGTTATACAATCAATTTTAAATTAATTAAATTCACTCTATTCTAATTAAACTTAACTAATTTTAGAATTAATTAACTTAAATTATACAAACCTTTAATTTATTATTAATATTACCTATAAATTATAATATTTAGTTTGAAATATTATTATTAAGTTAATTCATGTAATACATGAGTAATAACTTAGTATTTATTAAACATTTAATAATTACTAGAAAATGTCTATTTGTCTAAAAGACTGGACTACTTGTCTAAATAAATGTATTGTTTTATTTTCAAAAGGCAAAACAATTTTTATAGGCTTATTTATCTGCTTATTTTGTTAGTGGGTTAAGTATAATTTTGATCATTCAAATTTTAGATTTGTCTCAATTAGCCACCAAATTATTTTTTGTCCCGAAATAACCATTAATTTTAGTTTATTGTTCTACTTTGGAGAAACGAATAAAACTAATGGTTAAATCGATACAAAATATGTAGTTTAGTGGTCAAATTGAGACAATTTTCAATTGTTAAATCACTAAAATATGGCTAAATATTTATACATAAATAGTTTAGTGGCTAAATTGGGACACAAAATAGTTCAATGGCTAAAACGATAGAAATTTTAAATTTGGATGGTCAAAATGATACTTAACCATTTATTAATTATAACAAAATATTGTTGAATTGGATTTTCTTCACACATATTAAAATATTAAATGCTACTTGAAATGTCTAATTATTAGTTACGTTTTTCTAATTAAATAGTTGTTATATAATGCACAAATAAAAATTTTAGGCATCACTGTTAATAAAAGAAATAAGTTGTGACAATTAATGCAAACAAATCTATGGAATTTGACTAGATGATCACTACAATTGATAACTGTCTTACAATCTTAATAAAGTGTAAATGAAAGGATTTGAAATTTGTTCTAATTGTTGTGATTTTTCTTAAGATAAACTCTTCAAATCGAATTGAATTTAACATATATATTTAGTTTTTGGATTTACAATTTTAAACCAAACCGATCAAAAATTCAAATTACATGCATAAACATGTGTGTGCAACCGTGCATGCATAATTTAAATATAAAAAAACAATGGTTAACATAGTGAATGTGTAAGATTTCATTAAAAAACATTATGTATCTTTTGATTAAGTTTATTTATGAAAAAACAGTACTTCAAAAGTCTCTGAATTAAAAAAATCTTACGAAATCTATCTGTTTTCAATTATGTATCCGGTAAGTTATCTTACGAGGCACATACGTGTCAATTTACGTATGTGGCACATACATGCGTGCATCATACATGTGATATATATAGACACAAACATACACATATTTTTGTTTTATTATATTAGTGAGAAGAATGCAGACATCATTTATTATCAACAATTCCCAAAAAATAGATTTTTCTTCCTGTTACCACCCACTGTCGTTTCATGATGTTAATAATGTTTTTGATCGAAGGCTTCTCATTTTGTGTTTGAAATTGATATTCATAGGTAAGTTTGATACTAGAAAAACTTAGGGGATGTTTAGTTGTGGTGTTTTCGGTAAAAAAAAAAATTTATTTTGTATATCCATATTTTTTAGAGAAATTTAAATTATATAAATTAATTACACTTAACAGCAGTTTATTTAATTCTAACATAATTTGTTTATGATTATTAACTTTTGATATGAGTTTTTTTTAAAAGAAATTATTGAATTGTTTAAATTATAATAATAGCTTATTGATTTTATTTTCCTAGTTGAATTTGTATTGATTTGGGTTTGAATATGGTTTCAGAGATCATATCAAATACTCGTTAAAGTTTTATCTTATAAACACACACCACATATTATATATATATATATATATATATATATATATATATATATATATATATATATATATATATATATATATATATATATATATATATATATATATATATATATTTATATATATATTAAAAAAAATTTATTTAATATAAGGAGTGTAGTGGAACCTCTCTTGAAACCTCTAGCTATCTACTAATAACCCCACATTTCAAATTGATTTTTGCACTCCTATTTAGTGCATGTATTTGTTTCTATTTTGGTATTACATTTTATTTTTTGTTGCAAGAACATT
This sequence comes from Centrapalus pauciflorus, assembly GCA_020465985.1. Taxonomy (NCBI): domain Eukaryota; kingdom Viridiplantae; phylum Streptophyta; class Magnoliopsida; order Asterales; family Asteraceae; genus Centrapalus; species Centrapalus pauciflorus. Next base: position 340,079 of record JAANYP010002100.1, on the reverse strand, counting down.
GTTACTTATCCATTGTATTTTTTTTAAATAAAAATCATGTATTATCATTTATGCCGTTCAATGAAGACTGTTAGGCCTTGTTTGTTTACCTCTTAATGGAATCATTAAGAGATCATTTTATCTTTGAATGACTTCTTAATGATTTCATTAATAAGTAAACAAACATCCCCTAAACCCAATAATTCTATCACAACTCACAAAAACAATTATGAGTTAGTTCTAGTTTTTATTTTAAGGAAATGCACACACATAAAGAAAAAGTTTATGTTAAAACCCTTATGTGACGTTTGGTTCACGAAAAATTTATGTTTGTTTATGAAAAAGCAGTACTTCAAAAGTCTCTCAATTTAAAAAATCTTACGAAATCTATCTATTTTAAATTATGTATCCGGTAACTTATCTTACGAGGCACATATGTGTCAACATTGGTATGAACATATTTTCAAGTAACGATAAATCAAATGATGAAAATTAAAAAGTTATATTGATGTAATAAACCCCAAAATCCTAACTATAAAATATAAATCATATTATAAGGAAAAAAGTATGTAAATAATTTACATAACTAGTTAAAGAAAATTAAACAATTAGATTATATATAAAAATATATATCTAACATTAAAAATAAACAAAAAAATGTAAATAAACTATTGACATGTAAAACGATATGTAACAAACTGAGAAGGTAGCACTTAGGTAATTATTATATTATAAATTTATTAAAAACATAAATGATTTATCTTATTGTTTAATCCTCGACTCATCATCATCTTCATTGGTCTTGGAGATTTACCGGTAAATCAAAGTCAAATTCAAGTATCCTAGGGGTGTTTAAACAAAACCGGAAAACTAAGCCGAACCGCTTGATCCGAAACCAAAAAAACCGAAACCGAAACATCACAGGGTGGTTTAGGTTTTTATTTTTAGAAAACCTTTGATAACCGAACTGAACAGATTATATATATACAAGTTAGTAGCTTATATTTATAATTTCATTTAGATATTCTAATCCATTAAAAACTAGATTCAAATGATTTTTTATTTTTAGTTGTTATATTAAATAAATTTAGTGTAACTTTTAAGATTTATATTCAAATAATTAATATGACTTTAAACTTAAAAAGAATTTGTGCTTAAAAAATATATATTTCTATAAATTTATTTGCTTTTAAGCATATAACGGGTAATCGTGGACTGAACTACGGGTAACCGAAACCGAAAAAACGGTTCACATGTCAACTAGTAACCGAACCGAACTGTGCACACATTAATTTCCCATTGGGATATATATACATAATCATTTTGTTGAATTATAATAGGTAATGGTATACATACATACATATATATATATATATATATATATATATATATATATATATATATATATATATATATAGGATTGGGTTCACATGAGAACCCCTCATTACCGTGAGAACGTGAGAACCACTCTAAAAATTGTGCATCCACTGTATAAAATTGTGCATTTGATACTAAAATTAAATGTTTTCGATATATTTATGCATTTCATGTAAAAATTTACGCATCCGATGCTATAATTTATCCATTTTATGTACGAATTGTGCATTTAAGAAAATTTGTGCATTTGATGTTCAAATTTGTGCATTTAGTTTATAATTTAATGAATGTAAGTTTTGAATGTAAGTTTGTGTTAAATTATGATATTTATTAATACTTAATACTAATAATGATTTTAAGTAAAACTTTTAATTTTAAAATTTGTGCATTTTGGAGTGGTTCTCACGTTCTCACGGTAACAAGGGTTCTTACCGGAACCCAACCCTATATATATATATATATATATATATTCTTTTTGTTATTCCTCAAAAAACTATTACTCTATCTCCTATGTCTTATCAACCCGGCCTTTTGTTTCCTATATAAACCTAGCCACACATCCAGGAACACACACCCAATTTATAATAAACAAACACACAATTAAACTCTCTCTCTCTCTCTCACACACACACACAGAAGGAATCAGTTTTTCAGAGAGTTAATTAGAAAGGTGAAGGTAGGCATGGTGATCAAGGTAGAGAAATCCCTATCAACGGCCATGAATGCAAGAGTGTTAGGTTCAGGAAAAGAAACGGTGGTTCTAGCTCATGGGTATGGCGGAGACCAGTCTCTTTGGGACCTGCTTCTCCCTGCACTCACGCAAACCTATCAAGTAGTTGTTTTCGACTGGTGCTTTTCCGGCGCCATTAAAGAACCAAACACCCTCTATGATCCAGCTAAATATACCACTTATGATCCTTTTTCCGATGACCTGATCACCCTCCTTGAGGAGTTGAACTTAGATTCAACCTTGTTCGTCGGCCACTCCATGTCCGGCATGATCGGATGTATTGCTTCCATCAAAAAGCCTCATCTCTTCAAAAAACTCATCCTTGTCGGAGCATCTCCCAGGTATTTATATATATCTTCATATTTACATATACCTACCTATATTTGTATACACATACATATTTAAACTTTTTTCTTTTTGTTTTTATTTTGACAAGTTGACTATAATTAAAGAAAGAAATTATTTTAGCCACCAAGTTTTTTAATTATTTTTACCGGTTAATTAATGACAGGTAAAACAAGTTACATATATACTTTTGATTAAGATAAAAAATTCAATAGACTTAAACAGTCGAAAAAATTTAAGGATTTAATCATAAAAGTAAAAAAAATTTGATTTTTCCTGACCGTTATTCCGTAAATTAATATTTAATACGATGATTTTTCAGATTCAATATCAGGTTGGCCCTAAGCATCATAAATCTAATCGGATGTTTCATGAGTTTGGATTTCAATTTAAAATATGGATCACTGAATTAACGTACGGTGATATAATCAAGAAAATAAATTGGCTTTTAATAATTAATAAGATATTCTAGCATGCCAATCAGTTTTTATTTTGGAATTATTAGTTTGTATTTGATTGATAATTTTTAATAAATTAATAAATAACAATTAGCTAATTAATTACATAAATATTATTAATTTACGAGATATTTTTATGCGTAAAAAGGTTTTAAAACATGAAGAAATTAATCAACCTTGATAATTTAATTATATACTGTACAAACTACAAACAAAAGAAATGAGAAATTCATTCTAATATAACATAATCTAATATACAAATACACGTTGAATACATCAGTAAAGAAGGGAGAGGAGAGGACATGCATCAGAGGGTAGTATCTTGAGTTATTTGCCCAACCATTGTGTTTTCAAATTTTATTTCCCAAAAGATAGTAGTTTTAGTTTTAATTGCCAAAAGATAGTAGTTTTAAATTTAATTACTATATATGATGGGTTTATCATTTGTTACTTCATTTTTTTACCCAAAAATAATATCTTCTTTCTTACTTCTTTTTTAACTTTTATAAATAAACTCAACATTAATCAAAAAGTTTAATAACGATATCAATAATTAATTATACTTTTTCAATTATTGATTTTTATAAAATGAAACGATATAAAATATCATTTTCCTAAATTTTGTTACGGAACGTTATAGCTCAAACTCAAATATTATATATTTATAACTTTAAAAATAATAAAACAATCGATACAATAAGTTCAAAAAGTAGAAATTCCAAAGTTCCAACATAGTCATGAACATTTAAAATAAATAATATCCACATAAGTCTTTAACAAAATACCGATCACAAGTATTAAAAACATATTCGATCAATCAACTTAAACTATAAAAAAAATCAAAATATTAAATAAAACGCAAGTCTTCTCCCAGTTAAAATGAAATATATGTCTTCATTGTAGGTTGCATGTAATTCACTATGAAAACGAATATTTCATTTTTACGGGAAGAAGATTTGTATTTTATTTAATATTTTGGTTTTTTAGTTTAAATTGATTGATCGAATATGTTTTTGGTACTTGTGATCGGTATTTTGTTAAAGAATTATGTGGATATTATTTATTTTAAATGTTAATGACTACGTCGGAAATTAATTTTTACTTTTTAAACTTATTGTATCGATTGTTTTATTATTTTTAAAGTTATAAATATATAATATTTGAGTTTGAGCTATAAAGTTTCGTAACAAAATTTAGGAAAATGATATTTTAAATCGTTTCATTTTATAAAATCAATAATTTTAAAAATATAATTATTTATTGATATCGTTATTAAACTTTTTGATTAATGTTGGGTTTATTTATAAAAGTTAAAATAGAAGTAAGAAAAAAGATATTATTTTTGGGTAAAAAATTAAGTAACAAATGATAAACTCATCATATTTTATTAATTAAATTGAAAACTACCATCTTTTAGCAATTAAAATTGAAACTACTATCTTTTGGGAAATAAAATTTAAAAACACAATGGTATGGCAAATAACTCGTAGTATCTTGTGCATTGATTGCGCCACACTTTGGTCCAAATCCAAATTATAAAAAGTGTAATTTTGGAGTGGAAAAGACCAAAAAGCAGAATCCTAAAATTGTGACCACTTAAATTATTATGTGTTGACAAAAAGAAAACTTGATTATTATTATTTTTTGTCTTATTTTTAAATAATTCCCTTTATTTTAATATATTATGGACTGCAAATGTAATTGACCTAAAGAAAAATCTAACATATTTCATTGGTGTGCATTCAAATAATTAAATTATAAAAAAATTTTGCGCATTTTAACAAACTGTCGTAAAGACAATATATCCGCCATGGGCAAAGATATTCATTAAAAACCCATACTAGTATATAATTGTACCAAACAAAAATTATCTGGATGTTATTACTTTATCCCTGGTAATTATTACAAATCCAGATATTATTAATTAATCATTATAATAATAAACGATTATTAGATATGCGTGAAAAGCAACATACTTCTTTTGACTTTTCCTCCTTAAAAAACTGGTTCTTGACTTATGTTTAATAACAAGGTATGTGGTGCCCGTACGTTGTAACGGGATTTGTATTTATATCGATTTTTATTAATAGATTAAAAATATAATAAAATAAATTAATATTATTGCAAGTTATATGTAATTTTAAAACATTTAAAAATTTTAGTAAAACATAAATAGTAATAATATATTAATTTTTATAATAAATTAGAACTTAAAATAACCTAGAGTTTTATAATATATCAATTTAATTATTAGCAAATCAAGGCACATATTAAATGAATAAATATTCCATATTTAAACTATTTAATCTTGAAAGTTATAAAATTTTCATTTTCAAGAAACACAAAAACATGTTTAAAAATCACTATGTGTTACACTTTTATTTATAATTATATATTTATGATTAGACTATAGTTGCATATTGTTTATGTTATAACTCTTATATAAATATTTGAAAACTTATTATTTCGTATCTATCTTATTTTATATCCTCAAGATTAGGTTTGATATGCTTTTCTACTTGATTATTTTAATTTAAAATAATAAAAAAATCAATAGAATACATGATGTATTGTAAAATTAATATTAAATAAATATACCTACATACATATAAATTTATACAAAATCATACAAAATTACGAAGTAAAAATAAAAAAGTAAAACACACATAGTGACATGTGTGTGTATAATAGTCATGCACACTATTGTGTTTTAATAAATATAACTTAGTACATGGGTGTAATTAAAATATAAATATTTGATAAAAACATATAATTTGAAATATTCTTAAAAATAATAAAATATAGATATTAAATTGGTAAAATAAATTATTAGATTATCTCATATATGAATTTAAATTATTATATTATAGTAATATAAAAGTTTAAATAAATAGTTAAGATCAAAACATGTTAAATAAGGGTTACTTCATATAGTAAAGAAATTATTTGAATTATACAATATAATTCAAAATAAATCATTTTAGATAAATGTAGAAGTTAATTTAGAAAGTAATTAAATTAGACTTACTTTCATAAGTTGTGGTTAAACTATATATTAATTAATTTTAATTTCATTAGTTTTTTAAAATCAAACTAAATGAAAGATTGAAAGAGTTATATTAGGAAAATTTTGAGGAAAAATAGAAAAATGATATCATGAGACGGTGACATGTGATATATAAGATTTTCTTTTATTAATATATAAGGATAATGATTTTATAAAAAATCATACAAAGTATTTATTTATAGGGTTAAATTATAAAAACATCATTCCTTTTAAATTGCACAAAATAATGCAAATTATATAACATTTAAATTGTTATTTCTATTAAAAAAATTATGTCTGGACGAAAAACTGTCATGTCAGTAATTTTTACCTTTCAATCTGTTATGGTTACCTAGATTTACTTGATTTGAAAAGTATGTTACCTTAATTAGAAAAAACTTAGTATGTTACCCAAATTGAAAAAACTGTGACAGTAAGTTACCTTTTGACACAATTAACCCAAGTAAAAATGCTATAATCATATGAACTATGTATATTATTAAGGTTGACTAATATAATATTATTATGTAAATTAAATCGTATCATGTAGATATTATTAGCAAATATTACCTATTTAAAATATATATAACTTGAAATTGAAAATACAAAAAAGATTGTAATTAGATGTTATTTTTATTTTTTATAAGCATTATTCATTTAGCTTTTGAAATATATATGAATAATAGCAATTATTTTTATCATTCTTTTACATTTTTAAATTATCTCATGTATATATATTAATTAATTTATAGAAAAGTTACAAAATGTTTATGATTAATTAATTATTAATAGTCAAATGGTGCAATTTAGCAAATCTCCATTAATTAATATATTAAATAGTGTATTTTAGCAAAACCCATCTATGAATAGTAATTCATTAGTGAATAATGTATATATGTATAATTAAATCCCGCGCGTTGCGCTTGGGCTTAAAAATATATTTTAAAGCAGATGTGGAAAAATATTTCTATCTAATGATTGTAAAAACAATATATTTGTATTATGAAATACAAAACAATTATTACGTATTTTTAGTTTACTCTTAGCTAGGCATAGCCATGAACCCCAATCCAAAAATAGATATTGTATTTAAATTTAAAAAAAATGAAAAATAATAATAAATTCACGTGTATATACTAATATTATATATGATATGAAATAAATTTGTAATTGTTGTTAGAGACCAAGCTAATTAATATATTATTATTGCTGGGAAGAATTAAAATTCATAATCCTGCATAAATTATGAAAAGGGTTAAAGTCGTGCAAATGTATGTTATTTTACTGAAATTACTCAAATGACTATCTAGTTGTTTTTTTATCCCATTGATGCTTGTACTTAAAATTTATTGTTGAAATGGTACTTTTAATTACAGGTTCTATCGGTAATGATCTTATATTTGTGTTTTTTGAAGTATGAAAGATCTATATGCTTATGTAAATTTTCTAAATTATTTATATATATTAAAATTCACGTTGTAGTCCAAAATAAGCTGTCGATATGATACGCGTAACCAGTAACTATGTTGATATGGTAAATCCACGTAAGCATCATGTCATTAAAAATCTGTCACGTTGTCATTTGAATCAGCAAAAACTGTTATATCAACATATATAGTTACTGGTTACACGTACCATATCGACAAGTTATTTTTGGAATACAACTACCATCCGGTAAAAAAAGCTAATTAGTCATTTAGGTAAATTGAGAAAAATATGTACATCTATACGACTTTAACCCTTATAAAAATGTTCTCTTATAAAAACTTATCATTTAGATATCGAATCACCCCAGTAATGATAGTTTGTTTCACATGTGTCTGAAGATCGATGCATTCATTTTTCCTCAATTAGTTATTAACTTAATTAATAACAAGAATTATTAGAATGATTATTTTAAGTATATAACTTCATTTAATGTTTTTGTTATTTAAGGTATATAAATTCCGAATGTTACGAAGGAGGATTTGACGTCGAATACATTGAACAACTATTTTCAAGCATGGAGTCAGACTACGACGCATGGGCATCTGTCTTTCCTACACTTACCATTGACAAAAATAACATCGAATCTATTAAAATTTTTGAAAGCTGCTTGAAAAGAATGAAACCCGAGATCGGGCTTTCAGTCGCTAAAACTATTTTTTTATCGGACAATTGTGATATCCTTGAAAAAGTTGTGATCCCATGTACCATAGTGCAAACAGCAAGTGATATTGCGGTTCCAATCTCAGTCGTTGAGTACATGAGGAAAAATATAAGGGGAGAATCGACGGTCGAGATGATCGATACTATCGGACATTTTCCTCATCTCACTGCTCCGCTTGAGTTACTGGAAATCTTTGATAGAGTGATGAATGTTTGAATTTGGGGATATGATATGGGTATTTTAGTATTTTGTTTTTTTATTTTATTTTCAGTTTTTTTTTTTCCGTTTTAGGAATATTTCTATTTTTGGGGCATAGCCCATTTGAAAATAGTATGGAATCAATATGTGTTGGTGGTTGGTTTGTGTAGTAGATACGATAAGATGTTCTTGTGGCTATGGCACTGTTTAAATTGATTTTCTTTGACTTTTTGTAGTTAATGTATACAATTTGTTTGAAATTTATCATAACTGTATTTGTAGCGTTGGAAAACAATTTGTTTTCTATCAACTTTTTGCCCATGATTGGCTGTTTGTTTCCGAACTCATTACCGTTACAATTTGGTTCGAAAGATTACCACTCATTATGCAGCGCACCAAAAGATATTATCTTCAAAAAAAAAATTTAAAATTTTTTATAAACATGTTTTAATTAACATTACAAAGATAATATGTAAAACTCACATACATTAATTCTCTTAACTCCTTAAAAATGACGTAAACATACACTTACACAAATTGGCATATGTATATGAACATACATTTATGTGATGCATGATTTCATGAATATAAAATGTGTGAGTGTGCATAAAATTTATGTATCATCTTTGTAATGTCAACTAAAATATGTTTATGAAATTTTTTTAAAAAAATACAGATTCAACATACAAAAGAAACAGACTTATTAATTCAGTATTCAGTAATCTGCGTCAGTCACTTATCAATCAACACTGCAATCAGTTTTCAGTCACTTATCATTATATTAAAGAACAACACCTTACTAATTCGATAATTCAACTGATTAGATTGGTCAGATCGCACAATCAAATAAAACTAATTAATTTAAAGTAGCATTAATAATCGTAGAATATCAAATAAACTAAAAAGTGTGAATAAAAGTGTAATCATCAACAAAGTTACAAAAGTAAACACATATTTATTATAGTTAATTTATGGGTATTTGGTCAGTTGAAAGATTTGGGTTTATTTTTATTTATTACTAAATTAATACACATGTATTACATGAATTGATGTAAAAGATTTGTTATAAATTAAATATTAATAAAGAGGTGACATCCCTTAAAAACCTTTAAAAAAATTTTAAAATTAAGATACAATAAAAACTAATAAAAAGATGACATATATGCAAAATCATTGAGTCAATGGTAAAAAATAATGACTCTAAGTCAATGTTTAAATCAAAGAAGACGACTAAAATGTGATTCATAATATTTGAAATATTAATTTAAATATAATATTTTATGGCTCTTACATATGCAATTCAATTCAATTGTTATCTTATTATTATTGATTAAAAAAATGCTAAATCTTCGTTCTGTTTTATTTGTTGTTGTGTTATCATCAATAATATCATTGAAATCAACAAAATAATTTTGAAATGGTAATTATTTTATATTATTAATTTTTTATGAAGTATATAAATTTAAATTGTTTAAATTTGTTAGAGACCTTATAATAAACCTTACATAAGTTTTTCTTATTGGAGATGTTTTAATTAATAATAAATATTTATTGCCTTAGTGATTAAAACTTCATATAACATTTCCAACGTCAACTTAATAAATAATTAATTAAGTAAGATTAGTCGAAATTAAGTTATTTTAAAATATAAATTTTGCAACATTTATTTTTGAAGCTTTAGAAAATATTAATACAAAATTTTATTTAAGAAAATACATTTGAAATTTGAATGATTATTTTTTAATGTGTCAAAGTTTAATACTTAACATATAAAGATTTGATAACAAAAAGTTTTTTAAATTTATTTTAAACTAAAGTATTTGATTATAATTTCATAAAATCATTCGGACATTTTAGAATTTTGATATTTTATTGATCTTTTAAAAAATTTTATTATAAAACTAAATTTTTTATTTTACCAATTATTACTCATTGGGACATTTAAACATGAAGTTTATTATTTTATTGATTTAAAAAAAATTATTTTAGCTTGTTAATCTTGAAAACTTTTAATGAATATTAATTGTAGTTTAAAATTATTTTAGGTAGCAAAAATAATAAGTTTCAACAATAAAGTTTAAATTAAATCAATTAAATGATAATAATGTTACTTAAATTAATGTTAATTTTTATTTTTGGAAAAAGAGCAGGAAAATGAAAGAGTGGAAAAAGAGTGGGAAAATGAATAGATTTGTTAATATGTGAAGAGTACCGATTGCACACTCAAAAACTCATTGTCGCGCAGATGAAAATTTTTAAAATTGAATTATTAAAAGCGAAAAATGGGTTATTGATGATAGGATCGAGTGCCCATGCTACCTCCTCGGAATACACAGGTACGTCGCTATCCAAACCCATTTAAATTAATTTACATCCATATTCATATATATTGGATGAATCGGGTAAATGAATATCCCTTGGATAGAAATATAATCCTATTACTAAAATGGCTAGCACATAACTTCCAAACATAATTGGTATAATGTTGGTTGAAGAAAAAACCATTAGCTAACTGCTCGTTAAATCGAATAAACTCATAGATACTTCTGTCATAAATAGGTTCAATCAAATCGATTCACAAAACCAAAATCCTCATAAGCAAACAATAGAACAAAATAACTTTTTGATCGAACAACATAATTATTTTTACTTCTCTAATAATTATAAACTATAACTTTTAATTGACATTCATATCCTTTTAGGTTGTTTAATATTAAAATATACAGCTATTATTTTTAACATGTATAAAAGATAAAAACTCAATCTTTTTAAATTAGTTACGACTCCTAAAGCTTTCAACTAGCTCAAACTTATAGTTTCAACTATAATCTATGGGTAATCGTATCAAAGAAATCAACAAGTCTGTAATGTTATCATGAACAACTATGCCGATTGCTCTCATCATTAATCTTCAGTTGAATTCGTTCAAAGGTGGAAAACACTCAAACACAACAAAAACAAGTGGTTACGGAGATAATGGAAATGTTTTTGTGACGCAATTGGTTTTATTCGTATTTCTTTATATTTTTTAAAAAGTAAGTAATGTAAAGAAGTTAAGATTTATAGAAATCAAATTCAGAATATTCTTTGAAAAATTCTAAGATTCAAGAATTAAGTCCTCTGTGTAGGATTATTTATATTTATTTAATAATATTATTATATTCAGATAATATAAAATATAAGGAAAACAAAATACCTTTAAGCTGTACAATTTTTGTAATAAGATAATTTGCAATCTATTTATACTATTAAAAGAGTAACTAAATGTCACGTGACATGCTCTCATTTAATTTGTCACATGTCACTCTCTCCTTTTGCCACGTCATTTACTGATTTTATTTTTAAATTTTAAAACAAATCAAATCTATGTAAATCTAATATAGATTAATATAATAACTAACTAACTAACTAAAATTAAGGAAACTTTATAATTCACATCATTATTATATTATACATATATATAAATATCAATTTCTAAAATTAACTCATGTAATACATGGGTAATAACCTAGTTATTACTATGAAAAAACAAGATTACAAGTTTTATAGTAATAATTAAAAAAGAATAATAACAATAATAAAAGAAAAATTACCAAGAAATGTAATATAAAATACAAAATTTGACAATGAGCTATTGTAAAAAGAATTTTGTCAAGAACGATAATATAAAATTCTATTTTGACCGAGAAATGACATAAAATTAAAACTTTAGGACAGCAAAGATATTCAAATATTGTTGTTTTACCAAAAAAAAAAACATAAAATTAAAAATTTATCTTCTTAATTGTTGGCTTTTGTTAAATTTAAATTTTATATTATTTTTTCTTGACCAAAAAAATTCTACATTAGCTTTATTATTAATTTTTAAATTTTATATTGGGTGTGTTTGGCAAAACTAGCTGTAGCTTTGTGTTTTTAGAAAGATGTAGAGCTTTTAGTAGCTGAAGCTTTTGGGAGCTGAAACTTTTTAAAAGAGCTGGAGTTTTTAGTTTTATAAATGTGTTTGGTAAAAGTAGCTGTAGCTGTAGTTTTAAGTTAAATTACGTAAAAAGACATTAATATTAATTAAATGTGGTAGTTTATGATTAGTAGGAGGGTAAAAAAGTAATTATATTTGACCAAAAGTTCTATAGATTTTGAAAAGCTACTTCTACTAACTTTTTATAAAAGAGTTTTTTTTAGAAAACGAAAACTCTATCTTTTCCTTCCAAATGAGACTTTTAGGGTGCGTTTAGTTAACGAAAACTAGTCATTTTTCAATTTCAGTTTTCAAGTTATAGTTTTTAGAAAAAAACAAGGGTTTCTATGAAAAATGAAAACTTGTTTAGATGATGAAGTTTTAGTTTTAAGAAAAAATAAGATGGGTGATTATAAAATAAAGAAATAGGATATGTGATGGAAAAGTAAGAGAGAGAAAGAGAGTATTATAAAGAAATAGGGTAGGTAATAGAAAAGTAAGAGAGAATATGAAAAGTGGTATTTTAAAAAGTGAAATGAAAATTTATGAAATTGTTGTTAAGTAACAAGTTTTCATTTTTGTTGAAAAGTGATATGGAAATTTTGAAAATTTTCGGGAACCAAACGCACCCTTAGCTTCTAGTAGAGCTTTTTTAAAACAAAAACTCAAGCTGTTAAAAAGTCTCTGCCAAACATAGTCACGGTCTCTCTCTCTTCTCAATAAAAACGCATTTGAATCGAAAATGGAGCGATCCATTTCATTTTTGCCGGACGGGAAAAGAAAACAGCTGGAATTTTGGACCCTCGCCGTCACTCTTCTCACCTGTTGAAAAATGCGAATTCTGATCGATGTCTCTCAGCTACTAATCAGATCATCTTCATCATCATTTACTTATTCTTTTCCCAAAGTTAAACGCCAAATCTCTCTCTACAACTCCGATTGCTGTCTCTCTCTAAGGAATTTCGCGACCATGGCTAGTGCCGCCGTCGACGAATATGTCAAGGGAAATGTGTTTGCGAACGGCGTCGCGGTCCTGACTCTCGATCGTCCGAAAGCGGTCAACGCCATGACTTTAGGTTCGTTTTCTGCATCCACTAGACAATTTTTGGTTCATTGATTATTGTTCTGTTGTAATTCAGACTGATAGTTTATGGTCGTTAGATGAACCATGGCTTTTCTTGATGTTGGGAGCTTAGGTTTAGGATAGTCGAAACTGGATGCAGTTGAAGTGCAATTGTGGAGTCAGGAGTTAGCTATGCAATTTAATACTCATATTGTGTACTCTGCAGGCCTTTATGGTTATACGTGGCAATAGGCGTGCTTGTGGAAGCCAAATAAACAAGTTTTTCATGAACGATTATGAGATTGGTGTTCTTTTTAGATTTAGATTGATACATTGAGCTGCATTTACTTGCTATTGAAGTTTCTGATTTTATTTCTTCACACAGATAATGTACTAATAGAAATTCATTTAGTTGCGAAACTAAACTGGGATACCTCATGAACAAAGGAAAATTCTCTGAAATATAATTAGGTTCAAAAGAGTATCATATCTTTCGCTGGGCACCGGAGGTTCAATAGAGAACCTCTATGCATCAAAGAACCTTGGAGAACCACAATGTGTGGCTAGAAAATCGTAATGCATCACGTGAGAATTTGATGCATCACGTGGAAACCACAATGTGTGGCTAGAAAATCGTAATGCATCACGTGAGAATTTGATGCATCACGTGGAAATAATGGTGCATCATGTGGGAATTGTGATGCATTTGTGGTGGTGCATGAAGGTTCTTCGAGATTCTTCGATGCATGGAGGTTCTCCATTGAACCCCTATCTATCTCTCTCTCTCTCTCTCTCTATATATATATATATATATATATATATATATATATATATATATATATATATATATATATATATATATATATATATATGGAGGGGGGTTCAATAGAAAACCACAATGCATCTGAAAACTTGTGAAAACCGCACTGCACCACCACAAATGCATCAAATTTCCCGCGTGATGCATCAAAATCCCGCGTGATGCATCATATTTCCCGCGTGGTGCATCAAAATCCCGTGTGATGCATCACCTTATTTACGATCATGCCACCGCGTTTTTCATGAAATGCACTAAATCGGACGGTATGCATAGGTTTCCATAGTTTTCAGGTGCATAGAAGTTTTCCATTGAACCCACCCCTATATATATATATATATATATATATATATATATATATATATATATATATATATATATATATATATATATATATATATATATTATAAATTTGTGTCACTTCTGGTATACAAAGTTATACACTAATGATATTATCATTATCTTTCACTTCATTACTTCTTTATGGTAAATGAATTATTGTCCCATCTAAATTATAGACCACTCCCTAAGCTTATAAGTATTCTTTCTTGTGTAAATCAGTAAATGAATCTAAATGCATTGACATATAACTTAGTTCTTCTGCGATGGATTTAGCAGACATCGGGTTTCGAAAATTTTTTGCTGTTGAGTGCAGATATGAGCTTGAAGTACAAAAGTTGTATTGATAAATGGGAAGTAGACCCAAAGGTCAAATGCGTTCTGGTTGAAGGAAGCTCGCCACGCGGCTTCTCTGCAGGTAAAGATAAAAATATATAACTTTTCACAAAGCAAACATGTCCATGTTTCTAATCTGCTTACACCTACTTAGAACCAGTAGGTCAATAGTATATTGGTACTTTCTCCTCGCTTGTACTTTGGAATGTCTTGTAGTGAAGAGTGTGATGGCTCTAATGTGGTTGCTGCTGAAAATCAGAAAGCAAAAGATTCCTCAATAGGGTTTGATGCCATAAAAAGTGTACATTCTACTATTGATCTGCTGCAATTATATAATATGTGGTGTAGTTTACTACACATTGCTTTTGTCTGTTAAATGGTCTTGAAGTGGATACCATTACTTATGTGTTATTGATACTAAAGGAAGCCTTAGTTTAGGTGGTGACGTGTGCAAAAGGTTCCACAGTAATGTTTGTTGTCTTATAAATGTCAATTTTACCTGTATTCATGCAATCATGTGACTTGAAGTGTGGTGTTTCACACATTATTGTATCTGGCAAATACATGGTAACTGAATTACCGAAGATAACCAAAGACTGGGTTTATTTTATCTGCAGGTGGTGATGTGAAGCAGATTTCATCCAAAAAACAACTCCAACATTATATTGAGGTCGTGTTGTACTTGTAATTTAACTCATCAAAATAAGTTCAAGATTATTGTCTGTCCAAAAGATTTACTTTTCTCTTCACAGGTGTTTGGTACTGAATACTCTCTTATTTGCAAAATCTTTAAATACAAGAAGCCATACATAAGCTTCATGGATGGCATGACAATGGGCTTCGGGATCGGCCTATCTGGTCATGGCCGCTACAGAGTCATAACAGAGGTAAACACTTTCAAGCTGACAAGTGACAACAGTTTTGGCAGTAGTGGTTATGTAAATTCTAACTGTACATTCATTGTACATTGATGCCTTTCTACCAGAGGACTGTTCTTGCCATGCCAGAGAATGTAATTGGCTTGTTCCCAGATGTTGGTTTTGCTTATCTAGCAGCACAGACTCCAGGAGATGGATCAGTTGGTATGTATACTCAAATTTATGTAGCTCTATGTTAGACTAAATTCGCGCACTTACTCTACAAGGCTATTCAGCTACAAAGAAGCATGAAAGTGAGAAGATAGGCGGGTAGTCTATTGACCTAAGAAGCAACCAGTAAGCAATGTGATTATCTTGCAGTCCTCAATGAGTTTCTGCTAATTTTTTAAGCGAAACTGGATATTATAGTGGAAATCAATATGCAGGTAGAAAACTACTCTCTTTCTGCCTTTCTGGGCAACTTATGAAGAATTCCAATAATCAGTTAACAAAAGACGGATCGACGTTGATTTTAAATAAAAAAGGGCTTAGACTAAAATATCCCTCAAAGTTGATTTTAAATAAATTTGATCCATCCCTGGTATTTTTTGGCTCTCTTTTTCAGTGTGCGTTCTGATAGTAGTAAAGATAGTAAGATACATATGTGGTCTGCCTACCTATAATTTGTTCTAAGACTGTTCTTCAGAGTTAAAGATGGCAATGTGTTCGGTCTGAACTGCTTGATATGTTTAGTAAATGTAATTTTACAGTTGATTTGTTTGAGAAATGCTATGCAGTCTGGTTAAGGTCTTGGATATAAGTCGGCATAGTGTAGAAATGCTCATATATATCCAAGAGATTGGCATCAAATCCTCAATTTCATATAAGCTACAATGACTTGTTCTCTTAACATACTACTAATGAAGCTTCTTTCAACAATTCACCAACATTATTCAATTATTGACACTGGTTTTATTGAACTTTTTTTTTAAACCAAAAATAAAGGTTAGAAATGAATTTGAAATTTCAAAAGATATCCTGTTTGATTATTCAAAGTGAAGGTGGTATGTATTTTGCTGAATGGATGGAGTAGACAGTAAATGCATTCCCTAAAGAATGAACATGTGTGTCAAGTAGACAAGTAACAAATACTTTGTGCCATAAGGCAATGCAATTATGTTCATTTTCTCTCCTTCACATTTATTGCAGGTGCTTATCTTGGAATGACTGGAAACAGGGTGTCTATGCCAGCTGATGCTCTGTATACAGGCCTTGGAACCCACTTCGTTCCATCTGAAAATTTGAGCTCACTTAAGGAGACTTTCTTGTCAACTACCTTGTACGTCCATACAATCCCTAATATCTTCGTTCAATGAGCCTAGTTGTATATGCAGGTCCTATATATCTTTATATAATATAGCTGAAGCTCTCATCTGAAATGGAAACTATAGCATCATTCATGAATGTATACAGTTCTGAGGATCCACATCTTGAAGTCCAAGCAATGTTGGCAAAATATAGTAGCAACCCTGAGTCGGAGCCCCGATTAAAGTTGCTTTTACCTCACATAGTTTCAACATTTGGTGCAAACAAATCGGTTAAAGAAATAATGGAGGAGCTAGAAAAGAAGCAGACAAGTGCTGATCCTACAGGTATAATGCTTCTTATCGATCTTCGATTGGAAGTCCTTCCTCCATCCCATCAAAATTTTTTGTAGCGTCCCCTTTTCCTGAAAAGATTCCAAGTTAAAAGAATTACATATTGTGCGCATTGCCATCGTAACATCTTGACCCACAAGCTTCTTTTTTATTCTGTATTTTCTTGAAGGTCTTTCAGATATTCGACATATATTTAAACCTTTTACGTTAAAAACTCATTCTTATTTTAATGAGCAGTTTCAGGGTGGGCAAAGAATGCTCTTTCGAGCCTTAAGAAAGGTGCTCCATTTTCTCTTTCCCTGACACAAATGCATTTCTCGAGAGTGGCTTCCGCATACCGAAATAAAAGTGACGAATTATCCACCGTGAGTTTCCATTAAACACTCATGCAATGCTTTTGAACGAGTATAGGTTAAAGATAAGTTGCTACTTTTTACGGATCGACAATATTCTAAACTTTGTTTTCCCTGTGTTAATTTATTGTATTTAGTTAAATGGTGTAATGAAAACCGAATACCGAATGGGACTAAGGACTGCAGCTCGAAATGATTTTGCTGAAGGGGTTCGAGCAGTGTTGGTGGATAAGGATCAGGTTTGCTACTCACTCTCTGCTTCCTACTGAAACTTTCCAAAGGATTAACCTACTCGTAAAACTACACATTTTATAAAAGAAATCAAGAGCTTCTAGTTCAACCGTACAATGTATTAAGGGTATCCCAAGTCTAATCCTACTCCTAAAAGAGTATATATGTTAACCAATTATTGTTTATGATATTTTGTCCTTACAGAACCCAAATTGGAATCCATCAAGCCTAGAGGAGGTTAAATTAAGTGATTTGGAAGCCATATTTCAATCATTAGGCTCGGAGGCTGATGAACTGAACGTTTAACTAATCAATTTAACGAATTGCCAATTGTCTTCAAGAAAATAAAGGGAGGGTAACTTCTTTTTCTTTCTTTCTTTTCTTTTTCCACTTAAAACTCAATCTGGTAGTCCCTCACTCCCACCCATCAAAACTGAAGCCACACTTGACGTTTTGTCGATGGCAAGAATGCTAGGTTAGATGATAAAGAGTAAAGAAAGAAAAGGTCTGTCTTTGGTGTATGTATTTATATATTTGTGATCATATTTGTTGATCAATTTACAAAGACAATGTTGTTTTAATAAACAAAAGAAGGGTTCTAAAGTGCAACAAATAACCATAAGAAATTCAAAGCAGCAATTTTGTTGGCGCTCATAGGCTCATAGCTATTGTATATTATATATAAAATGTAGCAATTTTATTACATATAAAATGCAGAACTATTGGTTAAATGTTTTGTAACTAATATGCTTACAACATCATAGCTAACTATCACAAGTTCCGGTCTAATTCTTATAATCATGTTTCACATGATGGTTTTTACATCCAGCAAGATGATGATGGATGGAATGATGAAAAAGACACATACAAGGTGTTCCTGCAAACTCATATATGATAGGGGGATTTTTGCCTTTATCCACTCCAAATTCCAACCAGGTTTCTTATCGGCCTCATCCTATCTCGTCGAAAATAAGGTTTGATGGATTTAAGTACAATCCCCACTTCTCAAGCTTTGTAACAGCTTCAAGTACCCAACATCTTCCGGTTTTATGTACCTACACACACGTACACATATTCAGTATTAAAAACCATCAGAATCTTTGTCAAGATAGATTCAAAACTTGAATGTGCTAAGACCAACTTCGGAAATAAAATGTCGCCACAGTGACTATCCATCAGATGAACAACTACTACAACCTATCCGTTCTTCGTTCATGCCTCAAACACGCAAACCCTTTGTATTTGTTTTTATAATTATTTCAAGCTCTATGTCAATCTCACTACAACATTTGACCATCATTTTTTCCCAAGCAAAGATTTGGATCCAAAATGAACTTTGCAGACAACCCTAGGTACCTATACGAATGGGTTCCCAAATCAAGGAAGAATTTAAAAATGGCCGATTCGTGACCACATTTTTTTGGAATTAGTGTTTTTAGCAAAAATACCTATTGGTAGAAGCCGTCAATGATATTGATTTTCATCCACATGGGTTTGCCTTTGCCTACCAATGTAGATTAGCGTGTTTGACAAATCAATCTACTGTCTATTCTATTAAATGAATAACTAGATGGCACGTGACGCTTAACTAGAAAGCCACTTGACTTAACAATAATATGCCAAGTGTTTTGCGATTAATATTGAATATAAAGAATTAAATTAAATTAATAAATGGAATTATTTAGCAGATGTTTTATAAATAAAGCCTTCATATAAGGGTTTCTATTATGCAAATGTTGCCCTTTCTAGAGTTAAAAGTAGAAAAGGTTTAAAACTTTTGATTTTAAACAATGAAGGTAGAGTTAGCATTAAAAAAAACCATTGTTGTCTATAACGAAGTATACTCCGGTTTATAATTTGAAACTATGTATCTACTTTTTTATTTAAATCTTATAATTATTTTATACTTTTTTATATGTTTATATATTCTAATTTTTACTAGTAAATAAACACTTGAGGAAACTGCCTGTTAAGTCAATTGTTGCATTTTTCTTGGAGCTGACATTGAATTAAGTCACTTCTATAACAAGGCAAAAGAAAGAAGATTTTTCTATCTTCATGCTTAAAGAAGAAAAGAAAAAAAGAAAAGAGAAGAATGCAATATCAAACAATCATGCAAACAGATATAATTGTCCTATTGGAATGTGAATCTTCAAGAAAAAGAAACTACAATATGTAAAGAAGAATAAAAAAAGAAGTTGATACCCGTGTCGGAAAAGGAAATCAATGATGACAAGATTGCAATTTGCTTTGAAGAACTGTGTGTTTCGGATGACGTCTGCAACAAGTGTTACAGGGAGTAACCTGAAGCTCCCCACTTCTCCATCTGTAGTTGAAACAAAAGCAACCATTCGAGAGTTAGAAGATAGTGAAAAGAGATCTGTTTAGCAAATCTTTATAAGCTTACCCTGATTGTTAGGAACAAAGCTTTCTGGAAGCTTCAAATCATAGCAAAATAAAACATCTCTCTTAAATCTGTAACCGTCAATATCCATGTACGACACCACGCCAACTGGTATAGCTCTGAACAAATATTTGTTAGGGAGAATTTCATATATACTCATCCTAAACTTTATAATATCATAGATACCCAACTTAAAATTTTATAATATCATATATATCCCTCCTAATCATCATAATATCATATATACCCAATTTTAATTATTAAAATCACATAAAATATCCCTCTTAAACATCATTAATATCATGCTCTTATTAAATACTGATTGTGTTGATCAATACATGGTTTTTCATATATGCATTTTCAGCCTTATAGTCTGTGTGAGACGTCGGATGTGGTGCTTTAAAAATGGTCCAATCATGAACAAAAAGTTACCTGCTAGAAATGGATCTTGGTATTCCCGCTTCTTCCTCGCATTCCTTCACAACATTCTCACCACATGAGATCCCGTGTGGCTGGATTTAGAACTTAAAACTCATCATGCAGAATCCAGTGATAAAGAAAATTTACCATAAAATCAGCAAAGAAAGACAGTGCAAACAAATAATTGGTCGAAAGAAAGATCCTGATAAATGATAATATAGCAAGATAAACGAAGGAAGAGATGGGATCAGTGGATCACACCTGAATGCAAAAAAGTAACTATAAATGTCGTGCAACCAGTGTTAATTGAGAGGCTTTGGAAAACTTGATATAACCAAAGAAGATCGAAATAACCAAAGAAGAAAATCTCACTAGTCCTCCGGCAACAAGATGGTCAAGCATTCCCGGATAGGTGGGTTTCATTTCACTTCGTTTTCCAATCCACAAATGTTTTTGCCCGTCTCTTTCAACATAGCCACTCATGTGAATTCCATAAGCCTGTAATAAGAAATCAGAAGAGTGCTGGTAGGTGAACGATTCACGAGAAAAGCATCATCTCTAGACATAAATAAGTTGACTTGACATGTGATTAGGAGGGGCAAAATTGGTCCAGACAAATCTAACAATATCAAAACTGGCTATATTCAGTCTGGTTCTCGATGTGGGTTTTTGGTTCCATTACTTTGGTTCTTATGGTACTAGTTTGGTCCAGTTCAGAAGCGATCAACATCCATACATGTGATTACATTATGCTTCATGAAGGACAAGTAAAATCTCACGAAAAATCAACCCCAAACCCAGCCAGAGCATAAACTAATCTATCTGTGTGACCCTTAGTAATATAGATATAGGACTCAAAGTTTCATATGAAAGAGAAAGTACTAGGAAACAGTATTTTGTGATCATCTATTCATCTGGATTTCAGTTCTTCATATATATTCATGTATTCTCTTTTCGGACCACATTTCAAATATGTGAGATGTTTAATAATAATCCAAGATCCTTTCTATTTCATAAGGTTTAAGAGAAGACATACCTTTATCCCAAAATAAGGTGCTGCTGCACGTTCCAGTGAGAAATATACTTGTCCTCCATACGATGAAGTGACAGGGTATAGCTGCATTTACTTAAATCATAAATTATGGAGGAATTATGTTGGCAACCTAAAATATTTGTGGTAGTTTTGAGACCATAATTACCTAATCATAGATTCTAGCCATACTGAAAAAGTACCTCATTCCGTATACCTGGAATTACTTCTTCACCTAAGTTCTTGACTACATTTTCAAGAGCTTCAGTTCTACACTTTGGTGTTCTCAGTGTAGAGTGTAGGGTGACATGGCCATATTGACTACCGTATGTATCGTCTTTGATGCAAGTGAAAACATCCTTAAACTTGCTTAAGTGGTCAAGAAAACTGCACAAAGTTTAAATATCTAATTAAAAAGAAGTTCAATTAAAACATTCGCTTGTTGGTATTAGTAACAATCATGGTCGATGGCTATTGTCCTTGCCAGCAGCAGACAGTATTTGGGGCAGAAAAATAATACACATATTCATACCTCCATACAGTAACATCTGAATTCACTATAAAGTCTAAATTAGTAAATATCACCTAAGATCTCAAACTGACAGAAGATACAACAGCTACCATCCATAGGCTCTAATATTCTGAACGTTAACCGACTAATTTCATAGGCATCTCTTAGCCATTCATGAAAAATCTATACTTTTTCACTTTTTGTCATTTCTCCAGAAACAATGAATGAATGGGGATTATAAGAGCCCTAGATAATGTTAACTACATATCTTCAACATGCAATAGTGATCTCAAAGTGCTAAATAACATAAAGTAGATATTTTTTTTAAAAAGATTGGAGAGTTTTTGTTGTCTGTTCTCTAGTTTTTCTGAGGCTAAATTGTGTATGATCATTGTGGAGAATAAATATTACTTCAAAAATATGTGACACGACCACGAGTGAATCTATGAGGCGACTAAAATGATACTGAAATAGCTTGAAGAGCATCAGCAACATAAAGGGAGACAGAACAAAAGAATCATAAAAAATGTATTAAACAATTGTTTAATAAGAAGGAAATTTACCCATTGTGAACATAGCCAACAATTTGGTCCTCAATGACAAATGGGATGAAATCAACACGCCTTTCCTGAAGTGTGGTCGAATACATTAGGAAAGATGGAAAAAAACTTAATCTATACATGTTGGAAATGCTTTGCTAACCGTGATAGTGATTTATGTTTAAGCATGTGGCCCGTTTGCAATATATGTCCCAAATGTCAGATGGTTACATGAAAGCATGGCAAAAGCTCCCTCATCATGAGATGCCAGAAATAGAATTATCATAGTTCCACTTCTCTATGATCTTGTGTTAACTGTCTTTCAGATTGAAAATTTTGAATTGCACAAAACAAACAGGTAATATTATTTACATTAGCCTAAGATTTAGCAATCATTGTGGTTCTTCCGAATGCATAATACAGTAGCCTTTGCATATAAATCAAAATCAAAATACTATCCATTCAGAGAATTGAAGATGTTTTGCCTCAGGAACAGTAATGTTATTCCCTCCATCAAGAAATTTGTGATGCGCATTTTGACTTTTGGATGACACCACCAACCCTAATGCTACATGATTCAATTGCATTGATACCCATAATCTTGATAAGTCACGCTCTGTGTGAATTCCAGAAAATATATGCATTTTTACTTTTGAGGGCTAGAACATTCAGATGATTTTGTTAGGAGATTTATACCAACATTTTCGATTTGTGCAAGTTCGTGTAATTCTATATAAAAATGCTCAAATATCAGAAGAATTCGTTTCAAGTATTGAGGTTTAACATCATTTAGAAATAAAATTGCAATGCATAGTCTTAGATAGTATGTATATAACTGCATAAATGAACTCTTCAGAAGTTACAACTAAAGGTATTAGATGAGGAAAAACGCATTTGAGATTTATAGAAGGAAGCATCCATGTCAAAGAGCTCACCGAGCCACGATTACATAAATTGATCTTCTCGAAGTATCCACTGAGATTCGATGAGACATTCGGCGATTGAGATATTTGAAAGACATCATCCCAAGTGAAATTGCTAACAGAATTGCTAGTATTTTTAGCTGAACTACTGGATGATACAGCGGCGACAACGAAATTGCGATTAAGGGCGACATAGCGTGGTCTGATTCTATGTATGCTTGGAATCATAATGGGAATTTTTGGCCGGTGAGAAATTAAGGAAGATATTGAAGAGAAGCTAGTGGCGCCGTGAGAAGAAAGATGGTGGAGATGGCGGCCGGCGGTGGAGGTACAAGCGGCAGTGGACATATTTTTTGCTACTCGACGGGGTAGCTGTAATGGCTTGGATGATGACTCTCTGGTTTACAACCTGTTCTCGTATGCGAAGACAAAAATGATAAAGAAAGACGGAGATAGAGCAGTATCCGGTTATTCTTGCGGGTTACTTGGTCGAACCCGAACCAAACAATCGGACAGTTTAATCGGTTTCGGGTTAAATGTTATCGGGTTAAACGGGTTATTCAGTTTTGATATAAAAAATGAAATAATTTGCAAATTAGTTTAAATGGGTTAAATATGTTGGGTAATTTGGGTACACGAGTTAAATGATTTGGTTATTAAAATTGGATATTTAAATCTCTACATTTTTATATATAAACAATTTTCATTCTAATTAAAATTAGAAATTTAAAAATTACACGGGTTATTTGGTACCCGAATAAACATGAATCCTACCCAATCCCTGAACCGAAATTGTTATTCGGGTATCATTTAACCCGATTAATAAAACCGAATAACCTGACCCAATTAACCCGTTTAAGATTCGGTTCGAATGGGTTATTCGGATTCGGTTATTTTGCACACCCTTAAATAAATAAATAATAGAGAATTTCATATATATCTATCTTAAATTTCATAATATCATACATGTCCAACTTAAAATTTTAATTTCATATATGTCTTCTTAAACATCATAATATCATATATACTCAATTTTAATTATTAATACTACATATATCTCATCTTAAACATCAATAATATCATATATACTCAAATTCATTAATTTAATTATTTTTATAACATTTAAAGCTCATAATTAATATTGTTTATTAATTAATGATCATTATACCATTATTTATTTCTTATTTCCACTAAATTTCAAAATATCATATTCATTAAACTCAATTTGAAATATCATATTCATTTTAATAAATTTATATAATTTATTTTGTAAGCATTACAGCATTACTATATAAGATTTTATATATATATATATATATATATATATATATATATATATATATATATATATATATATATATATATATTATCCTATTTATTTAAAGTCATTCTGGATTCGCCGCTGAGTACCATTCTTGTAGGTGTATGATGGGAAGGGGATGGCGTTTGATGGACGAAGAGATTACAAATCCGATTCTTCATTCATTTTAATGGTAGGTAGCTTTAAAATCGGTTGACGATAATATAATATCTCTTATATTTAAGAAATCAATCATTCCCTTGTGGTCTTACTTTTTAGTGGTTTTGAAGATCATATGTTTTGATTTTTCATATTTTAACTTGTTTTTAGTGTTTTCAGCTAGAATTCAATATATTTTTAATTAAAGTTAATTTTTTCTACTGTTATTAATTAAAAAATATGAGAAATTATTATTATTTTGATTAGAGAAATGGTTTGTGATCTGTTATAACATATTTACATGTCATCTATAATTATAATAGATAAAAAATATAAAAGTTGTTGCTGTTAATAATAAATTTTATTTAAATTAATATGATTGATAATAAAAATAAGATGTATTTATTAATGATAAAAATATAAAAGGTTATCGTTATTTAGAAGAATTAACCGGTAATTTCTATGTGGCGGCAGTTCAAAAGTGGGAAAAAAAAAAAAAAAAAAGGTTCTGGTAGCAGCTTTTAAAACAAGTTGGAAAAAAACGTGGGTCAAACATGATATGAGCAGATAAGAGTAGTACAGTACTACTGATACTGCTGCAGAACAACCGTGTAACAAGATAAGATTAACCACACGCGCTCCCTCTCTGGTGTTGCCCACGGCCTATGGGGTCCAATTCATCCTCTAAAGACCATCCTACCCTTCAACTTACATGAGTTATTTGCATAAATATTGTGTTTTCAAATTTTATTTACCAAAAGATAGTAGTTTCAAATTTAATTACTAAAAGATGGTAGTTTTGAATTTAATTACTAAAATATGAGGTTTATCATTTGTTAGTTAATTTTTTTACCCAAAAATAATCTTTTCTTTCTTTCTTACTTTTTTTTTCTTAACTTTTATAAATAAAACCAACATTCATAAAAAAGTTTAATAACAATATCAATAAATAATAATCATTTATAAAATATTGATTTTATAAAATGAAACGATATAAAATATCATTTTTATAAATTGTTACGAAACTTTATAACTCAAACTCAAATATTATATATTAATAAATAATAAAACAAACGATACAATAAGTTCAAAAACTAAAATTTCCAAATTTCCAACATGGTCATAAACATTTAAAATAAATAATATCCACATAAGTATTTAACAAAATACCGATCACAAGTATCAAAAACATATTCGATCAATCAACTTAAACTAAAAAAACCAAAACATTAAGGGTTAAAGTCATAGAATAGTTGTGTACTTTTTAAAATGTATCGATATGGTACGTGTACTATTTTAATTATTCATATTACACGTGTACTTTCTGAATCGTTTAAATTTGATACGTGTACTACATTTTTTCATACCAATATGATACCTTTGGTAACCGGTTACTGGCTATACCTGTTAAGAGTGAAATTTCTCTTTTTATTAATGTTCAAATATCTATAATTGAAGTATCAAATACACTCTCTCGTCCTTGTGATAACCTAATAGGAGAAATCACATAGCACAGCCAACTTCAAACACCTACAGACCTCTGTTGAAATCTCTAACGACGATCTTCACCGTCCAATTCGAAGAACTATGTGTTGCGAAGCTTCTCCTCAAATTTCACGCAGATCCAACGGTGAACAAGTTCGTATCGACGATTCTCTCACAACTGCACAAAGCTAGACGAAATAACCGCTCATAAAAAGTAAAGGTATGATATTAACAATATAAAAAGTACACGTACTATATCGATACACATTAAAAAGTACACTGCTATTGTACGACTTTAGCCCAAACATTAAATGAAACACAAGTCTTCTTCCGGTCAAAATAAATATTCGTCTTCATATTGAATTACATGCAACCTATTATGAAGACAAATATTCATTTTGACCGGGAGAAAACTTGTGTTTTATTTAATATTTTGGTTTTTTTATTTTAAATTGATTGATCGAATATGTTTTTGGTACTTGTGATCGATATTTTGTTAAATACTCATGTGGATATTATTTATCTTAAATGTTCATGACTATGTCGTAAATTAATTTGGAAATTAATTTTTACTTTTTGAACTTATTGTATCGATTGTTTTATTATTTATTAATATATAATATTTGAGTTTGAGTTATAAAGTTTCGTAGCAAATTATAAAAATGATATTTCATATCGTTTCATTTTATCAACATTTTATAAATGATTATTATTTATTGATATTGTTATTAAACTTTTTTTTTATGAATGTTGGTTTTATTTATAAAAGTAAAAAAAAAAAAGTAAGAAAGAAGAGATTATTTTTGGGTAAAAAAAATTAACTACCAAATGAAAAACTCATCATATTTTAGTAATTAAATTCAAAACTACCATCTTTTAGTAATTAAATTTGAAACTACTATCTTTTGGTAAATAAAATTTAAAAACATAATGCTTAGGCAAATAACTCCAACTTATATGCCGCATTTAGTTTAATAGGCGATGGTTTAAAATTAAAAAAGTTCATAGGATTGAAAAAAAAATTGGTAGATGAAGCTTTTTTCAGTATTGAAATTCGAGTTCTTATACAGTTTTATTAATTAATTTGTTACCATTAACAAAACTTTAATAAGTTTATATAGTTGTATTTATATTACTTTTCTAACTATAGCCTTTTATTTTCCTTATACACCGCTACTTTATATTTATATCATTAAAATTATTTAAAAATACCTATATAGAGAGAGAGGTGAGTTTAATAGAAAATCAAGGTAAATTAAAAAAACCATAGGAAACCAACATGGTGGATAAACAATCTGAAATGCATCAAGAAGATTATTCAAGGGCATTATAGGTATATTCCTTTTAAATTAATTTAGTGGATTTTAAAAATAAAATTTAATATTAGAATGTCCTATAATTACTCTACTTGCCGATTTTGATAGAATTTATAAATTAAACAAAATTGATAATTTAAATGGAAAGCATGAAGGTTTTATTTTGACATTTTACGTATTTACCATTTTGCCCCAATGCACACCGATTCATCGATCAGATGATGCATCCGAAAAGTGATATTAATTCCATCATTGTCACCTATTCTTTTTAATGAATGCATCAGATCAAATGACTGTGATTGGTACATATTGTTTCCTATGGTTTCCTGATGCACATTGGTTTTCCATTGAAGCCACACCTATACACACACACACACATATAAATATAGGGGAGTTCAATGAAAAACTTTCATGCACCACCACAAATGTATCACGATTCTCATGTGATGCATCATATTCCCGCGTGATGCATCAAATTCTCGCATGATGCATCGACTTCCACGTGATGCATTACCATTTTCTGACGATGTATTGTGGTTCTTCAAGGTTTCTTTGATGGATAAAGGTTGTCCATTGAACCCACCATGTGTGTGTGTTTGTGAATTGATATACATTATTAACCATTATATTTGAGGATATGTATCTTACAAAATAGTAATATCAACTAGTCAAGTTGTCCAATAATTAAATGTGTATGTAAATAGAATAAAGATTGAAGAAAAAAAAAAGAAGGGCACTAATGTCATTAACAATAATGCGGAGTCTCTCATTTTTCCCGTGACCTTTCAATCTTCCACACTATATATACATACACACATGCCCAACAAATTAATCCTATTCAATCACGCGAAAACTTGACCTCTAAATCCAACAACTTCCCCATAAATTATGGATGCTTATTCATACTTAATCCGATCGTCAACGGATTATAGACGGCAAAGGCGCCGGAAATCTACTTTCCGGAGAAGGTGTATAACGATGGTGAAGCAGCAGAGAACCAGGCTTTACATCCTCCGCCGATGCGTGTTTATGCTCATGTGTTGGAGAAATCACTCCGTTTCCGATTGATTATGTATGCTGTGAAGTCGATCGATACAGAGGATGATGATCGGAAGAGATGGATGATTGAAACGATGTCGTTCGGCGATAGAATGTTACCGGTGGAGGATATCCGCTACATGTGCATATAAAAAGTAAGATCATATCTCAGCTAATTAGCTAAACCTTGACTTCGAATTCGTTGCAGTGAGACGAGGAGGAAAGATGTGAATAGAGAATAAAATGTTTTAGTTTAGTTATAAAATTCGATGGGTAATGCCTGATGCTGAAACGCAAAATTTGTAGATATACTGTGTAAATATGAAATTGCATTAAAGTACTATGAAAATTCTTGGTCAACGATTGCTAAACATCCAGATTTTCTCATTTCAAATTGGAATTTCAGGGATAGTTCTTCAAATTTGTTAAATCTACCAAGTTTTTCATTTTTTTTACAATTTGTCTCTTATTATTATTATTTATTTATTTGAAAATTCACCTAATATAATCCGATTAGAGATTTAGGTTCAAGTGAGTAGTACCACCTATTTGACAGCACACCCGAAGGTACCACTCGTAAATTTTTTTTTTAATTTTTTCTTTACAAACATGTTTTAATTAACATTACACAGATCATATGTAAATTTCACGCAAATCCGAACACTCTAAGTGCATGAAAACACGCATCACATAAATATGCGTTCACATATATTCAAAATTATATAAGTGTGTGTTCACATCATTTTTTAGTAGATAGGAGATGTTTTACATATGATCTTCATAATGTTAATTAAAACATGTTTATGAAAAAAAATTAAAAAAAAAAGTTTTTTAAAGGTGGTACATTCTGGTGCGCTGCATAAGATTGGTACATCTCGAACCATATTCTCCGATTATAATAAGTAATTCAGGTTTTAAAAGAATAACGCAGTTATAAATTTTTGAAAACAAAAAATGAATAAATTAATAAATATTTTTATTGGTAAAAATAACATGAATGAACTAAATCGTAGAAAAGTACAAAACATGTAAGGTTAGTGCCATTCTTATCGTTTTTGAGGTCTGACACAAAAACTTATAAAATACCTATGAATATGTATGTATATATAATAATTAAAGATTAAAGAAAACAACCATGTAAATATGTATAGCCTAGGGATCATATAGGAAAAGAAAAAATTTGGGTCCCATTGGCTGTTGGATCCTGAGTTAATAGCCCAAGTTACATATTCCAATGGGTTAGCCCTGTGTAAGGTTATGACTCTAATCAAGTAAATCTCAAAAAATCTAATTAACTTTCCCTCTTTAAATTTATCTTCCACCCTCATGTTACTCTCTTGTGGTATCATATGTCATCACCAGCAATTGACACGTAACAATTTGCTAATTTAAAATATTAGTAAATTGAACATTTAAATTAAGATGGATGTAGTAATTTTATAGAATTAATAAAATGCAATGAACCTGCAGCTCCAAATGGGAGCGGTGGAAAATCCATGGTTAGAGATTTTGATGATGCAAGTATAAAATAAATTATTTATATTATTAAAAACGTAACATTCTAATACTTTTCCTTAATAATCAATACCAAAAATCTTTTTCAAGTCCTCAAATACTTTTGTATAAAATGTAGACAAACATATTTGTAATTGAAAGATATATATTATACAACCTTTTTAACAATTATTTTAAAGGATAACTACATTTAGTACTTTCAAGCTTATATAGATGTTTCAAACTACATTACGTGTACTGTGTAAATAATGATGTTTCGATCACGGTCGTGCCTTGTCCATCAGGTCATGTCAATGTCTCACAATAACAATGATATAGTGTTTGTTCCTCATGTTTGCTCATGATTTGGCTTATAATGATATTGATCTTTGTAATTGTTAATATATCGATTTCTCATGTTAACTAGATGTTGACAAATGATAACTATGATCTTCACATCAAGTGTGTTGATTTTTCGTTGATTTCAAATCAAAATGATAACATGATGGTTTTTTAATTTATTTTTTTAAAAAATTTCTTTCATGGTTTTATATTTCTTTTATTCAGAAAGCAAATAATATTTAATAGAAAAACAAATTACTCCAAATACAAGCATCGAAAAACTAAGCAAGAGGATAATTAGAAACTAACTAAACCGAAAGTACAGTTTTTAAAAACAAAAAACTGAGTTTGTGTGATTTTTACGGTTTGGCTTTTCTGGTTTTCTTTGCGGTTTGGTGCGTTTTGGTTTTTTTAGTTTTTAAAATTAACATTGGTATTTATGAAAGATGAGAATTAACAACCGTCTTTTGATGATTTATTACCATTTACAATGTTAGAATACTTCATCTTTTAATCTTTTTGTGTTTATAGTCTTTCATTTTGTTCATGATTTCATGAGTCAAACAATATTAGTTATAAGTTATAACATTAGTTATTAAATAATACATACACATATATGTATATGTATGTAAATATGTATAAATACTAAATACTTAAAAAAATAAATATCTAAACACATAAATTAAAAAATAAAAATTTAACTCGTTGTCAATGTTTCAAGCTTTGAACAATGTTGTCAATGCATATAAAATAATAAATATATACTCATATATATATTGTTGACAAAATTATAAAATTATAAACATATAATCATATAGGGGTGGGTTCAATGAAGAACATCCATGCATCGAAAAACCTTGAAGAACCTCCATGCACCACCACAAATGCATCACAATTCCTCTCGTGATGCATCATTATCTCCACGTGATGCATCAAATTCCCGCGTGATGCATCAATTTGTACGTGATGCATTACGATATTCTAACGATGTATTTTGGATCCCAAGGTTCTTCGATGCATAGAGGTTCTCCATTGAACCCACGCGTAATCATATATACTTATATTTACAAGTATTGGTGAGGTTCGATTAATATCAGTTTAGTTTTTTTTTTTACAAAAACCACACCGAATCGCAAATTGTGATTTTTAGAAAACACATAAACCAAACTGCCGGTTTTTCTTCGTTTTGATTTTTTTGGTTCGGTTTTTCTATTTTTCTTTTAAATTTTTCGATTTATTTGATCATCCCTACTTTCTCACTTTATATAAACTTCAAAACTTCAAAACAACAATAAACATAATTTTGTGTTGCTATTTCATATATAAGAAACTATATAGAAGTCCTATTAGCTCCATTAGTTTTTTTATATTCTATACTTTTATAGATATTTTAGCTTAGTTTTGTCGAACATTCACAAAAAATGTCATATAATTTTATTTACTGATTAAAGTTTTAAATAAGACACAACTACATTACATATATAGTAGCATATCTCTTATTATTTTTAATGGTGTTCTAAGATTGTGAATTTGTGATCTTGAATCTAGAAAATCATAAATAAATAATTAAACCAACAATGATCATCATAAAAATATTTTATTTAAAAAAAATCTTTTCCCTCATAGTTGCATCAAATTGAAGTTTATGGTTTGGAACTATCTGATTTAGAAAAAATAAATTTGTTTTGAAACACACATGTGTGTTAGGGGTTCAGTGCTTTAGTGTGTGTACATATTACATTGAGAAATATTATCAAATAAACCCTTACATATTTACCAAATTTACCATGCATGACCATTTTTTTTTAACGGCAAACTAACAAACTTTTTCTCCTAAACTATTCTTTTTGCTCTAAGTGGGGACTTCATAACTTACTTCCACCACCTAAATTCAAATTTGTCTTCGACTCCGTCGAACCCGTGACCTCATACTTACGTCACATCCCTCTTACCAAATGGGCTAAACCCTGTTGATATGACCATTCTTTTGTTGTTTGCTTGGTTACCATTTACCAAATTATCTTGGCTGCCTGTCATCCAAAAACTTGAAAATGAAATATATTGTCCAATAAAATGTTTATTACCAATAATTGAATAAAATATTTTATTTGTCTATTCCATCGCGCATTGTTTTTGACCAATGCCAATTGCCAATGCATCGCATTTGTCGCTTTTTTATTTTAAAAATCTTTTAAGTGATAGTTATAAAAAATCTAGTGATAACATCTTCTAATTTTCTATGATTCTATCTATTTAGGATGGGTTTATTTATTGGATTTTAAAGAAATGAAATATTGAAATGTATTTAGTTTTTATAAATGTTGATTAGTTGAGAATTTTAAATCAAATATTTAGAAATGGACTAAATGGTTTCTAGAAAGGCAAAAACTCAAACATATTAATATACATGAGGTTTTCTCTTGTTTTTCTTATTTTGTCTTCGTTCTTTTCAACTCATACATATTTCTAGTGTCTTAATGTTGTCACATAGCAAAAACTATTCGTATCAATATCAGAACTTTTATGATTACAATCCTACAAGGAGTGTTATTCGGGCGAGTTAAATGAGTCTAGGGATATTTGGTTTGGGTTATTCGGATATGAGGGTATATGTTAACTACCCGAACCCGAACCAAATAAGAGAACGAGTTAATCGGTTTTGGGTTAAATGGGTATTGGGTTATTCGGTTTGGGTTAAATGAGTTAATCGGTTTTAGTATAAAAATAGAATCCTCTATAAAATGGTTTAAACGAGTTAAATGTGTTAGGTAGAATGGATAGAACGTGTTAAGCGTGTTAAAAAGTTTATAATTAAGTATTTAAAATATTTATATTCTATATATGGGGAACCGTGGAAGAGTCAAAAACAGACGTGTTTTTGGTTTGTAAAAAATACAAACCTACATCTTTACTAAAGTAGATGCAATATGTCAAAATGGGATGATATATTATTATTATTAATTTTTTAGTTATTGATATATGGGTTATTCGGGTAACCCGAATTTTTTGCTTCCCACCTGATATCCGAACCGAAAACCTTATTCGGTTACCATTCAACCCTTTTTTAACAAACCCAAAAATTGAATAACCCGACCCATTTAACCCGAATAAGGTTCGGTTATTTTGCACACCCCTAAATCCTACTATCTATTTACATTATATAACTATAATTTTTTCTAAGTATATAGTTAAAAATCCAAAAATCAATGTCCTATTCCAGACCTTATGTTTTTTCCAATCCAATAAATAATATTTATTTATCCATATATCTTTAACTTTAATAATTTATATTGTTTGAATGCTATATTTACTCATGTCACATACTAATAATGTAAACGTACATTTACATAAATTTGCATGTATGTGAATGTACATTATGTGATGCATAATTTTCATTCACTTAGTTAGTGTGAATATACGTGAAATTTATATATAATCTTTGTAATATTAATTGTAACACCCAGAATTCTCACACAAATGCCACGTCAATACAATACACAGGTGGCAATATCGCAATTATTTCTTAATGCACATGTCACAGGATTAGCGGAAAATCACTATTAATTAAAACTTTAACACGAAAGTCGCATCCGTCATATCATAGACTGAAACTGATATACATACATACTGAATCATCTGATAAACACCGACTACTGGAAGCTAACATAACACTGATCAAAACAACTACAGACAACAGTTCTTGAAGTTCAGTATCAAAATATAATCAGCATACACGACTCTAAACTGCCCGATCTCTACTTCGGCTGCTGCAGCTGTGACTGCGGTCCCACGGTATGACTGCCTGACACACAGAAGACTCGAAAACGTAAGCTGGACAGCTCGTGAGTACGCGAGGGTTAGACACTGCAGGTAAACACACATAGCACGCACAACACATATATCTCATCACACATATGCAACTCGATGCATAACACATATCTCTGCTCAAAAGGGGACCACGTTCCCCAGCTAACAGGCCGCACACATCAGCGGTTAGCTACTCAATAGGCACAGGAGCGACCTGGCAATATCACTGTCGTATATATACAGCCTCATAACTCGTGACTGGTTAGGGACAGTCAGCCTGCGCGATCACATATCGCGGATACCTGCAATTCAAACACATATAGCACGTATAGGGTAGAGAAACTCATACCTGCGCCGTATCTCTGTCTCATATACACATATCACATCACATAACTGACTCGAAAAAGGCTACGCGCGATTTATAAAAGAACTCGAGTACTCACCAAATACCCAAAGCAATCGAAACCCGGACTCTATCGCTGCTCAGAACGCGGACGGCTCGAACCTGTAATCAACACAGATCCCAACAGATTAATATGACCCGATCGGCAGATAACAAACCCGAACACATTTATCGCAAGCATATATGACCCATAGCTTAACTCCCCCAGATTCCCGAAGCTCCGAAACCGACCCGACTACCCTCACCCCGATCGCGGACCGCGCCCAGGAGGGTCTCGGCCGCGCCCGCATCGCGGTCGCGCTTGGCCGATCGCGGCCGCGCTCACGCAAGGTCAGCAGCAGTACAGTCGACTTCCATGGCTGAACCAGGAGGTTTCACCTCCACAACTCGATTTCCAGCAGAAAGGGTTCCCCAAAACTCTTATACACAACCCATAAAACCTCCAGAAACTCACTATTACATTTACACATACACATACACGAATTTAACAACTCCAAACCATGAATCCTTACCTTTACTTGATCAAGAACACAAGGAGGAAGATGATCAATTTTCAGCAACAATTTCCTAACTTCTTGGAGGCTTCTTGCTGGACTCAAATCACGCACATATACACTTTCTGGAAAAAGGAAGGAGGAAGGGAAAGAAGGGATAAGGACGTCTCATTCAAATCCATATATACGCTTTCCCCAATTAGAAACTCCGAACCCGACAAATCCGAACCCGATATCACTTTTTCACTATTAATATCAAATTAACCCAATTAAATCCACGATCTCAAGGAGATAATTAATCCGCTAAATAATAGCTCGGAGACACGTATTACTCGGTCTCGA
Source organism: Centrapalus pauciflorus (assembly GCA_020465985.1). Lineage (NCBI taxonomy): Eukaryota > Viridiplantae > Streptophyta > Magnoliopsida > Asterales > Asteraceae > Centrapalus > Centrapalus pauciflorus. Next base: position 304,178 of record JAANYP010002100.1, on the reverse strand, counting down.
CACGTTAAATCCACGAAACGGGATTTAATTGGACCAACGCAATAATATTAAAATAAAGAGCCAGTAAATTAAATCCACGTATCAGGCTCAAATCCGGGATGTTACAAATCCCCTCCTCTTAAAAAGATTCCGTCCCGGAATCTAGCTCGGACTCGGGAATAGCTGCGGATATCGGCTCCTCATCTCGGCCTCGGGCTCCCAGGTGGCACTAGTACCCTTATGATGCCTCCACTGAACGAGTACTAGCACAATCTCTTTATTTCGCAATCTCTTCACTTTACGATCGGTAATCGCCTCAGGCTGCTTGACATATCTCAGATGATTATCCACGGTGATCTCGGATAACGGCACAAACTGATCATCTTTGGCCAAACACTTTCTCAGGTGGCTCACATGAAATGTATCGTGAACTCCGGCCAACTCGGGAGGCAACCTCAATCTATACGCCTGATCTCGGACTCTGGCGATGATCTCGAACGGACCGATGTACCGCGGACTCAGCTTACCTCGATGCCTGAATCTGATAACTCCCTTCCACGGCGACACTTTCAACATCACGCGATCTCCAATACTGAACTCGAGCTCATTCAGACGACGATTGGCATAACTCTTTTGCCGGCTCTGCGCCACTCTCATATGCTCTCGGATGACTGCCACTTTATCGCTCGTCTCTTGCAATAACTCGGGCCCACTGATAGGTCGCTCGCCGACCTCGCCCCAACACACAGGGGTTAGGCACTTACGCCCATACAGTGCCTCGAACGGAGCCATCTTGATGGATGAATGGTAGCTGTTGTTGTACGCAAACTCGACTAACGGCAAGTGAACGTCCCAACTACCACTGAAATCGATCGCACAAGCTCGGAGCATATCCTCGAGAGTCTGATTCGTCCGCTCTGTCTGCCCGTCTGTCTGAGGTCTGTACGCGGTACTCAACTGAACTCTCGTCCCCAACTCGCGCTGAAAGCTCTGCCAGAACCTCGAAGTAAACCGCGCATCTCTATCGGACGTAATCGACATCGGAACGCCGTGCCTCGACACTATCTCACTGATATATAACCGAGCCAACTGATCCATAGTGATGGTACCCCGAACCGCTAGAAAGTGAGCACTCTTCGTCAAGCGATCCACTATCACCCAGATCATATCATTACCTCGAACGGTGCGCGGAAGTCTGACGATGAAATCCATCGTGATATGATACCACTTCCACTCAGGGATCTCTAAAGGCTGCAAATGCCCATGAGGCTTCTGATGCTCGGCCTTGACTCGCAGACAAGTCATACACTCCTCGACGTATCGGCCCACATCTCTCTTCATCCCTGGCTACCAATAGAACTCGCGCAAATCTCTGTACATTTTGGTGCTCCCGGGGTGGATAGATAACCTCGATCGGTGCGACTCATCCAAAATCAACTGCCGCAGATTACCGACTCTCGGAACCCAAACACGATCACGAAACGCCCACAAACCTCTGCTATCTCTGCTCAATGCCTCTAGCTGTCCCGCAAGCCGCTCTCTCTTCACATTCTCCGCCCGCAAACCCTCTAACTGAGCATGCCTCAGACTCTCCACAAGAGTCGATGTGACCTCGAGCCTCGCTGCTCGGGAAACCACTGTCTGACCGCACGCCTTACGGCTCAACGCATCGGCCACCACATTGGCCCTACCAGGATGGTACTGGATCTCGCAGTCATAATCTTTCAGTAACTCGAGGCTGCGTCGCTGTCTCATATTTAGCTCTTTCTGACTGAACAGATACTGAAGACTCTTATGATCGGTATACACTACAAATCGCGAACCGTACAGATAATGACGCCATATCTTCAACGCGAACACTATCGCGTCCAACTCAAGGTCGTGCACGGTATGATTTTCCTCGTAGGTCTTCAGCTGTCGCGACGCATACGCAATCACCTTGCCTCGTTGCATCAGAACACAACCCAAACCGGTACCTGACGCATCACAGTAGACCACAAAATCCTCTGTACCCTCGGGCAATGCTAACACTGGTGCCTGACATAACCGGGATTTCAATTCTCTGAAAGCCGACTCCTGCTCATCAGACCACACGAAAGGAACGGACTGCCGTGTCAATCTCGTCAACGGCCTGGCAATCCTCGAGAAGTCCTGAATGAAGCGGCGGTAATACCCGGCTAGGCCCAAAAAGCTACGGATCTCAGGCACAGTCTTCGGCGGCTCCCAACTCATCACGGCCTCTATCTTCGCCGGATCTACTGAAATACCCTCGGCGCTCACAACATGTCCCAAAAACTGGACCTCGCGCAACCAGAACTCGCACTTGGAGAACTTCGCATACAGTCTCTCCGCTCGCAGCACGGTCAAAACCTCTCGCAAGTGCTGCTCGTGGTCCTCGGCACTCCTCGAGTAGATCAGGATGTCGTCGATGAACACTATCACGAACCGATCCAACATAGATCTACACACCCTGTTCATTAAATCCATGAATGCCGCGGGTGCGTTAGTCAGTCCGAAAGGCATGACTAGGAACTCATAATGGCCGTATCTCGTCCGAAACGCAGTCTTCGGCACATCCTCATCTCTAACTCTCAGCTGATGATAACCCGATCTCAGATCTATCTTCGAAAAGAAGCTCGAACCCTGTAGCTGATCAAACAGATCGTCGATACGTGGAAGCGGATAACGGTTCTTCACCGTCACTTTATTCAACTCTCGATAGTCGATACACATCCGCATGGAACCGTCCTTCTTCTTCACAAATAGCACGGGAGCTCCCCACGGGGACGAACTCGGACGGATAAATCCACGATCCAGCAACTCCTGAAGCTGCGACATCATCTCTCTCATCTCAGTAGGTGCCAGCCTATAAGGCGTCTTCGCAATAGGCACCGCTCCAGGGATAAGGTCGATACGGAACTCGACCTGACGATCTGGCGGTAACCCAGGCAACTCCTCTGGGAATACCTCAGGGAACTCTCGAACTACAGGTATATCCGCTAGGGTCTTCTTCTCTAATCTGGCGTCAACAACATAAGCCAGAAAGGTCTCACATCCCTTCGCGACATATCTCTGAGCTCGGGCCATAGAAACAATACCAATCTCACCTCGGCGCCTCTCGCCATACACTGTCACTGTCTCACTGTCTGAAATGGGTATCCGGATCATCTTCTTCGCACACAGAATATCGGCCCGCCTGGCTGTCATCCAATCCATACCCACTATCACATCGAAGCTGCTGATCTCTATCGGCAGTAGATCGATCGAGAACCGGTGAGCATCTATCTCAAGGACACAATCTCTGTATACCCGACTCACTAAAGCAGTACTACCGTCTACTCTCTCAACGACTAACGGCACAGATAAAACAGTAGGAGGCACAGAAAAATATGCACAGAACACAACAGACACATACGAGCGATCTGCTCCAGAATCAAACAAAATACGAGCACTAAGCCCGTTCAGGATGTACGTACCAGAAACAACGTCTGTAGACTCACGGGCCTCCTCTGCTGTGGCCTGAAATACTCTGCCCCTGCCTCTGGGTGCTGACTCACGGTGGCTCGAAGTCGACGGCTCTGCTCTAGCACCGCTGATACTCGCTCCCTGTACTGCTGGCGGCGCATCCGGACAATCTCTCACAATATGACCTGGCCTCCCACAGCGGAAGCACAGGGAATCCCTCGAAGTACATGTAAATGATGTGTGGCCATACTGACCACAGCGATAACATCTGGGCTGCTCCGGCACACAAGGACCGGAATGGCGACGGCGACACCTCGGACAGTCTCTCTCTCCAGCTGAACTGTCTGCCCGACTCCCTGATGGCTGGGACCCCTGTCCCACGCTACTCTGACTCTGACTCGGAGCACTGTAACGGGAAGTCTGCCCCTGACTCTGACTGGCCGTCCCTGATCCCTGATACTGCCCAGACCTCCTGGATCTACGATCTCTGCCTCTGTCTCTGTCTCTGCGAAATCCTGAACCCTGAACCTGCTGCTGCTCAGGCTGTCTCTCTCTCTGAAAATCCTGAGGCTCTCGGTAATAGCTACGGGACTGCTCGAATGTCTCTGTCCTCTGTCTCTGGGATGGGGGCTGACCCCTCTGTCTCTCGATCTCCCTCTCTCGGACTCGGGCTAACTCTAATGCCCGCGCGAAGGTAGGAGTATCATGAAGTCCGACGAACTCCCGGATATCTGATCTCAACCCATCGATAAAGGCATCAGCCTTACGAACCTCTGTATCCACATGCTGGGGCGCAAACTGGGCATACTCATTAAATCTATCCACATACTGCTGAACTGACATACTGCCCTGCTGAAGGTGCAAGAAACGACGCTCCATCTCCCGGCGCTCATCCCGGGGAATATACTGAAGCTCGAAGATGGCACGGAACTGATCCCATGTCATAGCATAAGCTGCTGCAGTAGTCATGGACGACTCAATGGACTTCCACCACTGTGAAGCCCCTCCCTTTAGCTGATAAGCCGCATAGCCGACCATATCACGAGGGTCGACATGGGCAACTCGGAATGCCGCCTCTATCTCTCTCTCCCATGCCATAGCCGCACCCGGCTCACCACCGCCTCGGAACTGAGGTGGGGCTCCCGCCATAAAGTCCTTAAAGGACCCACCTCGAGGAGCAGAAGAAGAAGATGCCCCAACCACTGTCTCAGCACTAGTCACTGGCGGTGGATCAGCTCTCTGTCTCTGCTGCTCTCTCTCTCTATCCCTCTCTCTGTAGAACTCAGTCAACACTGATAACATCTCTGACCGGCGGACATACTCATCTCCCGCTGGTCTCTCTGGCCCTGCACCCTCGCCACGATCTGCCATAACTACCTGCACATATCAGAAAGGTAAGATAACAGATCGATCACCCAGCGTTATACAATAAGCTAGGTTAGTTAATTCCGCTAAACTCAGTCTCAGGGAAGAATCCCACAGATCTGAACACGGTAAGAGCACAAGCATCCACTGATACTCAGTACTGAAACCACAAGCTCTGATACCAAGCTGTAACACCCAGAATTCTCACACAAATGCCACGTCAATACAATACACAGGTGGCAATATCGCAATTATTTCTTAATGCACATGTCACAGGATTAGCGGAAAATCACTATTAATTAAAACTTTAACACGAAAGTCGCATCCGTCATGTCATAGACTGAAACTGATATACATACATACTGAATCATCTGATAAACACCGACTACTGGAAGCTAACATAACACTGATCAAAACAACTACAGACAACAGTTCTTGAAGTTCAGTATCAAAATATAATCAGCATACACGACTCTAAACTGCCCGATCTCTACTTCGGCTGCTGCAGCTGTGACTGCGGTCCCACGGTATGACTGCCTGACACACAGAAGACTCGAAAACGTAAGCTGGACAGCTCGTGAGTACGCGAGGGTTAGACACTGCAGGTAAACACACATAGCACGCACAACACATATATCTCATCACACATATGCAACTCGATGCATAACACATATCTCTGCTCAAAAGGGGACCACGTTCCCCAGCTAACAGGCCGCACACATCAGCGGTTAGCTACTCAATAGGCACAGGAGCGACCTGGCAATATCACTGTCGTATATATACAGCCTCATAACTCGTGACTGGTTAGGGACAGTCAGCCTGCGCGATCACATATCGCGGATACCTGCAATTCAAACACATATAGCACGTATAGGGTAGAGAAACTCATACCTGCGCCGTATCTCTGTCTCATATACACATATCACATCACATAACTGACTCGAAAAAGGCTACGCGCGATTTATAAAAGAACTCGAGTACTCACCAAATACCCAAAGCAATCGAAACCCGGACTCTATCGCTGCTCAGAACGCGGACGGCTCGAACCTGTAATCAACACAGATCCCAACAGATTAATATGACCCGATCGGCAGATAACAAACCCGAACACATTTATCGCAAGCATATATGACCCATAGCACAACTCCCCCAGATTCCCGAAGCTCCGAAACCGACCCGACTACCCTCACCCCGATCGCGGACCGCGCCCAGGAGGGTCTCGGCCGCGCCCGCATCGCGGTCGCGCTTGGCCGATCGCGGCCGCGCTCACGCAAGGTCAGCAGCAGTACAGTCGACTTCCATGGCTGAACCAGGAGGTTTCACCTCCACAACTCGATTTCCAGCAGAAAGGGTTCCCCAAAACTCTTATACACAACCCATAAAACCTCCAGAAACTCACTATTACATTTACACATACACATACACGAATTTAACAACTCCAAACCATGAATCCTTACCTTTACTTGATCAAGAACACAAGGAGGAAGATGATCAATTTTCAGCAACAATTTCCTAACTTCTTGGAGGCTTCTTGCTGGACTCAAATCACGCACATATACACTTTCTGGAAAAGGAAGGAGGAAGGGAAAGAAGGGATAAGGACGTCTCATTCAAATCCATATATACGCTTTCCCCAATTAGAAACTCCGAACCCGACAAATCCGAACCCGATATCACTTTTTCACTATTAATATCAAATTAACCCAATTAAATCCACGATCTCAAGGAGATAATTAATCCGCTAAATAATAGCTCGGAGACACGTATCACTCGGTCTCGACACGTTAAATCCACGAAACGGGATTTAATTGGACCAACGCAATAATATTAAAATAAAGAGCCAGTAAATTAAATCCACGTACCAGGCTCAAATCCGGGATGTTACATTAATTATAACATGTTTATAAAAAAATCATACGTGTGTGTATGATGTGTGTATAACTTTTTTGATATATATATAAAAATAAATACACATTGTATAATATATTAAATGTTTGAAAGTTAAAAGTAATTAGTATTTCATAATTTTATGATTTTAAAAAATATTTTATTTATTTATCTTTCACATTTTATGTGTTTATTAATATTATTAATAAATTAAATTTAAATTCAAATATTCTCATATCTATATTTATAGACATTGTTTTATATGTTTATAAGTTTATAACAACATATTATAATTAAGGGTTTAATACTTTAATATCATTAATAAATTAAATTTAATTTCAAATCTTCTCATATCTTATATTTATAAACATTATTTTATGTGTTTAAAAATTTATTAAAACATATTATAATCAAGGGTTTATTATGTAAAAAAACCCAACAAGTTTTTCTATTTTTTTACGGTTTAGTCTCTCATTTCTTATTTTTACCAATAAAATCCTCAAATTATTATTTTCCTGATTTTCAAAAATTTATGTATTATAATACGCTTATAATAGGTAAATAAGGTTTTACAAAACCGAGTTATAATAGATAAATTTTTAAAACAAAAAATAACTTAAAAATTTTATTTATAAAAAAAATAGCATGGAGGGACTAGATTGAAAAAAAAAAACACATGTTGGTTCTTTAATTAAAAAACCCTAAAAATACTTATACATTATAAAATATTAAAGATTTAAAAAGTAAAAAGTAATTAGTAATTGCATATTCGCTATTATTTTATTTATTGTAACAAAATATATAAAATGTTATATTTAAAGTAAAATCTCAATTTATATCATTTAAAATACATCAATTTAAGAACAAAAAGTTTAAAAGAATCACAAAAGAATTAGCTACTATTTATGTTTATATATAAAGTTCGACAAATAATAATATTATTCATGTAATTTTTAAATGAATAATATTTGTATGTTTTAATTTATGCATTATATAAGTTTTATGTAAACATTTTTTATTAAAATTAAATCAAATAATTATATTATATAGTGCATCAAAAGGTACCACTTTTACAAATAATTTTTTTGAAATTATTTTTTATAAACAAATTTTAGTTAACATTAGAAAGATGATATATAAGTGCATGAAATCATGCATCACATACATGTACGTTTACATAAATGAAAATATACATAAGTGTATGTTAACATCATTTTTAAGGAGTTAGAAAATATGAATGTATGTGAAATTTACATATCATATTTATAATATTTATCAAAACATGTTTATGGAAAAAAAAATTAAAAAGTTTTTTAAATGTGGTTTTCTTCTGATATGCTACATAATGAGTTATACTTTCACGAACCATATTATATATAAACACACTTATAAAACATTAGTTAATTGATTAAAAATTTGACTAATCTTTTTAGCTAATATCACTATAGAAAAAGTAAATATACAATTGATAAATAATCAAAAGATCAAATAAAATAAACAATTAATGAATCAAAAGATGGCATGGGTATGTTATCAAACGACAAACTATGGGCTACGATTTTAATCAGCAATATTGGTTGAGACTTTGAGACCATAAAATTGTCAAGCATTCAAAGGTTTGACCACTTCCATGCATGTTTATCAAGTTACTTTCATATATCTTTGGTCACTCTCCTTTACCTTCCTCTATCTCCCTCATTCCTTCAAACCTCAATTCGACCCATCCCAACATATTAATCATGAATATATATCCTTACAAATTCCGATCTCTATGTGATCCCCACCGGAAAGTTCGTCAGAAAAACAAACCATGGAGAAAGTTTTTGATGATGGTGAAACATTACAAAACTAGGTTGTATATTTTCAAACGTTGTGTGTCTATGCTAGCGTGTTGGCGATATCATTCTATACCAGATTGATATGTTGAATACTGAATTTTGTTACATGTGCATGTTTCGACAAACATTATGATGATGTTTTAAGCAAAAAGCAATGACTATTCTTTTTGTAGTAAGCGAATGTAGTGTAACTTGATACTAATACTAAGAAACATTTCATGTTCTTTTTTATGTTAATAAAATCACATTTTTCTGAAAGTATACTTCTATTAATATAAAATCATATGAATAGTGATTGCATAAAAATTAATAAGACTGTGTGCATAACATATATAACTTAGAATCAATCTTTTAAGTAGAACATATATGTTGCCACACAGTTTGTGAGGGCTTTTAGAGCTTAAGTTTATAGTTTTAAAGTCCAACTACTTTTTATCCACAAGTTGCGTTTGAATTACTTTTTTTCCTAGAAGCTTATGAAAACCATAAGCTATCTCAAGTAGTTTTTATAAGTAGATTAACTTTATGAAAAATAATAATATCAAAATAATTTTAATTAATTATGATTTAAATTTGGTTTATTTATTTATAGGTACTTTTATGTTATTTATATTGTCTAGTTCCACCTAATTTACCAAAAACGTCTACTAAGAAAAGCTTCCTCTATAGCTACAATAAGCTCTAACTCCAGTTAATAATTCCAACCCTTTTTTTGCCAAACAGACATTTTATCTTTTGATCTTATCCATTCATATATTTTTTAAATAGGGTTATATGTAAATTTATGCAACCATCTATTAATACAATCAAATTTTGATGCTTTACCAATCTATTCAACTATTTTATTAAGTATTATAATATGTGAAACTGACGTACTACCAAGGTAAAGTTACAACTAAAAATATTTAAAAATAACTTTGATGTTTGGATAATTAAATAATAAAAACAAACATAAATCCAAACAATATAGTTTGAACAAAAATTATAACACAAAGAGTAAACAAAAAGAAATAATAAAACCTTATATTGAAAATTTTTGCAAACGGTCACTAAAGGGTAAAAGGACAAACATACTCCTATAATTAATGGGGTTATCGGCTCAAGTTGACGGATCTTAGATTGAAAGATCAAAACTGTAACAAGTATATGTGTAATTCTATAGTTCATAGACCAAAATCATAAGACGTCACATACTACAATGAGTCAAGGGATATTATATGTCTGTATATATGATTGGGTTCTGGTAAGAACCGTTCTAACCGTAATAATTTCAAAATACACAAATTTACATAGTAAATAAATAAAATTTTTTACATGAAATTATGAATTTTTTTTCTTATTAAATTTATATAAAAATGCATAAAAATTTGGACATAAACTTTGTAGAAAAAGTTTTATATTTGTGAATTTTTTTTCTAAATTATACATTTTAATATAATTTTGTGTATTTTAGGGATTCTAACGATAAGAACGGTTCTTACCGGGAAAGTATATTGTTGTTACGAGTATGTTGTTATTTTATGAATATCTCAGTCACTATTTGTTGCGGGTGTGACACTACTTGTATATAATTCTCTATAAGAGTTTGGAGCCTTGTAAATTTCTAGATATTTGTATAGAACACTCTAGATACACAATTGTAGCCGTTAGATCGAAATGATCCTAACCGTCCATTGAGGAGGTGGAGGTGTATTTTTATATGGATGTTGAGTTAGCGTCCAGTTAGCACATAATGTTATTATGGATCAATTAATTTGAATCAGATGTTTGTTTAAGAATATTTTATGGTAAAATGTTAGTTTAGGAAAAAAGAGTTGAGTTCAATGTTATAATAAAATAATGAGTTAATCACGTATATATGCATCAACGTTTTCATCTTTTATCAATTTATGCAAGGAAATCATTTTTAGCACAATTTATGCAAGGACACTTTTTATAAAAAAATGCAACGACTTTTTTCCTATTTTACCAACTTATATAACAAAATTATTTTTAACACGTGTTTGAACTTATTATCAAAATATGCAACATAATTTAATTATTTATCTGATAATTTATTACCTTGTTTACATCACTTTAAAATCCGAAGTGACACAACTACATGTAAAAAAAGTTAATGTCACCATATTTGTTAATATAGGGGTGAGTTCAATGGAAAACCACTATGCACCTGAAAACTGTGGAAACCTAAACATATCGTCCGATTTGGTGCATTTCATGAAAAACGCGGTGACATGATCGTAAATAAGGTGATACATCCCTCTGTTAATATAATACGGGCCGAATGAAAAACTTATTTGTCTTTAATACAACATTTTGTTTTCTATTAAAATTTTTTTAACATATAGATTAAAATGTTGTTGCTTGTTTCCAGTTAAAAGAAACTACAAATAGTTAATAAAGATTACTGTAAGATGAATGAAGATAAAAATGTTATTCATGATTAAATGATTAATTTTCACTGTATCAATTTAATCATCGTTAACCATAAATAGTTAATATCTAACACATGGTTGAATGACTGTATAACGTAAATGGTAAAGTTTTACAACATATATCAATTAACTTTATTTAAATTGTTATATCCAATCTTCATGATTATCACTAATTATCTGATGGTGATATTTAATTAATTCATTGCAGTTCTTTTAGTTATGACAGATATCAGATTTTTAAAAATAAGGATTGCTAAACAAATTATTAGTCTGGCCCATTACTATTCCTAGTCGGAATAAAACAAACATTACAATGAATTTTGTTTTGAAAATAACTGTAATAAAATAAGATACAAATGATAATTTTTCTAACGTGACACTTATTTTATAAAGGATTGAATTTGGTGATGTGAATTTTTGTAGACGTAGATTTGTCCATCAAGATTTTTTAGTGACGTACGGTAAATCAATAAATGATTAGGTAAATAAGCAAATTACGTTGCATATTTATGTAAAAAAATTCAAACGTTAATGTATAAATCGTGATAAATATGATTTCATTGTATTACTTGGTAAAAATTGAAAAATGTTGTTATATTTTTGGAGAACATGTTTAAACATCATTGCATAACATTACATAAATTGATGAAAATTTGGAAACACCTTTGTATAAATACGAGATTATATTGCTGGCAGTAAACCCTACTTTGAAATTCTATCTTCAAGTTAAAATTACTTGCGACGTCTGAATTCTGAAACCGTTGCTTTGTGTCCACACGGGCCCCCACCTCAAATTTCAAAATATGCGGATCTCATTTACAGCGCCCAAAATTATAATCCCCCCATTTTCAAATTTAGATCCCCGTAACGGCTTCTTCTTCCCCACCCTCCTCTATCTAAACCCTAACCTCATTCCCCCGATTTTCCCCCAAATCAACACTCCATTCTCTACCAAACCCTGTTTCTCTCACTAGAAACCTTGAATTTTCATTTCAATGGCGTCCTTAACACCTGGAATCCTGTTAAAACTCCTTCAAACGATGAACACCGCCACTCGAGTAACCGGCGACCACCGCTCCCCTCTTCTCCAGGTCATCGGAATCGTTCCTGCTCTTGCAGCTGGCTCAGACGACCTCTGGCCTAACCACGGGTTTTATGTTTCTCTCTCTGACTCGGTTAACTCAACTTACGTTTCTCTATCAGACCGGGACACAGATCTCATTCTCACAAACCGGTTACAGCTTGGACAGTTTGTGTATGTTGATAAATTTGAGTTTGATTCTCCAGTACCACGTGCATCTGGGGTTCGTCCGATTGCTGGCCGTCATCCGTTTGTTGGAAGTCCTGAACAGCTTATTGCTAGAATTTCTAGTTCCAAGAGAGAGTTTGTGATTCAGACTGCTTCGGATTCAGATGCTTCTAGTGATCCTATTGCTGCTTATTTGTCTAGTAAAAAGCTTGATGGAGCGGTGCATGAGTCCAAGGAAATAAAAAACGAGGTTAGGGGTTCCGGCGATGCAGTTTTTGATTTTATACACAACAATATTAAAAAAAAGAGCTACATTTTAATCTCCATCACCTAGTTATCTGCTTCTGTTGTTCTACAACATATTCTTTACCTTGTCGATTAATTCTTGACTGAATTTGGAGACAGTAGTCTCCAATCTCCATGATTAACCTTGCTTGGTTTGTACTACCATCAAACACAGTCAGATTATGTAGTTTTCTAGAACATCTTCTCTGTCTGCATATTCCCGAGTTTCTAGATTAAATTGCATGTTTAGAATAGAATTGGACTTGGTAGTTTATCAGAGATATGGAGCTCCTCCGGTGATTGTGCTGAATAATATATCTCATTTAGGGAAGCAAGTTTCAGAAAGATTGTCAGGTCAAATTCTTCTGCCGTGGCCCAGCTGTGCATTCTAACCGTTATTACTCCTTTGCTCCGGAAAATCTATGCTTGAGTTTTCATAATCAAATGCAATACTTCTTGAAATCGAAAAGTAATTATTTAAGTTTTTTAAGAACTTGATAAACTCATTACCTTTATTCGTATTGATGCTCCTTTCTTGCTCTTTTTTTTTTTTCATTCTAACAAACACAAACTTATCGTAAAGTTGCAAAGAGAGAGCCGCTAGTTCATAAAAGATGTTATTTTGTTTGTTAAGCAGGGAAAGAACAGACAAGTACTAGCACCTAGAGAGAATGTAAACAATTTTGATGAATCCGTCAAGACTTCAGAAAAGCCTCCTCAGAGGTTTTCGAGTCCAGGTATGAAACAACAGAGGTCAGTGTCAGCAGGAAGAAAGAACGTGGTGGTTGAAAGAGACCCTTCACCAGCTGGAAAAGGAAAGAGATCATCTTCTCCAGTGCCCTCAAAGTGTGTGGTTCCTAGCTTGGCTATGGCTAAAGAGGAGAATCGAAAGGCCTCAAGAGAGCCGGCTATTATTGTTCCTTCAAGATATAGACAGCCTTCACCTAATGGGAGGAAACAGGCATCTCCATGTTCAAGGAGAATGTCAATGTCGCCAGGCAGGAGGTTGTCTGGTGGAATAAAAGTTTCTCCAGCAACAGATTCTGGTAATAAGAAAAAGATGGCAACCTTGGCTGCTGAGATTTCTAAGGTTTCAGAGGCACTTGTTGGGTCTTCCACAAAAACTGGTGGATCTTCCACAAAGACAAGCAGGAAGAACTGGGATGAAACGCCAGGAGCAGCAGAACCAAAAGGGAAAAGTGTTGCTAAAAGTAAGCCGGATTTGCAAGCTATTTTAAAAACGCAGGTAACATTCGAAAACCAACTTGTTTAAGAATCTGGCATTCACCATATCTAATTTCATCGTGATCTTAGGAGGTTGTTCCCTTCTTGATTTAATTAGTTTGACTTGAGAGATGATAATATTGTTAATTGTCAAGTTTTCTTACTGTCGTTGGGCTTGTTGGGTGGAATTTAAATTTATGTCATTCAATATAGGAAACATGATGTGCTCCATTTTCCTAATTGTTGCCTGTTTATTTCCAGGCTGCTCTTTCTCGGAGACTGAGTGATGCAAATTCTTTGCAGTCTAATCAAGATGATTCCCCATCTGAAGAGAACATAAAATCTAGCTCATTTGACACTCCCCCTATGTCTGATATGACGACTACTACAGCACTAGGAATCACAGTTCATGAAAAGAAATGGACTGATGGTAGTGTCCCTCTGGATGCACTGTCTTTAGACCTAGCAAGGCTTGGACAGGTATAAAAACATAGCATTGAGAACGCTGTAACAGATGTTAACTGACAAATCAATAATGTTATGGAATTTGGAAGTATAATAATTGACATTTTCACTGATTTGTAGAATGCCATGCGAAGAAGAAATTTGGCGTCGGTAGCTGCAGCCGAAGCTTTGCAAGAGGCTGTTGTTACTGAAGCTATTCTGAGGAGTTTGAGGTATCCATAAATATGATCTGCAGACCATATAAATGCTATTGTTTTTTTTTTTTTTTTATAAATATATTTCCATTGTCTTATAGATGAACTACTTATCGAAATGTTTTGATTTGAAGCTTTCATGTTCTTTCTTTCCATGACATTTGGCCCAAAACTGGTCCTCGCGGCACATGATCTCAAGTTTATGTGTTCATGTTTTATGCATTCAAAATCTTCCAACAAGAATTTATTTTCTCAAAATCACGTGTGTATTTACAAGTAACAATGCCACATAAATCAAAAGCATTCGGATTGTCTTACCACTGCATCACAATTAGCTATGATTGATGAGATAACATTGTGTCTTCCATTTGCAGCATGTTCTCAAATCTCTGCTCAATGTCGAAGGCTGGAAACCCTTTACCAACAATCGATAGGTTTATGGCTGTATATAATGATGCTGTAAAAGCAACAGCAACAGCAGAATCAGTTGCTAGCAACCATAATCGTATCACACCTCATGATAACGCACCACCAACGGACCATTCAAAATCACTTGCTGTTTGGGTAGAAGCTGCACTAGCCACTGATCTTGAGGTCGTTTCCCTCCTAGCAAAGCAAGGAATCGAGTCCCCTTCTCAGCTCCAGAAGAAGGACCATTCACACAAACAATCTCTAACCGAAACTGTCAAAAGCCATCTGATGGTTTCTTCTTCTTCCCAGTCGTCGTTTGGTGGGCCTTGGATTAAAGGCCATGGGATGAATGAGACCGTTGAACTAGGAATGAATCTGCAAAAAGAGATGCAGACATGGTTCTTGAAGTTTGTCGAAGAGTCGTTAGATGCCGGTTTCCAGGTATTTGGAAAGAACAGCACTACTAGTTCTGAAGTGGGACCTATCAAGGTGATTTTATCACAGCTAAAGCGAGTGAATGACTGGTTGGATCGTATGATCTCGAAGCAGGACGCGGTGCTGACAGGAGCAGTCGACCGACTGAAGGGAAAGATTTACAGGTTTGTCATTCAACATGTTGGTACCACATATGACAACTCATCTTGATGCTAAATGTGCTTGTTTCGAAGTTAAAAAGAAAACACAGAATTCTGCTGCGTTTCAGTGTCCTTTCATAAATCTGGAAGTCTGTTACAAGAAGATGATGCGTTTGTTTTGTGTTGGTCATTGTGGTATTATGGTAAATGCCAGTGGGAATTATGAATTGTGTAATGCTAAAGAAGGCAAGCTTTTTTGCCATATTATATGACATCAGATTTTTTTTTTTTTTGGTATTCTTATTAGAAAATGGAAATAAATGTATTCGTTAAATTAGTGAAGGTCCAAACACACTGTTAGCGTGACCTACCACGTGGATGAAAATTGTAATTTATCCTTTATTTTATTAAATATCAAATAAACTTAAAATCTTAAATTATATCAAATAAATTTATCTAAATTTATAAATAAAAAAGTTTCAAAAAATATTAAAAAAGAACTATACACACACATATATAAATAGGTATGACAAAAAATAATACTATTATTGTAAGTTTAAAAAATAATATGTATAGGATTTGATCTTGATTTTATATACATTTTGTATAATTTTTATTGATTAAAAATATACACGTAACAAATAAGTTAATAAAATAGTTGTTATTATTATATAAAAATCAATCATACTTGATAAAATAATGGGTTTTAATGTGACAATTTTTTCAAGAAACAAATAAAACTTATAAAATATTATTTATATCTTGGTAAAGTTCCGTGATAAACAATTAGAAATCTAAACGTGTCGATGAGTATGAAATTGAAAATTGCAAATTTGGAAAGATAACTCAGAAAGAACTTCACTACACGTGACCCAACCTATACCGTTCATCTGAAATGGACGGCTAAGATTCACCTTTTACGATCGCCGTTAATATCCCAAAAGGCAAAGGGAAAAACCAGAAAAGAGTGTAGTATAGTAGCGAGTAAAAGGAACCGCCAGACGCAGTGTTGTATACATACAAAAAGAAGCTCGCAAATCGATCATAGCAGCAGCTGCTGATGCTCACACCAACCCTAATCCACACTATATCCCTCTGTCATCATCATCGTCTTCTTGCAAACCCTAGTCGGTTTACCTTTCTGTCAATGCTTGTCGGTTTGAGGTTAATCTTTGATACTCTTGATTGTTTCGAGCTTTAATGGAATCCTATTTGTGATTTAATACTTTGATGCTGTGGTTGTTGTTTTTCGTTTTCTCGAGAAACCGTTTTTCGCTCTCAAATTCCAAAGCAGACAGTATCATTTTGCCGTAATCCTATCCCAACGTTACGTTTTAATTCAATCCAACTGGTGTTGTATTTTGTGTTTGATTTCAGCTTTAAATCGCTAGTATAATCTTTTATGCTAAAGCTAGATAAAATCATTGAAACCAATTTCCAGTTTACCTCTTTTCGTATGTAACAGATACCGTATCTCTTCAAAAGAAATACAAAAATATATATCTATATACTATAGGGTTTTTTGAAATTTGGTTTTGGTGAAGATCTGTGGTTGGTTGAGATTGAGATTTTGATAGAAATGGTTGGAGCTGGAAGTAGAAAGGATGACTCACTATCAATCAACACAACGAATGTTTTTGCTGCTCTTGGTAGCCTAAAGAAGAAGAAGAAATCGGATAAAGAGCAAGTAGCGTCTAAGAAGGCCGGTGGCTCTAAGAAGAAACAGGATGATGAGGGAGAGAAGGGGCAGGTTTTTTGGGCTCCGGCGCCATTAACTATGAAGTCATGGGCGGATGTAGATGATGAGGATGACGATGATTATTATGCAACCACAGCTCCGCCACCGGCTGTTTGGGGTGGTGGTGGTAGGGAGGAGGAACTCAAGGTGAAAGGAAGTGATACTCCACTTGAGGTGAGAAATGCATAATGCACTTATTTTGTTGTTTGTTTTTTCAACTGCGTTTGCATCTTCAATTTTGTGTTTGTGGGTTTAAACCCTTAGCCTATGGTGTATCGGATGACTGATGATTTCATGATCAGCTTTCTGAAAAGCTTCAAACCTTGAATCAATGGAATGCCCTTCTAGCGAAGCCAATGCATAAACAGATAATATCACAAAGTTATTTTTAAATTTTGTATACATGAGAATTGAAATGTTGATGCCATATTCTTTTAGTACATTCGCTTTTGTAAGCGAGTGTTATATTTTTCCTTGTGCATTCACTCCTAACGGATGGAATTATTTTTATTACTTGAGAGTTAAGAAATGTGGTCTGATCAACACAAGCTCGTATTAGTTGATACTTGAAAGTTGGTTGGAAAGGACCAATATATAAAGCCATTTGATAATACACACACACATATGTGGGGTACCATGTTAGACTGGGGTACCAGAGTTTCATACTAAATGAACATGTTCATTATGATAAAATGTTAAATTTGATACAAAAGTGTAACGTACATATGTTTAAAATTGTATTATGATTAATTAATGCATATCATTTTCATATTCATTACGTTAAAAATGTTAAAATGTTTAATTTCTTGCAAAAGTGCAATTTACACATGTTCATGCATATTGCAGCTTTGAACATGTGCATATTGTTATTTTGCATAAAATAGAACATTTTATCATAATGAATATGTAAATTATGTGAACTAGTCAATAATATTGCACATTTGAACATGCATCTATTGTAATTTTCCATGAAATTTAACATTTCATCATAATAAACATGTTCATTTAATATGGTACTCCGACACCCCAGTGATCTTGAATATAAATATATATATATACAAAAGATCTTTTGTGAATACTTTATTCGATGTGAACAACCATAAAATGACTTTGAAACTTATGAATCTTGTTACCATACTACTGAACTCTTCTATTAACATATGAATCCTGTTGGATCCTATAAAATTTGTTGAATCCTATGAATTTGTCGTATCTTCTGAATCTTATAAATCTTGTCACAAATACTACTATGAACCTTTTGAGTGTTATGAATCTTGTTGCAGAAACTTCTATGAACCTTTTGAATCATATGAATCTTGTTACAAACACTTGTTGATATATATGAATGCTTATATGTATTTTTTTAACTTTTTCACAAGAATCAAGTGTTCACAATGGAACTCGTCCACACCCCCCCCCCCCCCCCACACACACACACACACATATATATATATATATATATATATATATATAGAAATAGAGAGAGAGAGAGAGAGAGAGAGAGAGAGGTGGGGGGTCAATGGAGAACCTCCATGCATCGAAAAACATCGAAGAACCTCCATGCACCACCACAAATGCATCACAATTCCCGCGTGATGCATCATTATTTTCACGTGATACAACAAATTCTCGCGTGATGCATCGACTTCCACGTGATGCGTTACGGTTTTCTAGCGATGCATTGTGGTTCTCCAAGGTTCTTTGATGCATAAAGGTTCTCCATTGAACCCACCCCTATATATATATATATATATATATATATATATATATATATATATATATATATATACATATATATAGACACACACACACATATAGAATGCAAATTTTTAAATCTATTTTTTTTTTCATATTCACTTAGATACAAATAATATAACACCAATTGTAAAAATTACACACATTCACACCTTCTAGCAGCTTAAAAGTCATGTGAACGTGAAAATTTTAATGTGAGCATGCTTAGTGTGAACATACGTTCATAACAGTACCATTCATGTGAACATGCATGTTTCACATAGTTATAGTGTCAGTTTATATGTGATATTTTGCAAGTAGTCTTGTATTGTTAATGTAAACATGATTATGAAAAAAAATTCAAAAAATTGGTCTTAAGCGAGGTACCACTGGTACTCAGCAAAGCCGAAATAAAATGCCTCATGCTACCATCGACAATGAATTTCAAAGAGCCAAAAACGCGCGCGCGCACACACACACACACAAAAGTTTGGGTTCATCTAAGTACCAATTTTCTATAGGGTACTGGAAATACCAATCTTGACCGTAGGATCAATAAAATCATGTTTTAAATTTCACATGATTTAAGAAATTAATTTTAAAAAAATTAATTGGATTTAATCCATTAGCTTTATTGATCTTACTGTCAAGATTGGTATTGGTACTTCTAGTATCCTGAATTATTTATGGTACTCATTTGAACCCACACACACACACATATAAATCTGTGTGTGTGTGTGTGTGTGTGTGTTGAGCCAGGTAAAAGAAGTAATTTGGTTTAATCATATTTTTCATCTGAGGATGCACCTCCTTATTGCAGTTTTAAGTTTCATACCATGCTACATTGAATGTAAGATCTTTTGTCCATCATCACCGTTGACATGATTTAAAGGGTGGTTGTGGCTGATAATTCTGTGAACATTATAATCTGCAGGAAAGTGGAAGTGATGATGAAGAAGGCCTTGATGAAACTGATGAGGACATTGATGTGGAAAATGACCATGAACCAGAAATTGCATATGAAAAAGAGTCAGTTATCCCAAAGGCTGCTGAACTTTTGCCTCCCAAGGACACTGACCGGCAGCTTTCGAAGAAGGAGCTGAAGAAGAAGGAACTTGCTGAGCTTGAAGCAGTACTTGCGGAATTGGGTTTAAATGAGAGCAGTGGCAAAGAGAACTTTGGTAAGCTACTAAAATACCTAGTAAATCAAAATCCAAGAATTTATATGCATGTTCTTGTTGTCATGCATATATTAGACTAGTTTATGAACCCATGTTTGACGTGGATAATTTTTGATAAATAATTGGTTTGAAAAAATATATGTGAAATTAAAATTAATTCTTATAAAAAATTAAAATAAAAGTATAGTTATTTGTCATATATAGTATTTGTCTATCTTTCTAAATATTCATTAACAATAGTTACTTTTTTTAAACATTTTTTAAAAAACAATTTATTTCTAAATTTATATATATTTAATTGATAATTTGAAATTTTAGTTTTACGTAAAACATAATGTTTATATATATATTTTACAATAAATAATATTTATAGATAGTAGAAATAATGAATTATATTTATCATATATTTTTTATTTAAAAGTTGATAGTATTATCTTTTATATTTTTGATCTTTATAGATAATAGAAATAATGTATATGTTTATCTTTCATTTTATTTTAGAAATAATAAAGCGTAATTATCTTTTTAGGAGGAATATGGTGGTGCCATGTGGCAATCTGTATTCTTTTTTATTATATAGACTAGTTTATGAACTCACGTATTATGTGAATAATTTATAAATGGTTATATAGTATGTATGAAATTTTATAATTAAACAATATAAATATTAATTATTATAAAAAAAATACAAGAAAAGTATAGATTATTTTTCAAAAATATTATAAATACCTATATTTTTATATATAAGTGAATAATAGTTATTTTTTTTAACATTCTTTTAAATTTTTTATTTCTAAATTAACAAAACATGTTATGACATATGTTTCTTTTATTAATATTGTCTTCTTTTTTTTTTCAAATATAATCTTATATATTTTAATATTTTTATTTACATTTTATAATATACTTATATATTTTCAATTGATATAATTTAAGATTTTTTACTTTCTAAATATAATTTTAAGTTTATGTATAGATTATATAATTTAAGATTTTCTTTTTAAGTTTATGTTGATATTAGTTAAAAACAAATGTTAAATAGATAATAATGACAAATAAAATTATTGGATAATGTCAAATAGTGGATATAGTTAATTATTTGTTAATTATATTTTATTTTAAAAATAATAATGTGTATTTATCTTTTCTAGATGTAATTTAATAATATTGTATTTTTTTTCATTAAAATATAATCTTATTTATTTTAATATCTTATTCGAAGTTTATAGATAAATTATGTAATTTAAGATTTTTTAAAGTTTAGATTTAAATTAGCTAAAAATAAACAAATGTCAAATAGATAATGATGGTAAATATAACATTATATAATAATGTCAAATAGTAGATAGAATTAATTAGTTATTAACAAATATCAAATAGATAATGATGGTAAATAACATTATTAGATAGCGGATAGAATTAATTAATTATTAATATTTATAGATATTAGAAATAATAAATTGTATTTATCTTTATTTATTGTATTTTAGAAGTAATAAAATGTATTTATCTTGTTAGGTTGAACTTGGTGAAGCCATGTGATGTTTTGTGTTTTCCTTTATTATATATATGGATTTTAGATGTTCTTATAGTTGGTTTTGTAGTAACACAGTCAATGCAAATTGCTTTGCTCCATTTGATAGCCTAATGTTAAGCTTCTATCTCCATGTATATTTATGTAGTATGCTAGATTTTCTTAGGGCTGTCAAATGAACAGAGTAGCTTGACCTTGACCTTGTCTTGGAAAATGACCCATTTTTAGTCATATTGGAAGCTAGCAAGAGTGATGCTTAATTGTATTCTAGTCTCGAATCCAGAGACAATTTGTTTGTCTAATACTTTATTAAAGGGTACAAGAGGTGGCACTTTCGACCCGATGTGTCAAATGGGCCGGAGCCCGGAGGCTCGAAATGACTGTCGTAAAAAGCTAAGCTTGAACATAATCTTTTTAATAACTGAAATTCTAGAAAATGAGGTATTCGACAAATTGTGTTTTGAAAAGAAAATCAATATTATGTAAATTTTTTGTCTTTTGGTCGTCAACTTGTTCGACCCGTTTGCTTGAATTGGTCGGAATTGCCACCCCTCACTAAATCCATAATCATTCTAATTTAATTTCAATGAGAACTTAGTAATGAGAATCTGAGAGTTACGTCAATGTTTAGCAGTACTTACATTAATTATTTATGACTTATGAGTATATATGGAGGGGGTATATTGCATGAACATGTGTACTAGTTGCGTGTGCCCAACTTTAAGGATACCAAAAAACTTTTGAGGATATTACCTCAATAATTTATGCTCTTTAATCAAAACTCAGTTATTCATCTTCAAAAACTTCTTCGAACACGAAATGTCCTTTTAAAAAAAAACTATTGTTAATATTGTAATTTGATTTCATTAAATGACATGCTCAAGTCTATATATGCATTTTGCAAATTCGTAAGTTCATCCAGAATTTGAGCTCGGAGGATCTGTTTTGGAGTATTGAAACTTGTTTTGGAGTCAAATATAGTTTGTAGCTAAGCTTAAATCCAGGCTATAGTTCTAATCAGAACTATGAGTACTTTTGTATGCACCCCTGGGTTCATGTTCTACCTTGGAGTTTGGTAAGCTAACGTACACCATCCAATCACATGCTTTTGGTGATGTAATAGAAACTTAGGTTTGCCTATTGAGCATTGCTTCTGGGACAAAGCCGTGTAACATAGAGATTAGATGCATTCTCTATGTTAGAATTCCCTCCATGCACAAGACTTTAATATGCACACTTAGGTTGTGTTTGGTGAAGAGAATCGAAAAGAAATGAAATGAGGATAAAATCAATGGTTTTAGACCATGAAATTTGAAAATACAAAAATTATATGATTGTTGTAATTCTCTTTCCTCAATTTTATCTTCTACTTAATTCTCTACCATTGCAAGAGAAATGAAAGAATTCAATTTTAATTTATACATTGATACAACCTGAGAATTCATAGAGAATTTATATACACAATTCAAGTCTCCTAACTAATAATTTGTCTTCATTTCATTTCTCTTCTATTCTTCTCTCTACCAAACACAACCTTAAGAGAGAGATTGTTACTGGGAATTTTTTTCCCCATCTTTTGCTGTTGCACTTGTACTTGTTATTGTCACCAGCTTTATCACTGTTATCCTTTTCGGGTGGAATACGTAAATATTTGTACCTCATTCATATTTCCACATGCTAGATGCTGCCGCCGAAGAGAAGGTAGAGAATCAAAATGGAGGGGTGGAGAAGAAAGATAAAAACACTGGTGTCGGTGAGAGCAAAAGTGCCAAAAAGAAGAAGAAAGAGAAGTCGTTGAAGGATCTGAAAGAACAAAAGGGTGTTCCCAACGAGCAGGAGACTGATAATAACTCAACAGCAGACGATGCAGAGAAGGCTGAGGAGTTGTCTGGAGTGAACATGAAAGAGAAAATAAAGAAAATGGCTTCCATGAAGAAAAAGAAATCTAGCAAGGAAATGGATGGTGCTGCCAGAGCTGCTGCCAATGAGGCTGCTGCAAGGAGTGCGAGGCTTGCAGCAGCTAAGAAGAAAGAGAAAAATCACTACAACCAGCAGCCTATACGGTAAGGTTCTTTTGTGCATTAGAGAGTGGGTAGTGCATTTTCATTTGTTGAATGCGTGCGTAATAAACGGTGTTACATGTTTTTTTTGGGTTTGTTTTGAGGTGACTTGTTCACATTCACATGGCTACAATCTCTGTTTTTCTTGGCAATATGTTAGGATTTTTTAACCAACTTTCTTGCATTTTATTTCTCCTCTTGTCCTGATAGAGTTTTTTCAGAATGCCTCCCAAACCCAAGTATATGTAGAATGTTATTTTGTTGCAAGTTTTGGTTATTATGAAAAATTTTTTGTGTACGTTATGTGTGTTCCGAGTATTGATTCGCATTTGAAACCTCTGCGGGTTGAGTTCAATCTGGATTTTAAAATACTAGTTTTAAGTGGGTCAAGGGGTTGGTCTATCTTAGGTTAAATCTATCTTATCTATTCTAATAAAATGATAAATAGGTTGTCATTTGTACCTTAATTAGAATGTCAATTGACATTGCATTCTTTTGACATGTGCACTTTATTTACAATTTATAAATTATGATAACTCTTATTTTGGTACTATAATTATATTAGAGAGTTGTTCAGATAAGAACCCAACTTTTTTGATATCGAAGCACCTAAGGTATCATTCTTAATAAGCTTTTTTTTAATATTTTTTTATAATTATGTTTAAATTAACATTATATATGATATTATGGATTTTACAAGTATTCATACCTTTTATATCGTTAAATTTCATGTGAATGATCATGTATATTTGCAAATAGTCATCCAAGTGCACAATTCACATGATATTTAAGTATCTAGATAGTTAGAAATTTACATACGTGTACATGATTTTCATGTTTTTCACGTAAACATCTTGCGTATTAGTGTTATTGCCAAATAGGCTTGATTGTTTCTAAAATTGTCTTTTACTTGGATTCCTATTCAACAATTATTATTACCGTACTTCTCTTACACCTTTAAAATCGTGTCATTAATTGCCAAAATTGGTGTGTTTGGCAAGAAGATTTTTAAAGCTTTTTAGAAGTTTCACATCTTGATTTTTAGAAGAAAACTTAAAAGCTCTGTTTGGTTGATGGAAACTTGAGTTTTTTTTTTTTTTCCAGAAATAAAAGCTTCCAAAAGCTTATTGAAAAGCTATTTGAAGTAGCTTTTGAAGCTTGGGCTTTAATAAATTACTTTTTTTGCTTTGGTAATAATTATAAACTACAACTTTAAATTAATTTTAATGTTTGCAACCTATTATCATACAATACGGATATGGTATCAATTAAAATTCCAGTTGGCTTTTTTAGTTCCTAGCAATGTAATATCTTTTTATTCATTTATGTATTGGATTTGTGTTTAACTATTTATTAAAATATTTGTATTTATATCACTTTAGCATGTAAAATCTGCTATTATTATGTATGATTGCGTTCTCCACCTTTCGAATCCATAAAACCCTTTCCCTGTCACCACCCATCACCTCGGCACCCAATTCCGAAAAATAAAAACAACTGTTACAGTTATTTTGTCTGCTTTGGACCGAAATTGTCAATCCCTTTTGTTTGCAACATCAAATTCTGAATACACCATTGTGATCAGGGGTGACAATCTTACCTAACCGGCCGAACAATTAAATGGATCTATTGTAAAAAACTAATATAGAACATGATGTTTTTATGAAATGAAAACTTATAAAACGGCGTAATAAAAAAATTGTTCTTTGAAACAAAAATTCAAAATTATGTAAATTTTATGATTTTTAGTCGTCAACCCGTTTGACCCGTTTGCTAGAATGGGCTCAAATTGTCACCCCTAATCGTAATTGATTTATTTTTGTTTACGTTTTGACAAATGTTATGAGGTTTTAAACAACATATTTTATGGTATCTGTGTTGATTGAAAAAACATTTTTTAACAATATTTATATTATCAGATTTTTTAATATTTATATTATGTCATTGTTATTTACTATTTTTAATATTTTCTAATTTTGTTATAATAACATTTAGCTTTATGTGATTTTTTATTTACAAATAATGTTCTATATTTCTGTCTTTTTATTACCACTTATTTATAATAACTGTATCAATGTTTTGGAACCGTTCTTATGAGCAGTAAAAAAGACCTAGTTATTATAAATTTAAATTAGAGGTGATTCCTTTAATTGGGTTATATAATTCCATCCATCCATCCATGTGTGTGTGTTTATTTAACTACGAGAGGTTTAGCCAGACAGTCTTGTGCTAGGCCGGAGAGAAGAGAGTTGTTTCTTTACTCATGTTGTTTAGCTCGTAAGAATAGATTTCTTTTCTCGTGTTGTTTCTTTTCTTGCTTTGATTATACAAAATGCTTCTTTCGGAAATAAATAAAATAAAATAAAATGCGTATGGTCGGCTTTAGAGAATAAAAATAATAGAGATACAGTTTCTAGTGTGACTTGTGATAAGTTATTGCTTTTAAAGCTTGCGTATTTTTGATTTTTATTCGGGTTCTACTTCACACACCAGCTCTATTTATAATCTGTGACACCCTCTTGCTTTGATAGTAATTAATTGTATTCACCAGGATCAACAAACAATCCAATGCTTAACATGATAATTGAAATTGAATACTTAAAATAGATTTAAGCAGTTCCACACTAAAGCAAAGAAAGTACATGTCTACAGTGATTAAGTCAAACTATTACAACATCATAATTGTTTTACAAGTCATAAATCCCAGCCCAAAGCTACAATATCAGTGTACAAATAGCTTCTAAGTCTCCGGGATAATGAATTGATATGCTTAAGTAGAAGGTCCAGCTACACTTTTGCCTTTGCCTGAAAACATTATGAGTCAACTGTAAGCTAAAGCTTAGTGAGATAACAGATTATGCAAACAACAAATATTTCTTTACAAGCAATGCTTAACCATGGGCAGTGTAAGCCCCATGTATGTGAAAACAGGCAGTGTAAGTCTCGATATATGTGTAAACCATGCAGTGCTAGCATTGGGTTGGCAGTTCTAATGCTGATCAGGGATGTGCCGAACCTGACGGGATAACGAGTGGGATGATCAGTCCCCGACAGTGGCCTGCTGTCAGCCCCAGTCCAGGTCGCATCAGATTGTGAAGTAATGATCATACAGTGCAAGCATGATGTAAATAAATGCACTTTCAATTGAACGCTGGCTACATGTGTAATACATGTCAAGTACGAGTGTGCATTATAACAACAAATCATGTACGAGTGCCAAATGATGTATATGAACAAAGTGAACATGCCATTGAATGTATAAACATGAATGCAAAAACAATAAATGTTCGAATGACAATCTGTTACTCACAGTGATTGGTATAGTGTGACTTGTCTCTGAATCAATGTGTGTTTTGATAACACCACAATGATCTGTAATGTAAGTGTAATAGTGAATTTGTGTCAGTAATTGCTTAAAAATTGTATTCTGAAAATTAAGTGTAAATGGGTCTGAATTTCGGACCACATCCGAATTCGGATGGTCCGAAACACAAATGGTCCGAAATTGGGTCCTTGGTCCGAATTGGGTTGATCCGAAATGGGTGATCCGGATTTGTATGGTCCGAAATGGGCTAGGTCCGGATTGAGTTGGGGATCCGAATTGGGGAAGGATCCGAAACTAAGGTGATCCGAATTCGGATGGATCATCATCCGAGTTCACACTTAGAAAATTTTCCAATATTTTCCAGAATTATGTTTTCGACCATTTTTGCATGTTTTGAGTCTAATATTGCAAGTGTGAGCTTAAATACACTATTTCAACTTATATTATAACATTTATGTACCAAAACAACCCATTTGTGTCCGTTTTTCTACATATCTTCGAAGAACACACACTAAAAACACACACATAATTTCAGAAATCGTATTTAGGAGTGGAATCTGATTCTGAAAATTGGTACACTATATTATACATGTTCGATTTACACATTTCAATAACAATATCCAACATGCATTGACATTTACAACTATAATCTTGTGATTCGGTTTACACCAAAAACCGAATTAAACATATCAAAATCCGTAAATTTGAGTAAAGGTTACCTTGATTTGATACTTGCAGTTGTTATAGTTCCTTAATTGCTACTTGAATCCAGATTTTGCACTTGAAATTTGTTGATTTCTTGTGCTCCTTGAATTGAAGCCGAGAGGAAGAGAGAGTAGAGAGAGAGAATCGGTTTTAGAGAGAGAGTGTAATGAGAGGATGGATTCTAGAAAATGAAAGGCTTCTTTTCTATTATTCCCCTTTTATTTCTATTTTGCCCAATTGCATATTGTACCCCTCAACTTCGTATTTTCATATTTAACTAATATAACGATCATAATAACTTAAATTGACATAACATTTCATTATCATAATAATTAAGTCCTTAAAACCGTAAATTACATATAATTGAAAATTTGGGATGTTACATAATCACAACATAATCATGACAAATATATAATAGGGTTGACTTGTTTTCCTCCTCTTTCTTCTCTAAATGTCCTTTTATTTATCATTATATTATAGGTCAAATTTATAGAAATAGTGTATGAAAAATTAAGGATATGTACGAAGAAATAGTCTTTCTATTTGTAATCCGGACAAAAGGATACAGGCGACCATTAATTAAGTTGCATGGTGATCCAATTAAAGAAAGACAGGACGCCTTCCTAATTTCTTAGTGATGTCTCCATACAACCAACCATTAACTCTTCAAGCAATCATCACATCTCTTTTTTTTTTATTTTCCTGGTTATCTGTCTTTTTCTTCTTTATTTGGTATCTATTCAATCCATTCATCCTACTTTTGATTTTACGGTATTTCCTTTTTTAGTTTTATATAATCCACATATTACATACATAATTTTTAATAATTAATTTGTTACATAAAATATATGTAAAGTTAAGTTGGTCCGTACATAATAAAATTGGTTTTTAAACGATGGTCCATATTCCCGTTTGCAAGATTAGAAAAAGAATTCTACCCTCTACTTGTATCCATACGTCTTTGTAAGACACATATACCATACAATTATACACGCACCATATAAATGTACTCCATAAATATATGTATGCATAAACTATATCGATAATAATATTGATAAATGAATAAGTATATCATCATTTTTCGTATATGTTCTAGTAATGTGAAACGGCTCCTTCTAATTTTGATATTTGTCGATTAGGAATTCTTAATTAACATATATAGAAAATTAAATGAATTATTTTTAAAATAAAAACTTGAATTATAAAATATAACAAATACAAATTGAAATTTGGTTCCTCTAAATTTATAATAACCTACCAGATTTGCCTTCAATTGAATTTGTAAAACATCTCATAAATATTAATGGATTAAATTGTTTTTTAAATTTGTTACTTAAATAAAAAACAGTTATCGGGAATTACGATATAGTAATATAAATTTTAATTTTTTTTTACTAATTCGTATTTGCTGAAAAAATAATATTGGCAATTTTAAATATATTCATATCGTCATCTTTATATAGAATTTTTTTAATGGGTTTATTATTTAAAAAATCAACATGTTTTCATGTTTTTTTTTATAAAAGTCCTCATGTTATTTATGTCGTTTTGATTCAGTGAAATTTGGACATTAGAACCCGGTTTTTCAGTTTTTAAAACCCGGTTTACAAATTATAACCGGGGACTAATTTCCAAATTAAACTATACCAAAATATAAAAAAGTAACTTGAAGTTTTTTATGGAAAAAAAATAACACGGAGTGACGAAAACGCAAAAACGTAAAAACATGTTGGTTTTTTTATAATAAACTCTTTTCTAATTTAGGTATATCATTTCATTTATAAAATTTTATATTATTATTAGTTTTTTTAATTTTAATTAAATGTTCACATATTTTATATAATATATTATTAATTTAAAATTTTCGTATGTATATTATTTGGGTTAATAAATTAGTGCCACGATAAAATGGTTTGTTTGAAATAGTGGTGTAATGGGCGCCAACTCCATTAGTCATATAGCCTTGCTCGGCTTCTTAAGAAAATTCATATCCAGGCTTCGGCTAAGCTTGTAGTTTGCCAAGCCCAAAACATTATTTTTGACCATATAGTTATACCAAGATTTATATATTTGACAAAATTAACATTTATTAATATGTGTGTTTGGTACTATAGCTGAAACTGGAACTTTTTAAGTGTAAAACGATATATAAGGATAACTAATTAAAAACACCAAATAAAAAATATAACTGATAAAAGTTATATTCAATAAATTAGAATGTCATGAAATATGCATATTTATGTAGTTATGTATTTTTATTCGTATGTTACAAAAAGATATTGAAACTTTTTTTAATAAATAAAATAACAATTAATGTTTGAGATATAAAAGTCATAATGATATGAAAATAAAAAAAAAATTGTTTAACAAATGAATAATGACAACATAATCAAATTACAATAAGCTATAAGTAATTAATATCATATTTTGTTTTATGTCTACTTTTTTAAAGTTAAAATAAGATAAATTTATTTCAAATAAAGATTATATTAAATGATATTCTTATGATGTTTTCTGATATTTAATAATAGTAAGAGAGTGTAGGTTTTTTAAAATGTATTTTCAAAAAATAAGACAAAAGGTATATTTGTTAGCATAAACTTAAAGCTTTTTTTAAATTACTATTTAAATTGGCTTTTGATTTAAAGCTTATGATAATTATAAGCTAATTATAAAAAAGTTATCCAAATGCTGCTATAGAAGTTGAAACACATGAAGTCATTAATTAAAATAAAGTCATCAAAATCTGTCCTTCATCTTGTAGTATTTATTACTCCATTTGCAGCAAATAAATTGGTTTTGAGAACGACTGTTGTTGCTGCCTTTTTCCACATACTTCTTGCCAAAAGCAATATATCTGCAAGAAACAAATTGGTTTCTAGAGTGCAAGCATGCAATAAACAAATTGATCTTCATCCAGTCCATGGACAATACTCAATAGGGATGTAGACGAACCGAAGGAATACGAACGAATGCGTGTTCATGTTTGTTCGTTAAACTTTAGCCGAACAGATGCAAAAACATAAACGAACGGGAGATTGTTTGTTCGTGTCGTATTCGTTTATGTTCGTTCGTTTAACAGATAATCAACCATAAACGAATGTTAAACGAATAAACATAAATGAACAATTAACTGAACACACTTGAAAATAAACGAAAAAAGTTGCTGAATAAAAGTAAAACACACAACACACAATTCATAGTTTTCAAATTACGTTTGTACATTAATAATATTTATAAATGACTTCAGACTACTACGATAATAGTAAATTAATGTATTAAGAAACAAAAAAACTTAATTTCAATACTAAATTAAATACATTTAAGCATTTAAATTTATAAATATTTTTTTTATCTTCATTCAATGTCATCAATCGTATCGGTATTAAAGTTTGAGGTGTTATTTCTAGAATTTTATATTATTAGTCAATATATTATAAAAAATATATTATGTAATCCTAAAAATAATATAATATATTCGTTCGTTAATTCGTTTAATTAAATGAACGAACATGACACTTTGTTCGTTCATCGATATTCGTTCATTAATGTTCGTTCATTTATATTCGTTCGTTAATGTTCGTTAAATGAACGAATATAAACGAACTTTCCGCCAAACGGTTCGTGTACGATTCACTGAACACTCCGATTCGTTTTACAAACCTAATGCATAACAATCAGAAACAAATGTTTTATACACATAAAAAAAATACACAAATGATCCCTATAATAATTTGCTTTGATCCACTTATTTGAAAGTCTTAATTTTATTCTTTTTTTTTTTTTTTTTTAAACTTTATGTACATATTTAAGTTTAACTTTATTTTATGCTCATGCACATACAAATATATTTAATCTTATTGTTTTCTCACTTTATGTAGAGATTATTATCAATTTTATATACGTTATAATTCATGTATAATAATTTAAAATATTAATTATAAATAAATAACATAGTTAGTTGAAAATGTCCTCGACAAAATAATACGAGTAATGAATAAAACACAGTTTACCGAAGATAATGTAAGGAATTTAAACGTTGATAATGCACACAACAAAATTGTTAAACATTAAAGGATCTAAAAGTAATTAATAGTATTCTCAATAAAATCAATTAATAATCGCATTTAATAAGTTTTTCTTTAATTTTATGAAACATTTATAGGTAAAAATAATCAAGAAAAGAACATATTTTATAAATTTGGTTAACAAAACTAGTTTATTTTAATTTCAGTTTTGAAATTTAATAGGGATATGGTAAGGTGAAATGGAAATAAAAAAATTTTGATTGCGTTTTTAATCATGATACACTAACCAAAAATTGATGTCATTTTTTTTTCTAATCGATATTGTATTCTCAAATCTCTATCTTAACATGAAGAATCAAACAAAGCCTACAAATCTAAAAGGGAAATGGAAATCAATTATTTTGTAATGTAATTTCATTCTTATGATTTGAGAAAAATAATACAGACGTCTTCATTTTTTTTCTTTTCATTTCATAGTACCAAACGTAACATTATAGTTTTGAAGGAAAAAACAAGAATTTCTGTTATGAAACTTGTTTAGACTATGCATTTTTCAATTTTAAGAAAAATGGGGATTGAAAAATGAGAGGATATAAAAAGTAAAATAGAGTAGGACTTAAAGACTAAACCAAAAACCGACAAATCATATCAAACGCAACAGATATCATCCGGTCCAATTTTTGGTTCTATTTAGAACAATTTCTAAATTCATTGGTTTTGTTTAGAACAATTCATTCGTTTATTTAAATTTTTATGAAATTGTTTTATTTTTTATAATAATAGAAATGACAATAAAAACAATATTAATAATGATTATTAAACAAATAAGGATAAAATAATTCTTTTAGGGTTAAAAATTAAAATTTGTAAAAACTTTAACAACAAAGACTAACATTATAATTTTGTTAAGTTAAAAGACTTAATAAATACATAACTTTTTATAAGCCACACAAACGAACGAAAATTGTAATTTACCGTAAAAGAAATATTATTAGAGTTGGTTTTGAAGATGCGGAACCAAAACCAAAATCCGTTGAACCCAAAAATTAAATTTAAAGGTCAAAGGGAAAGCAATAAATGGAGGCATGTGCAAACCACGTGTGCACCTACAGCGCCAACTTCCACCGCCATATCGCCGTCATCATCAAAATTCAATATCATTGCGCCACCCTGTCTGTCTAGTTCAACCACCATCAAGCTATCCCTATCCCTATCCCTATCCATGCATTAATTCCTTTTTATATAATTATTTCTTTATACACCACCTCTAATTTTTCATAGACCACCTCTATACATTTGACCTATAAATATTTATCTTATGATTGAACAAAAGTGTGTAAACAACTAAACTATAATGATGAATTATGAAAAAAAGACATATTTTAGGTCAATTATAGAATATAAATGTGGTGCGTGAATTAACACCCTTTTTGTATACTCACTGTTTACCTATTTCACCCCCTTCACATTTGGTAAATTTCGACATCCCATCTCATCTCAAGTTCTCAACCAACTGAAAAAGACTACATTTTTTATGACATATTCATGCATGCACTTAAACGTGTCGATGTTAAGTATTTTAATTCCAACAAGATTAGAGAGAAATATCTTTCTAAAAAATAAAAAATGCAACGTATTATTTTTTTAAATAGGTTTGGTCAAGATACAAATATAATGTTTTTTAAATACAACACACTATTTTATAAACGGTTTTAGTCAATTATTAAGCTTAAAAATAAAAATAATACATATGTGAACCTAATATATTATTTATTGGACTGAAAAAATGATGTCCTTCATTACTTGGTGCTCTAGGCGGTAGTCCACTTGGCTCCCCCTCAGGGCCGGCCGTGGTAAGTACTATTTACCAAATCACATAAAATTTATGTTCTTATGTATTTGTTTACAATTTATAACCCACGTATTACGTGTATATTTTTTTAATAAAAATATTTATATAAAATGTATATAAGTAAAAATAAAAAATCACAACTATTAATTATTTAAAATAATATAAGAATATTATTATCATTTGTCATAGCTATTATTTTTCTAACTTTATAAATTGATATATAAATAGACGGCAACTATTTTTTTTTTTTTAATGTTTTTCAAACTATTTATTTTTCTCCTTTATTATATATATAGATTTGATCGTTTCATAACATCTCTTGTAACAACATTAAAACGAAATTCCAAACGTCTACCCATCCATACCTTACCCCACACTACCTAATCCTCTCAATTAATATGTTTTTCATCACCATTTCTTTCCAAAATTCCTTGATTTATTTGAACAATTTGTAAACATAAACGTGCATGCACCGATATAGCCTATAGTGGGTGGTTGGTATGTGGCCCAAAAGAAAAAAAAAACAAATATAGTGGTTTTGCCATATGAAAATAGAAAAACAGATATCGTATTAATTCTTCGCTTTTTTCCTTTCAAATTTACTGTTCATTCAATTATCAACCATTCGATAGAAAATTACAAATTTAATTTTGTAGTTTTAATTTTATTTTTTTAATAGTATCGACAAGATAATGATTTTGTACTCCTTTCACCATATACCACTAAAGCCTTATGATACTCTCTGGCTTGTTATATTTAACTTTCATGCATGGAGTGCCTAGCTCACTACAAACAAAATGTCATTTACTAACATATGAAAAACGTTACTAAAAGTTAAAAATACTGTCACTATGTGTCAAAATTTTTTACATACACAACAAAAAGTGTGAATATAAATAAAGTGTACATAAATGTATAGAACTGAAAATATATGTGGAGATAGACTTCAAGTATTTTTGAAACAGAACCTTTGTGTCACTGTTTAAAAAAAATATGGGTAAAAGTTAAATTTATACTTACTTTTTCCATAAATGACACTAAAAGCATTATATAATGACTTTTTTGTGTGTGTCACTAAAAACATGTCTCATTTAAATGACTTTTTTCTTGCAGTGGTATTTATTAGTTGATTTTAATAATTTTAAATATTACACGTTTATTCAGAAAATTCATACATGCTATTTAATTATATTTAACAAGAATTCATAAATGCCATTTTTGACCAAGAAAATAAGAATTTGTTAATGCTAATTATGTAAATATATTGTCGATAGAATAGAGAGAAAAAAAACATGACATGTATTCATCTCAACCGTCGAAATCAAATCAACTCTTAGTATCAACCATTAAAATGTTAAAGGTGACATTAAGGTTGGATGTTCGACTTAGTAGAATCAAATTAGTATGTTGTTGATGCTTAGGTTGCATTTAGTTAACGAAAATTAGTTTTTTTCAATTTCATTTTTCAATGTATAGTTTTCAAAAAAAAAAAAAAACAAGGGTATCTATAAAAAGTGAGAACTTGCTTAGGTGATAATGTTTTTGTTTTAAGAAAATTGGATATGTGATTATAAATTTAAAAAAAAAAGGACAACTGATAGAAAAGTAAATATTTGGTAAGTAATAAAATAGTAAAAGAGAGCGTATGGAAATGTTAATTTAAAAAATAAAATGAAGTTTTAAGAAACAATTATTAAGTAAACAAGTTTTAAATTTTTTCAAAAAATGAAATGAAAATTTTGGGATTTCAAACAACTAAACACACCCATATGTGTTTCACAACTTTTGATTTTTGGTTAGTTACTTTCAACATTTATTTAAATAACTTAATCTTAATATTATCAAATATATATAATATTTTATTTCTCATTTAATTACTATAAGTTAGTATATCATTAAAATGTCACAAAAATAATTATTGATTTTTATACATTTTTACAATGTCTCAATTAACTAAATATTTGAATATTTTTATTTTTCAACATATCACAAAAAGTAAATACTAAAAAATAATAACTTATTTTTGGTAGGGTAATATTGAAAATTTAAACCTTTTCTTGAATCAAACAATTAATTTTAAGCACACTACTTTAATAATTATTTTGGCTAATTATCACTTATATCAGTTAAAATATGAATATGTCATTTAAAAGGATTTCACAAAAAACGTACGATAATTAATCATCTTTATTATTTATTCATTTTAGGATTATTTATTTTAAATTCATCAATGATAAAGTTTTATTATTATTATTATTATTATTATTATTATTATTATTATTATTATTATTATTATTTTAATAAAGTAAAATAATTATAAATGCAAAAAAGCATAACAATAATAAATATGCACTATAATTATATAATAATAAATATACGAATAAGTAACGAAAATAATCTTAATTTAAGATTATAGACATAAATCTGTAATAATCATAGTAAATTTTTATAATATAAAAATTAAAAGAGTATTACACAAACCAATCCAAAACTTTAATTATTAATCGTTAGTTTTAAGATTTCTAATTACTACAATCAATTGACTGTTTTTAAAACATATTTAAATGTTAATAGTTTTTTACATCATAACAAACGCAAGTCATATGCAATGATTAAAATAAATTTTTTTTAAAGATTTAGTTATCAAATTTGATTAAATTAATATAATTAAGAAACTATAAATATCTAGTAGTTTTGTCGGAGAGCAAAAGAAGTGATTAATCTCAGTCGTCGGATTATGGGTCCACAATAAAAGGAGCTACAAAAAAAATTATAAAGTTTTTTAAAATATTAAGGCATACATTATATTGTTATAAAGACAAAAAAAAAAAAATCGTACATAGGCGTACACGATTCAAATGAAAAATGGTAGGTTAACAGAAATTTATTTGACAAATTATATGATAACATGAAATACTGAAATAGACTCGAAAGTAAAAGGGAATATCTTTTGAAATTAAATCTACTTGGGATTCGACCTTGATTTAAGTAGTTAAACAACATATGCAATGAGCAAAGGCCTACAATGGAGGTCCATCTTTGACGAGAAATGTCTTTTCTGATTTTGACTCTAACAACTATTCTAATAGTTGTGTTTAGAATGGATAATAATAGAGAGATATATGATATGAATTTTTTTCTAATAATTTGATTCATTACTTGTTAGAAATTTGAGGGTTTCGATTGCTTGGAATTCTGAGAGTCGTGATAATCACTTTTTGATTGAAATATTTCGATGGTATACTCGAAATCTCAATCGTATAAAACCCAGATGAAACAGAGAATATGTGAAATGTTTCTGATTTCTTGTATCGTGCGTGAATGACCAAAAACCGAGTGAGTTTATCTGATTGCAACCGCCAAAATAAGCCAACCGTCAAAATATAACCGTTGCCCCTTGGACCCCGCTACCAGGGGCGCTTCCCCCGAAAATTAAATTAAATAATCCCGAACAAGTGTGTGTTCCGCACCACCCTAACTTGTACAAGATTTATTAAGATTATTTTGGTCAACAAGTTTATCCCATTATATTTAGATTATTATTGGTGACACATCACCAGTGGCGGATCCAGAATATTTTTTTATATGGGTCAAAATTTAACAATACTAATAGAGTACGAGTGTCTGTAGTCCTTTAAAAAATTTTCAGACCCTGTAATTTTGTGTCGCCTCATCCTAATTCGATAAAAAAAATAAGTAAAATCTATAATGACATTAATCGGTACAAACCAAAAGAAATTCTTTTACGTAACTTCGTAACATTCTTTTCAAAAATCAGTCCATTTGTCTTATAAAATAAAACAATTTAACAATAGTTATCTTAATAAATCAACAATAACAATATATTAATCTAACATTTTAACTTAGACATTTAGTGTTAAACAAATAACAATCTATTAATTTAATATTCTACATTTGATAATAAATTAAATACTAGACAATGAAGAATAAGGTAAGAGAAAAAAAAAGAGTCAAGATTCAATAAATTTACCCTAGACCAAAGTCAATAACACTAAAGAGAGTCAATAGATTATCAAGTCTATATACATGTTTATGTAATTTTTTAAATATTTACTAAATGGGTAAGAAACTATTAAGTTGGTACGTTTTTCTTAGATTTTTGAGAGAGATTTTTTTATACGTAGGGGTCGAATTTTAAAAATATCGGGGTCAGAATTTTTTTGACAATACATATAATACCGAAATAAAAAAATTATAGGGGGTGTTTGACCCCACCCACTCTAAATGGGTCCGCCCCTGCACATCACCAACATTACTAACTTTGTTGGTACGATATAAAGACTAATAATGTAACGCACTAAATTTAAAAATAAAGTTGATAGAGGTATGCATGTGTACAAAGTTAATTGGTAGATGGTTCTAAAGGTTCAATGTGGAAGATGAAGCAATGTGGAAGAAGGTGGTGATTGTGAATTTCTATGGCTATTCTGGCGGATTTGATTTGCCTGCCTGTCGCTCATATATTGTGGTAATTCAGTTTGGAAACATATTATAATAAAAGGAGCTAAGGAGATAAAACATTTGGACGTTAACCTTTATTGGATTCGATGTACAAGAAAGTTGTAAATGGTGAAAGCACTAGATTATGAAGAAATAGGTAGGGTGATTTTAATGATCATATTCATTTGGATTCGAACGTTCCGATTATGCATCATCTTTAATTCTAAATATGAATTTTAATCCGGATTCGAAAAATGCATCACCATGTTCATCATCGGTTCAATCATTTCCGGCAATGCATCATCCTCATCGTTCATGGTTGACGAAGAATGACAGTCGGGAGAAAGAGAAAGGGACGGCAGCCGAGAGAGGAAGAGAGGGAGGAAGCGGCAGCATGGTAGTGATCACATTCGTTTATCGTTCATCACCATAAAAATTTTTTTAAAGCATATTCGTTCATCAATAGATGCATAGCATTGTTGGTGGATAGCGATGCATGCATTGACGGTGGTCCGATGGTGGCGCTAGCAGGTGGTCCGGTGGTGGTGGTCGGCTGCAGGACACCGAGAGAGAAAGAGAGACGTTTCGGATGTGAGAGATAGAGAGTTGATGGGAGACAGAAA
Source organism: Centrapalus pauciflorus (assembly GCA_020465985.1). Lineage (NCBI taxonomy): Eukaryota > Viridiplantae > Streptophyta > Magnoliopsida > Asterales > Asteraceae > Centrapalus > Centrapalus pauciflorus. Next base: position 265,565 of record JAANYP010002100.1, on the reverse strand, counting down.
GAGAGGGAAAGTGGGAAAGAAGGAGAAATATATGTAAATATAGTTAATGTTGATTTAATTTCTATATATTTTATTTCCATATATTAAATTATCATGTATTTTAGTATTTCGGTATTTCCTAAATACTCTTGATGCATCATTGGGATATCATCCGATACATAAAAGTTCTTCAAAATTCCTGGATATATAAAAGTTCTTAATTGAACCTCTTTATATATATGTATGTATATATGTATGTATGATCAAATGAGAATCTAAATATATTTTGAAATGTGTGAGAATCAATATGATTCCTTTCTTACATATTGATATAAATAATGAATCATAAATTCTGGATTAAATAAATCGACAATTCATTACTTTTTTTTTACATTGATTCATTAATTTTATAAATAATTAATAACAAATTAAATGCAAAATAAGCGAATCGATATACAAATTTATTGAATCAATATACAAAGTTAGTATATCATAATGTTTTTCACACTCCTCAAGTTATATCTAGTTTCTCGTGATAATCTAAGCATGTATGTATGCATGCATGTACTAGTCACTTACTTTTGTCTTAAAAGAAAAGTAATTGCATCAAATAATCACTGTCATCTTCACAAACAGGATTGGAAGCCATTTAAGTTAACCTTAAGCTTGACTATGAAGTTTAATTCCAATTACGAGTTCATGAAGCTATAATGTTCATTTAAGTTAACCTTAAGCTTGACTATGAAGTTTACTTCTAATAACGAGTTCACGAAGTTATAATGTTTAAGTAAATGTTATCTTTAGACTTTAGCCATACAATAGTAACCTACTTTTGAAAATTTATCAATATGGTACGTCTACTTTTTTAAATGTCGCTATGGTACCTGTACTTCAATTTTTTGTACCGATATGATCATATTTGTAATAGACCTCTGATTTTCATACCATTAGAAACCATGTTTCGTATGTAAAAATCGGGCTCTATTATGTAGAATAACCATATCGATACAGAAAATTAAAGTACACGTACCATATAGACAATTAAAAAAGTAGACGTACCATATCGATACATTTTTAAAAGTATGTTGCTATTGTAAGACCTCCTTATAATTATTAGAAGTTTGATAAGCTTCCAAAAATTATTGGAATTGAATATTGTACAAAATTCTTCAACCTGCAAGAAAAGTACTTATTTATGGGGCATTTGGTTCGCTGGAATCTGATGTTATCTAGCGGAAAAGGAATGAGTTTTTCATTCGATGGGTTGTTTGGTAGTCCAAATGAATCGAATGACCATTCCACATTTTAAAAAAATCCCCCCTTTTGAAGGAATGACCATTCCATAGCAAAATGGAAAAAATTAAATTCCATTCCTTCAATTCAATCCTTTTAACAACAGGTCTTCTCATTCTAAAAAAACTATAGTATTTGGATTCAGACAGATTCCATTCCTTTCAGAATTCCATTCCTTTGACAGATTCCATTCCATTCCGTCAAATTCCAGCGAACCAAACGCTCCCTTAGAGTTTAAAGACGTTGTATGCGGTCATGTGGACGATGGTTAATGTCCATGTAGATTTCAAAATCAGCTAATATGGCTCATGCCCGCACAAATGCTTATGCAGGTGTTTACAGTGGCGTAAATAATTACACAACTGCATAAGGCTGATGTAGCGTAGAAGTTTGAGGTCGTACATGTGGGTTACCGCCCAGGGCATCAAGTCATGAACGAACAACATTTTTTCAGTCTAATATGTTATATATTAGGTCAATATGTGTATTTTTTATTAAATTTTTAGCACGATAATTGACCAAAACCTTTTAAAAAATCGCATGTTGTATTTTTTTAAGAGACAATTTTTTTCTAGCTTGGCCAAACCTATTTAAAAAAAAGTACGCTACATTTTAAAATTTTTTTTTCTTCTATCTTACCCAGGACATTAAAATAGTTAAGACCAACCCTGATTGTTACGTGACAGCATAAACCTTCTAACTCATGATTTGCACAGGGTATTCATTTATAAGCACAATGTTTTAGTTCAATTAATATTCTTAGTATTGATATATAGTTGTTATTTACATGTGATTTAGGTGCTTAGGAGTATTGGAGCATGATGATATAACGTGGTATTTGTGTGAATCAGTAGTTATGCTAAGGTGAGTTACAATTATTTTCTGTGACACACAACCTGAACTACCTTGCTTGTGCATTATATTTTACTGATTTACTAATCAATATTTTACTGATTTACTCATCAATACTTTAATTATTATTTGTTAGTGTGAGGGTTTTACACTTTACAGGAACGGGTTTAGATGGAGAGTCAAATCATCAAAGTAGAAAAAATATTGGGTTTATTACAGAAAAAAGTAATATATTGTTTTTCTTTTGAATTTTAGGTAACATATATATTTTTTTTCAATTAAAGAAATATATTAATAAAAAAACATCAATTTAGATAATATTACCAGTTAATTATATTGAAATGACAGTTTTTTTACGTCCAACAAAACTTTTCGATATCTCATTTGACTGTGCAACCTAACGTGACACTTTTTAAAAATTATCAGTTACCTGCTTAGGTAATCTGTTACATTAATTGATATATTTTGATTAGTATATTAGGTTAATACCCATGTACTACATGAGTTACTTAATAATGATATTTTAAAAATAAATATTTAATACATATAAATAAGAATAAGAATAACAACAACTTAGAGTTTATATAATTTTGGTTAAAATATTATTTAATTGGTTAAGCTAAATTTTAATGGGTAAATTAATTTGATTTGAATTTAAATTAAATTGCAGTAAATGATACGATAAATTGAAAAAATGACAATTAAGTGGTCAATTAAAGAAATGATGATAAACGACAAATTTTTACTATATTAATAGTATTTATAGAGAAGATTCTTTTTACTGTGATATTATTAATATGTTACCCAAATTAATATATATATATATATATATATATATATATATATATATATATATATATATATATATATATATATATATATATATATATATGAGAAGATGTTACTTTTTTCCGTGATATAATTATCCCTAAAAATTTATCAAGCCAACAAGTAAATGGTTAATTACCATAAAAAAAATGTTAACTAACTTTAATAATCATATAGCGTATCGGTATTAAAAAGTACCAAAATCATATTGGAACTTTAGTCGAGCCAAATTATTAATTATTCCATGACGTCAACCATGTAAATAATATATTGTAGCCATGTAGGCAAACAGAAATATGTTGCTAATATTTTTAGAGTTACCAAATGCCATGTTATCTGCCGACTTGCCACGCTAGCTTTAATCTTGTTGTCTGTCTACCTTTTAATTTATTTGACAATAACTCAAGAAGGAAGAAGAGTCAAATGGAAATTTATTAAGATTGACATGACAGCCAGCTTGAGCAGTAAATTTGGAAATTTAAGTGTCATTATTACTATATCAGATTTATCATTTATATACATTATTACTCAAACATTCATAATTGAATATCATTTTTAAATTAAAAATAAATAATCAGTTAAAATTATTTTCATTTACTTGAGAGATTTTATTGGTTTCTCATAAGCATTATTACTATATTATTTGTAATTTTTTAGTGGAAATTGTTTATGGTTAAGTTTTAGGACATTTCAAATAAGGTCTTGGAGTTTGACTCTCACAAATTCTAATTTCTTGAGGTTAAAAATTTTAACTTGTTATAAAAAAGACTAATATATCAAGTAATAAAAATCTAAAATCATGTGGACCAAGAGGGCCAAAGTTGAAAATGGTAAAAATGTCATTATCACATGGTTGACGGTTGGACCGTCAAATCTAACGGCTCAGTGACTAAAACCGGAGAAAATTAACAAAAAGAGACGAAATTTAGGATTATTAAGATTGAACGACTGTATCCGAACTTCCGAATAAACCACCAAAAATATAAGGACTAAAAATATCATTTTGTCCTATTTCAAATATACCTATCAAACTACCCTTTTCGTAAACTTATAAATAAATAAATAATAATTTCATATTATTAAAATGTTTTTTAGTTATTACACACTTGATCATAAATGAATATACATTCTTTCATCTACTTTCCATCGGATGTGATAAATATAACAAGTTTTTATATGATAACGCTTTCTTAGGGTGTGGTTGGTTTGAAGGCCTCATTTAGGATTTTAATTTCAAAATACATACATGCATGTCATGTTTGGTTGAAACTTGAAAAACAAAAAGAATTTTAATTTCATTTAGGTTGCATTTAGTTAACGAAAATTTTCAATTTCAGTTTTCAAGTTACAGTTTTCAGGAAAAAAAAACAAGGGTTTCTATAAAAAGTGAAAACTTGTTTAGATGATAAAGTTTTAGTTTTAAGAAAAATAAGATGAGTGATTATAAAATAACAAAAATAGGATAGGCGATAGAAAAGTAAGAAAGAGAAAAAAAGTATTATAAAGAAGGGATAATTGCGCAAAAAACCCCAAACTTGTCCGCTTTTTGTGATTAAAACCTCAAACCATTTTTCGTTGCAAAGAAAACTCCGAACTAACTAAAAATCAGTAAATCAAGGTTTTATCAATGAGTAACTGGTTGAAACCGGTTATTAATCCTACGTGGACTGGTAAATAACCTACGTAGAATAAATATTAATTGTTGAATCCGATTTCCAAGTATTACACATCATTTTTAACGCTCGTAGATGAGGTAATCCCGTTTAAAAATTACAACTAAAAATTATCAACGTGGTTAAAAATGATGTGTAATACTTGGAAATCGGTTTCAACAATTAAAATTTATTCTACGTAGGTTATTTACCAGTCCACGTAGGATTAACAACCGGTTTCAACCCGTTACTCATTGATAAAACCTTGATTTATTGATTTTTAGTTAGTTCGGGGTTTTCTATGCAACGAAAAATGGTTTGGGGTTTTAATCACAAAAAGCGGACAAATTTGGGGTTTTTCGCGCAATTATCCCTATAAAGAAATATAGGTATCTATAGAATAGTAAGAGAATGTATGAAAAATAGTATTTCAAAAAGTAAAATAAAAATTTATGAAATTATTGTTAAGTAAACAAATTTTTATTTTTTTTAAAAATTCAGAAGAAAATTTTGAAAATTTTCGGTAACTAAACAAACTAAAGGCTGCGTTCATTTGATGAAAATTTTTCATTTGTTCTTAATTTCAGTTTTCAAGAAAATATTTTTAGATTTAATTTTCAAAAAACAATTTAAAATTCTGAAAACACATTCATATAATAATTATAGTTTTCAGCTTTGGAATTAATGAAAATGGTTTGAAAACAGATTTAAATTGTTTTCAACATTTAGTTATAAACTTTGAAAATAAAAATTAATTTTAAAAACAATGTAAATGAACATGTTTTCATAAAACCTTTGTTTTCATAAAAATAAAAGCAGAATACACTTCAGTTTTCATCAATTGAACGCACCCTATATTTTTTTCTCAACTATAGTGTCATTTAACCGAATCAACTTTGAAATTGATAGTATCTCACAAGGGGAAGATGTCAAAATGTTGGGGTGGGAATTTTAGTTAAAATTTATGTTGTTTTTTAATCTTCAAATTTAGTAGTTATACTAGTTTTGATTTTGTAATTTAAAATTTATTAACGTATCTGTTTTGAATAATTATATAATAAAAATTAATTGTTGTATATATTTTTGATAATATAAATAAAAAAATCAACGTTATAGAAAGATGATTGTTATAGTAACTTAAGGGTTGTTTGTTTTCTACTTAATGGAACCATTAAGAAATCATTCAAAGATAAAATGATCTTTTAATGATTCCATTAAAAGATAAACAAACAAGGCCCTAGTGGTGCAAAATGATATAATAACTTAATTATGTTGTAAAGATGGAGTTACGTCGGTCCACATCTAGACCTGGCAATGGATCACTTTTGATCCAAAATCCGATCCAATCTAAATCCAATTTTATGTTTAATGGGTCAAAGAAATCAATCCAATAATCCATTTGAAGATCCAATAAAATTGATCCATGGATCTGGATCAACAAATAGATCGATCCATGATCCATCTGGATCGATCCAATTAATTTTTAAAAAAAATACACATTAATTTATTTCACAACACCAAACCCTCAAACCACCCAACCCCACCCTACTCTCAACCTACATACCCTACCTCACATACCCACCATACCACTACCCTACCCCTAACCTACCCTACCCCTACGTACCTTACCCCTACCCACCCTACAACTTACCTACCATACCCACTGCTTAGCCTATCCACCCACTACCTCCTACCTACCTTACCCTTACCCCCTAACCTACCACTACCCTACCCCTACCCTACCCATCACCACCGCTTACCCTATCCACCCAACCTCCTCGTACCATACCCCTACCTACCCCCCTGTCCTACCCCAACCCTACCCTCGCTTTACCTTATCCACCCACCGCTACCCCACACCTACTTTACCTCCTTTACCCCTACCTACCCTGCCCCTACCTAACCCTACCCTACCCTTACCCCGTACCTACCACTACCTTACCCCTACCTACTCTACCCACCTCTTACCCTATCCACCTACTGCTATCCCCTCCTACCTACCCTACCCCTACCTACCCTGCTCTACCCTACCCTACCACTATCCCCATATACCCCCACCTCCTACCCTACCTAACCCCTTACCCTAGGGGGTAGGGTAGGATGTAAGGTTTTGGGGTAGCGGTGGGTGGATAGAGAGGTAAAGGGGGTAGGGTAGGGTAGGTAGGAGGTAAGGTAGGTGGTAGGGTAGGTTAGGGGGTAGGTGGGGTGGTGGTGGGTGGTGGAATAGGGTAGGGTAGGTAGGAAGTAAGGCGTGGTAGGGGTGGGTGGGTAGGGTAGGTAAGGTAGGGGTAGGGTAGTAGTAAGGGTAGGGTAAGAGTAGGGAGGAGGTAAGGCACATGTAGGGTAGGGTAGGATGCGGGTGGGTAGGTAGGTAGGTAGGTAGGAGGTAAGGCGTGTAGGGGTGCGTGGGTAGGGTAGGTAGGGTAGGGGGTAGGTAGGTAGTGGTAGGTAGGGGTATGGTAGGTAGGGTAGGGTGGGGTAGGGTAGGTAGGTAGGAGTAGGCGTGTTAGGGGGTGGGTGGGTAGGGTAGGGTAGGGGTAGGTAGGGTAGGTAAGGTAGGGGGTAGGTAGGGTAGTGGTAGGTAGGTAAGTAGGGTAGGTAGGTGGGTGGGTAAGGTAGGGTAGGGTAAGGTAGGTAAGGGGTAGGGTAGTAGGGTAGTGGGTAGGTAGGGTAGGGTAGGTAGGAGGTAAGGCGTGGGTGGGTAGGGTAGGTAGGAGGAAAGATGATTGGAGAAGGATAGGGGGTAGGTAGGGGTAGGTAGGGTAGGGGTGGGTAGGTTGAGGAGTGGGAATGAGCAGTTGAGCGGTAGGTCAACGTGGGTCGTGGGGCAGGGTAGGATGGATCATAGCTGAAAATTGAAAAGTTAAATGGGTCAATCTAGATCATGATCCATCTGTCAAAGTAATTGGATCATGGATCAGATCATGATCCATTGGCTAATGGATCAAATCCATGATCCACTTAATTGGATCAGTGATCTGTTGGATCATGATCCAAATCCAATCCAATCCATCCATTGCCAGCCCTATCCACATCACATCTAACATATCATCTATGAATATTTTATGATATGTAATTGTATTTATGCATATATTAAAATAAAGGAAATCATGAATTAAAAATGATTTATAAATGCACCTGGGGAATTGATCTCCGCACCTCATTGCCGTTCTCTTACATTGATAGCCTCGTCCATCGTACGTGTTGATTGTTGTTTTTGTTTTCACGAACTTAAATTTATTGGGAATTGATTAGAATACATAATTCATATAGATTACTCGAATAACGCCGTCATTCGTTACAATAAGTATTATATGAATTGAAAAAATATTATTTGAATCTTATAACGCTTATTTGTTCTAAACTGAAATTGAAAAAATATTATGTGTATATAGAATTTCATAAGGAGAACATGACTTTCATAGATATACGGTGAACCAATTTAACGTTTATTTTTTTATTATTTATAATTAATTTACATATTTAATGTTAATTTAAAAAAAAATATTTTTTTATTGATTCATAAAACACAAATTTTATTTATACATAAATCGATGTGATTTTGGTAAGAAGACGGGAGTTAATGCTGAAATAAAATCTTGCATCAACAAAAAATTAATTTTTTTTTAAAATATAAATGTTTAAATTGATTAAAAACTAAATAAATTGATGACAAAATAATTTTTAAAAATTGTCCTACGACTTCCCATTTAATCGACCTCAAGTTCCAAAATGGTGTTGGCTTGGCTCGTTTAAACTCGTGGATGTGATGCTTGGACTCGAGATCGTCTATTAAATGAACTCGAATTTAGACTTGATGTTGGTTCAATACTTTTAACTCAAACATTTACAAGTTTTTAACGTATCGAGCTTGTATAGCTCGACTCATTCACACCAATTTTTACATATACACGTTATAAGCTGAATGTAAATAACAATTCCGTTAATATGTATGGTTGTCACTGATTTTACCTCATGAGATGTAAGTTTTTCCGTAGTGTTGATTTAGAATTTTAACTACTTAAAGATTTGCTTATATGAATTATATTATATTTTATTTAATATCGGTTCAAATATATGATTTAGTTTAATAATGAAAATGAATCTATTGATACACGTTCTTGAAGTTTAATTTGTAGTTTGTTATGTTCATTCTTGTGTGCATATAAAAAACTTTGAACAAACACATTGATTCTTCATCTTTGGATGAATGAATACAGACCATGTTTATTATTATTATTAATATTATTTTGGAACAACAACAATGATATTAATAAGGAATCTTTGTGCAAAAAAACTCTCAAGTTTAACCATTTTGCGATTAAAACTCACAACCATTTTTCATTACACAAAGAACTCAAGTGATAAAAATATCACGGAATTTAGATATTACCGATTTGTAACCGACTGAAAGTCACAGGCCATCGTCGACAACGACGACAAGTCACCAGTAACCACCGGAATTTCACCGAAAAAGTAATTCCAACAAAAAAAAACACAGATTTGAATAAGGAAATCAACAATAAATGTAGATTTGAATCATTAAACACAAGCAAGTGAGTTCACTAGAGAGAAGGTTCGTCAGAGACGAATGGTTAGTCAGCAGATTGCAACTAGTTAATCAAGTTTCAAGTTATTTTTTTTTCAAAAAAAAAACCTAATTTTGATAAGTTTTAGTCAGTTGAGAATTTTTTTGTGTAATGAAAAATGGGTGAGAGTTTTAATCGCAAAAATGATCTAATTTGGGCGTTGTTGCGCAAGTTTTCTTATTAATAAGCACCCCAACAAGAAGCTGAGAGCAAAAGAGACGGAACAAAACGATACCGAATAACAAAAACTCAACTAAGCACTGGAAATTTTGATTGGGGCACACCAGGAAATAGATTAGGGGCACATATAACTCGAGTACTCGACCTAAAAAGTTAATATGTCATTGGAAAATTTGACTAGGTCAAGCCCCCTTTTCGTTGGATATATATCTACTTGTATCATGAATGTAAGCAATTTAAATTTAAATGTAAACGAATAACCATCTTGTGATATGTGTTTGTGTATCATTGCTATGGTGTATTAATTGATTGAAGTTTGATTTGTCCCCATTTGTTTGAGGCCAATAAGGGGCTCTACATAAGGATGGTGGGATCCAAATTAACGGAGGCACATCTTTTCATATATTGGTAATCATTCATCATGTCTTCTTATATTGCACGTGATATAAATCAGAACATTTTGAGTCCATCCGGGGTGGGCAAGAAGAAGTCGCGACCATGCCTGTCACCACGGTCCACACCACCTCCCTCACCATTCTAACCGTGATGTTGCCACGCTTCCTCCCACGTCTCCAAGGTCCAAAATTTGACCGAAAGTAATATTTTTAAACAATTTTACCCAATAAATGTGATCATTTTACTCTAAAATTTTTACACGTCTAAGTCTATAAAATTTTCTACACCATCTAAAATTTATATACATTCTTTTTACACACTCATAATGGATTTGAAGGATAATTATATGATCACAGCCTCATCATGATTCAAAAAACGTGTCTCTACCGACAACATAAAAATACCTGAGGGCAACGGCGAACAATGATGAAACTAATACAAAAGTTAGGTGAACAATATGGGCAGGAGTTAGACCAAGATTGTAAATCTTGATATCATTAATTTTTATTTCCTTTGTTCAAGTTAATTTATATTCGATGCCCTAAGTGTTGATGTAACAAAGATGTGCACTGTGAGGAGGTGTCCAATCTTGATGCCCTAAGTGTGGTAGGTGTACAGAAGCCGAGCCTTGACCTCATCAGATGGAGGCTGGCAGACACACCACCCCCGGACCTCGGCCCTGTTGCACAACCTCCCTTTCTCGGCCTCTCTCTCCCGCTTGGCTTCACTCTCTCACTCTAAATTTTTCTCTCATTCTCTTTCTAAATTAATGGGATACATGAGTATTGGGATAAAAAATTAAGAAATGTGGGAAAGATGGTGAGAGAAAATATCCGATGTGACGCTGAGATGTACAGAAAGATGAGATTTGGGAAAGATGGATATTCTCATCTCCCTAATAAAGTATATAACCATGACACGCTGTTAATTTCGTGTTTCAAGAAATACTCTTTTTTATATATGATTGAACACATGTTTCAACATTTGCATATTCAAAAACATAAATTATCACATTATGTGATATAAAAATTAGTGTGCTTAAGATTTACATAAACATTTATTCTTATTATTTGGAATTTATGAGTCAATCGAAGTATGTATAAGAGTTCAAGATCAGTCTACAACCAAAAAAACTAGAAGAATTGATACAAAAACCCAAGACTAGATGATATAGTGTTTTTTTGAGTTTTATAAAGAAAAAATGATAAAATTGAACATCAAAGAAAAACTAAAACAAAAATAAACAAAGCTCAAAACTAATAGCTGGCAGTTGATACTAGTTATGAGACGATTCATCAATTTAATTAGTCTTATTTTCGCATCCTTAGATTCATCTTTGCATTTGAAAATAAGATTCATCTTTGCATTTGAAAATAATCATACATGACACAACTTCTATATTTATGGCTCATCAAATCGTTTGATACAGCCACCAAATAAATGGTTGTAAAGGTCCTTCACACTTTAAATGAGCATTTTTATAAAAAAGGGGTTTTCTTTTCTTTTCATATATACTTCGTAAAAATAGGTCATTGGCTCTTTTCCATCTTTTTTTTATTTTGTAAAACTAGGGTTTAACCCATTGTCCCCCACCAAAAAAAATTTCGTTGATCATCTTCTAACTACTCTCTAATAATTCAAAATTGTTAAGATCGATTTGGATTTTTTTGTTTTCATAAGTTTGAATCGTACAATTGAGATCAGGATCTTAGGATCCTATTAAAATCATATTGCATTTTTTAAATATCTTATAGTTGCATCAAAGATTAATTTTATGTCAAATTCACAGAATATTTGAAATTAAAACATTATAATGATTGTTGAATGAAAATTTTAAGGATTTTGATAGTTTAATTACATCATTAAGATTTATATTTTAAAGCAAGAATTATATGAAAATTATATTTATATTTAAAGTTGATTATATTAAAATTATAGTTATGCATAAATTAGATAATTAACTGAATTGATTATTACATTTTATTTAACAAAGTTGGCTCATTATAGTTTTATAATTAAGAAAAAAAAACAAATTCAGATCAGATCAAGAGGTTATCCACGAGAGATTCTACTAACGATCAACTCGACTTTACTAATCATAATTTGAAAATCTTAAAATCAATATCCAGATATTAACAAACATAGTATAACTTACATAAAACTTATTATTTATATCATTTTATTAATATTATTTTTTATTTATTTGTAGCATTTATATATTATACACTATCTTAATTAAAAAAGTATAATGAATAGTACCATCGATATTTAATAGAAGACATTGTTTGATTTTTTTAATTCATATTTATAATGAGACATTAGATGAATCTGTTAATAAATTTAGTTTTTGAGATCAAATAAGTAACATTTAGGTGTTATTTGTTTTTTTTTTAAATTTAAATGTCTGAAATCTAAATATTATATCTGAAATTAAGAGGTGATCTTAATATCTGAAATATGAAATATGAAATAAAAAGGTGATCTTAGAATTGTTTGTTTCGTAATATGAAACATCTGAAAAATATTAATTTAAGATATTATATCTAATTAATTATAAATTATAATTAATAAATTTATATAAACAAAATTAAATTATAATATATAATATGATAAATATATTAAAATTAACTGAACTTATACTTTAATTAACAACTCAAAAAAGATAACTGAAATTATAATAATTAATATGATAAATAGTTTTAAGGTTTGTAAACTAAAATTAAAAAAAAAAAAAAATGAGGCCTCTTAAATTTTTTTTCAAACTCAAGCCTTCCTCTTAAAATTAAGAGGTAAATTCAGAAGTTGCAACATTTTAACTTTGAAACTAAACAAACAATCTTATGTCACGTTTGGTTTGCAGGCTTTCAGTGAAACTGGTGGAATTTTCATTCGAAAATTCATCTCTTATCATGTTTGGAAAAAAAAAAAAAAAAAAAAAGGAAGAGAGATTTCATTATCCTTTAGCATTTCACAATGCTCTATTTTAATGTTTTAGAATTCTTCCTTACCCACTATCATTTGATAAGCTTATATCTTTACCTTTCAAATTTCTAACCAAATGACGATATTTTATTATCTTCAACCTAACCACCAACTACCTATACCTATTGACCCTGCCTTAGCTACCAACACCTACCTTATCCCACCCAACCTATCCCATCCCATCCCACCCCTACCCTACCATACCCTACCCTAACTACATATACCCAACAATAATAACTATCTAACACTACCTACCTACACCAATCCATTGTAACATACTCTATTGTACCTACCCACCCCACCCTATCCCGACCTACCGTACCAACCCAACTAGACATCGTATCTTACTCTTAGCCATCCATATACATATCCACCCCATACTATCCCTTCTCACGCAGCCCTACCCACCCCACCCTTACACACCTTAAACTCACCCATCCCACACCAAATACACATTGTATCCTACCATCACCCATCCTACCTTATTTACATCTACTTATACACACTCATCCCACACTAGCCTTCACATCCCATCCCAGCATACCCTACGCACCCCACCCACCCACCTCTACCTACCATACCTACCTACCACCCTAGCCCTACCTATCTACATCTTGCCCACCTTTTAACATACCCTACCTTATTTCTCATACACCTACCTACTTTACTCATTTGAAAACATTTGCAAATAAACAATATTTTACAAATAATTGAATTTGAAATCCTGCAAACCAAACATATGACATGATTCAAATACTGTCACATTTTAATCCTATCATTTTCAAAATCTATTATATTTAAATCCTGGTATATCAAGATCCTGTTATCCACACGCTACTTTAGTAGTTGGAGCTTTTGAAAACTGTAATTTTTTTAACAAAACTGTATTTTTTAGCAAATGTGGAGGTTTTAGTTTTATAAATATATTCATTAAAATTAGTTGTAGCTGTAGCTTTTAGTATTCAATTACATAAAAGAAAATTAATACTAACTAAAATTTATAATATAAAAAATAGGATGGTTAATATAATTTTGTTTGACCAAAAGATTAGAGTTTTTTAAATGTTACATCTACTAGCAGTTTATAAAATGTTTTTTTTTTTAAAAAAAAAATCTCTAGATTTTACTTTTAAACATGACTTTTACTTTTCTGATAAAGTTTTAGATAAATATAATAACTCCTAAAATTATGTACCAAATATAACAATGTAACCTAAGTGTTATCAACGGGGACGAAACTTCAAAGTCTAAAATACACACTTATGGCCTTATTTATAAAAATCAAGAGGAGACCCATTCTTGTAAAGGATATTATTTAAAGATACCCATCTTTACAAATTTCTCCACTTTAACCACATGATGCCAAAAAAAAAGTAAAATAAAAAAAAAAAAAAAAAATCAGAAGCCAACCTTATTCGGTAGGTTTTCATCTAGAAGATGTAAAATATACATCGTTAATTTATTTTGTCATAATTATAGACTTATAGTGTTATGTAAAAACATATGAAAAAATTCATTCAAATTACACACAAATATATAAACACTTTATTCGTTTAAACATTATGAACATCTATAAAATAAATTTGAATACTATGAGTTTTGTTGTAGATAAAACTGCATCCATATATTGACCTAAAAATTTTGGTAGATACAATTAATTTTGTTGAAATCCTATGAATTTGTCAGATTTTATGAATCATGTTTTACAAACATTTCTATGAACAGTTTGAATGATACAACTCTTTGTACAGATATTTTTCCATAATTATTTTAAATCATATAAATCTTGTTGCAAACACTTGGTGCTATATATGTATACTTATGTGTATTTATGTATGATTGGGATCATTGTAGAACCTAAAATTGGTGCAAACCTGTAGAACCGTATATTCAATACTGAATATTCAAATTTATAACGTTTATTTAATATTAATTCAATGTCAAATATTCAGTGGTGAATATTCAATGTTGAATATTAATTTTTTTTTAACAAAATATAAGATCATCGGTCACGTTTTGAAGTATACAAAATTCTTATTTTATGGTTTAACTTTTTTGTTTTAAAAACTAATAATTCTTATGTTATTTAGTTTTAAAGTTGAATCTGTAATTTAATTAACCATATTTAACTGTTAAAAATATGTAATGTTATTTCTGTTCACTGTCGATAAATATCTAACGCAAAAAAAGAAAAGAAAAAACTCGAAATATCTGAGCTCAACTCCAATAAATATTTTGAGTATTCTCCTACTTGACGTCATAATATGTTAGTAAAACTTATTTCCAATATTCTTCCACTTAATTGCATCATATCCAATTTACTTTGTATGTTGGAGACGTCACAATCACTGTTCACTAATACGCAATGACTAAAAATAACAATGGAACAAAACAATATTGCCTTATATGACATCATCAAGCTAAGCACATAAGTCTCCCATCAACTAAATATTCAGGCATTTAAATCCATTGTTAATATAAAAAGGGATGTATGTACAAAAAAAACCTTTCAAGTTAGTATCATTTTTGTGATTAAAACTCTTAATCATTTTTTATTGCACAAAAACCTCATACTGACTAAAACTTATCAAAATAAGGTTTTTTTTTTAAATGACTTGAGACCTGATGAACCGATCGTAATCTGCTAGTCAATCCTTTGTTTTCGAAAACTCTTTTTTCTAGCGGGTTCATTTGTTTGTATTATATGATTCAAATTCACACTTCTTATTGATTTCTTTGTTCAAATCTGTATTTTTTTTGTTTGAATTTACTTTTTCGGTAAAATTCTGGTGGTCACTGATAACTTGTCGAGAGCCGCCTATGACTTTTAATCGGGTACAAGCGGTATTATCCCAGTTCCGTGAGATCTTATCAGTTGGGGGGTTTTTGTGCAATGAAAAATGATCAGGAGTTTAAATCACAAAATGGTTCAACGGTTCAACCTGATGATTTTTTACACAATTATCTCATATAAACATAGTTGTTTATAATAATTACAGTTAATATTGAAAAACTCAATCAACTTTTATCATTTTCTCAATTAAGTCCCTAACATTTTTTTTCCAATTGTTTAAGTCCCTTAACTATGTTTGTATTATTCAAATGTATATAAATTTGACCGGCTATCAGATTAGTCGTTAAAATACAACTATAAAATTAAAAGTTCAATGACTTAATCACTAAAATATGGAAAGATTGTGGGTTTTTATTTACAACATTAAACAAGTGAAAAAACTAATGTTACTTGTTTGGTAACCGGTCAAATATACATTTTGAATAAGACAAAAATAGTTTAGAGACTTAAACAATAGGAAAAAAAAAAGTTTAGAAATTTAATCACGAACATAAAGAAAGATTGTGAGATTTTTTCAATATTAACCCTGATAATTAATACATACGATTAATGCGCTTCGGAGCCTAATAAATGTTAGCAACAAGTCATGTGGTGTTCGTGCGTTGCGACGGATGTATAATTATGTTTTTTTTATCAATCAAGTAAGAAGTAAGATAAAATCATATTAAATTAAATTATGCTTTAGAAAAAATTTAAAAACTCCAAATTATAATAAACTGAAAAAATAAACCTAAAATTTTTATGTATATTAATCTAAAATATGTAAATGCAACTTATATATCTAAATAAAAGATAAATCACGAAAAAAAATTTAATCTTATTTTATTATTAAATTTTAGTTACATGATGTTCTTATTACTAATTCATATATAGATATATGAAAATTTATTAATTCAAATATATTTTCTCATGTTTTCAAGTTTAGGTTTAATATATATTTTACTTGGTTTATTTTTGTTTGATTTAATTTAAAAATAAATAAATAATAATCTCTATATGGATACTATAAAATTTATTAATTTTAATCATTCTTTCGATAGTAGATTTTTATATTTTAGTTTAATAAAAAATAAATAAATAAATTACATATATTTATTTGGATTGTTTTTTGTTTGATTGTATTTTGAGTATATTAATATTTTTCATGTTAGAAAAAAGTATAAAACTTCTATGTAAAATAGGCACACACCCACAATAATAGTTATAATAAATAAACTTTATAAAAATTGATATAAAATGTGAATTTGTAGTGTTAAATTATAATATATTCAATCTTAAATTTCTCTTGTGATATTTAAAAAATACCATAAACATAAATATTTTTTAAAAATACCATAAAAATAAATATTCTTTTATAAATTACTATAAAATAAATTTAATGTAACAATTTAACACATGTAATAGTATCATATGCATGAAAAATATTATTGATGATATATGGATCACATGTATATTATATGTAGAAAATTTTTATTAAGAAGATATTTATGATAAACTTATTATTTAATACTTGATAAAATACTTAACTAACAAAATAAACCATTTATACATGATAATAGAAAATAGTTAATGGTGCATGTCAGAAAACTCTTATTAAATTATTGTTTAATTGGTGCATCTAAAGAAATCCACTTATGAATGGTAGTTTCATTAGTGGATGATGTATATACGTTTAAAAAAATATTAATGATAAATTTAATTATTTAATACTTAATTAATAAAGTAAACTATTTATATATTATAATATAAAATAGTTGATGGTGCATGTTAGATTAACCCTCATTAAATTATAATTAAATGGTGCATTTTAGAATAACCCACTTATGAATAGTAATTTTATTAGTGAATATTGTATATATGTATAATAACTTACTAGGTACTATTGAGCTTTTTAATGGCAAAAAATGATCATGTCAATATGTAGTGGTGCATTGTTTAGGTACAAGCCTAGAAGAGATGGAATAGATTTTCAAAACTTTGATTCCTTTTATATATAGGTTTTTCATATGAAGAAGCATAAAAATCTATAATACGTACACAATAGTGAGGTTCAATGGAGAACCTTCATGCATCGAATAACTTCGAAGAACCTCCATGCACCACCACAAATGCATCATAATTCCCGCGTGATGCATCATTATTTTCACGTGATGCATCGAATTCCCGCGTGATGCGTCATTATTTTTACATGATGCAACAAATTCCCGCGTGATGCATTAAATTCTCGCATGATGCATTACGATTTTCTAGTGATGCATTATGGTTCTCCAAGGTTTTTCGATGTATAGAGGTTCTCCATTGTATCCACCACACGTACACAATGCAAGTTGAAATGAATATATACATAAAAAGATTTGCAACATACAGTCGATTAAACCATTTGCATGTCTTAATTCATTTCCTTAACATATTTTGAGGAAATTTCTATTTGAATCATTATTTTTAATGATAAAGATAAAATAGCTCCAAAAAGAGCATCTTTTATATATATATATATCACTCAAGTCAACAACACAACATGCCATCAAACTAATTTTATGAACTGATCATTATAAATAGATATATTAAAATTGTTTGACTGATCCAAATAAATGCATAATAAGTGTTGATTGGAAAAGGGATTTTTACAAAAAAAAAAAAAAAAAAAAAAAACTTTTAACTTGGACCATTTTTACGATTAAAACCACCAACCATTTTTGTTGTCACAAATAACTTTGAAGCGACTAAAACTTATAATAGTAGTGTGATTTTTCTAAAAAATGTGACCTGCAACTGGTTTAACCGGTTTCAATTTGCTTCGTCGCACACCCACCACATTTTTCGGTAACACTCTTATGAACAAACAATTTCAGATGAAAAATAAAAAAACAAATCAACATCTAAACCCTAATAGATTGAATCCAAAAGCTAAATCAACAACCAGAGGATGAACAAATCCAAGCTTCAAGTGATTGGAGGGTCGACGAAGGCTTAATCGAAGGTGGATGTGTTACTGTCGGAGGTTTAAGTACATCTAACTCTAAAGGCAACTAATAGCAACATGTAACATATCAGTTTCGTGTGATTTCGTCAGTTTGAGTTTTTTGTAACAATAAAAATGGTTGAAATTTGTAATAAAAAATATCAAACTTGGAGTTTTTAATTGGAAAGTAAATTTTTTTTTTTTGAATTCTATGAATTCACATGAAATGCCCCAAAATATGTAATTCGTTAAATAAAATGTCACTAGGCATTGATATTTATTTATAGTGAAAAGAAAATAAGCAAAACACACTCTGCAATTCTACGAAACTTTTATTAGTCAAACCAATAACCATCATAAAAAATATACACCACATCTAATTTCTCATATACCGATGAGTTATGAAAAAAAGACATATTTTAGGTTAATTTATAGGGATGTAGATTTGATGCATGAAGTAACATCTTAAAAAAATATTAGTGGTCCCACAAAATGACAAAAGATGCTTGCTAGCATTTACTATGAACGTCTTTAGCCATTTACTAGTGTTCTCCAAGCCTAAAAATTAAATAAAAATGACAGTGATAAATTAACATTTCATTAAAAAGAGTAACCGTTACCATATTTAGCCATTTATAGTTTCTTGATAAATTTTATTTCATAAAAAAAATTCCAACTAACCAAACGCCATTTAAGAAAATCATATCCATCCCATCCTAAAGATACATCAATAGTATACGGTCGGTTCCACATCCGCTGAGCAACACATACAAATATAAGCTTTCAATGAACTCGATAACTTAGCGGACTCTTTTTCATATATTCTCGATCAAGATCGATCTCTCGATCTCTCAATACATGACCTTTCACGTATTACAACCTTATAATGCAATCAATGCTCAACAGACTAACTTTCATGGCACATAATATACGAGAACACCATAGCCAGGGCGGATACAACTTGAAACAATGAGGTCAAATGACCCCTATATTTTATTTTTTTGATATTTTATATTTAGTCAAAAAAAAATCGACCCCGATGAATTTTAAAGTTCGACCCCTATAAATTAAATATCTTTTATAAATTTTGTATATGAAAAATTTTCTATTAAAAAATCTAAGAAAAACGTACAAATTTAATAGTTTGTTATCCATTTAGCAAATATTAGAAAATAAATAAATCTGTGTATGAGTTTATAATTTATTAAGCTCTCTTGAGTATTATTGAATTTAGGCTAGAATAAATTCTATGAATCATTAACTTCTTTTTGTTGTTTATCATTTATTGTTAAGCGTTTAATTTATTATTAAATGCAGAATACTAGACTAATAAATGTTATCTGTTTAACACTAAGTAAATGTAAGTTAAAATGTTAGATTAGATTGTTATTGTTGATTTGTTAACATAAATATTACTAATTTTATTATATAATATGGACCAATTTTGAAAATAAAGTTATCAGGATCCAAAAAAAAAAAATTTGGTTGCCAATGTTTCGGACGATGATCTAATAACTCGTTTTCAAATTATGAAAACTCGTAGATGACAATTATAGAATCTAATTTCTTTGGATTTGTAATTAATTTGTAGGTTTTACTTATTTGTTTTTTATTTAATCAAGATAAAACGATTTGAATTTTCGAAGTCTGAAAATTTTTTAAAGGACCATAAATACTCGTACTTTCGTAGTGTTGTTAAATTCCGACCGCTATAATTTTTTTTTCTGGATCCGCCACTGACCATAGCTCTCATCTTAGCATTCGTAAATCCATAATCATGTATGTAGGGGAAGTCCTCTTACCCACTCGATAACATTTAATTTTATCAAAGAACTTTAATGCAATAGTAGTAACCTTTAATCATTTATTTACTTTCAAGTGAGTAATCTAAAACTCAGTAAGAAGTGAGCTTGTAATAAAAGAGTTTTGATCTATCAATAACAAAAAAGTAAATCCTTGCTCGTGTAGTCGTGTTGTTTTCCCATGTAGATCTAGGTTTAGCTCTTACTCGGAGCTTCATATGGTTTAATGATAATTGCTTTTCGGAAAAAAAGTAATCTCAAATGTAAGTTAAACAAAAGCCAAACTAACATTTGCATCAACACGTACTCAATGAATACTTTGTATGCTAGTCATTTAGTATGTGTCTGCTACCATGTCGTCATTGATCCTGATGTATTTTATAATAACTCTTGTAAGACTATTATTGTCTCACACTGTCTGAAGACTAATGGGGCGTTTGGTTCACAGATTTTTTTCTCTGTGATTTGCATTTTTTAGAGGATTTGCATTATGCAGCATTTGCATTTGTCAGGATTTTGTCAAATAATCTGCATTATCATATAAAAAAATTTTGTTAATCCGAAGAATACAAGGTAACTGTGATTTAAAATTCTTGGGGGGAGGCTGGGTTTTTAAATTACAATGAAGGAAGAGATTTATGAAATCCTGGGATTTTTAAATCCTTACTGAAATCTGTGAACCAAACACAGGATTTTAAATGCAAATTACAGAAAATCCGCAAACCAAACGCTCCCTAAAAAGATGTTGGATTTATAAGTAAGCATTGTCTTATAAGAAGTTCGTAGTTAAGCGTGTCTAGGTGGAATTAGTACCAATGATGAGTGGCATTCTAGGAAGTCTCCGTCTCGTAAAAAAACACTCAATAATTAATATGTTGTCATTTGATAGAATTTTATAGACCTCAGATTGAGAAGCGCGTCACATTTAGAGTCATAAACGAATCGAACAAACATGAACAATGGTATGCTTATGTTCATTCATTTAACTTTAGCCAAACAAATAATTAAACACAAACATAAACGAACAAGAGATTCTCTGTTCGTGTTTGTTCGTAAATGATTTGGTTGTGTTCGTTTATGTTCGTTCGTTTAACAGATAATCGAACATAAATAAACGAACATAATTGAACAATTAAACAAACACAAGTGAACATAAACGAACAAACTTGCTGAATAAAAACAAAACTCACAACACATAGTTTTCAAATTACGTTTGTACATTCAAAAATTTATAAACGACTTCAAACAACTACGATAATAGTAAATTAATATATCAAGAAAACGAAAAAACTCAATTTAATACTTATTAACAACATTTAAGCACTTGAGTTTTAATTTTTTTTTGTCTTTATTCAACATCATCAATCATGTCGGTATTAGCATTTGAAGTGTTATTTTTTTTAATTTATATTGTTAATCAATATAATATGTCATACTAAAAATAATATTTTTATATTATATATTATATATTTGTTAAAACGTATTATAAATGAACGAACATAAACAAACGGATATAAATGATCGAACGTTCACGAACATAAATGAACAAACAAAACCTCTGTCCATGTTCGTTCATTTAATTAAACGAACAAAATCATGTTAGTTCGTTTAATAAATGAACGAATATAAACAAACTTCCTGCCGAATGGTTCGTGAACAGTTCGTCAAACGTTCGGTTTGTTTACGTCCCTGATCACATTTGAAGTCTTGTTGGTTTTATTATCAATATAATATTGACTTTTAGCCATTAGAAATTTTTTTTGGCATAACCATAAGTTGGCTAGCAAGCTAAGCTAGAATTCAGATTGAAACCGATAGCATAGTTAATCCCAATGGGCCTATACAACGAATTAAACAGCTACATCGTGTTTCATAAGATCACTTTTACCATTTCTTTTATGTCGCCACATCATATTTGTAATCTTTTTCCCTTTTTAGAAACACTGGTTGTCACTTTTATGATTTTATCATTCTTTTTATTATTTTTATTTTTAACAGTAAATGATTTAGTTAAGATGTAACACCCCGACTCCCGAGCAGGTACGTGTAATTACCCTATTGACTAATTATAATAGTGATTATTGCGTTGGTCCAATTGCGTCCCGTATAGTGGATTATACGTGTCGGGACGGGGAATTACGTGGATTCGGGATATAATTTTAGGGGATAAATTATAATTATGGATTCACGGGATTAAATGGGATTTAATGATATAAATAGTGGATTTTTGATATTGGGATCGGGTATCGGTGTCGAACCCGCGTTATAACGGGATCCGTTTAAGTTACGTATATAGCGTATATGTATGTGTGACGTGTTCCTTATCTCCTCTTTTGTGCAAAAATAGTGAAGCAAGGTGTGTGTGTGGTTCTCTTGCTGCTGGAGCCTGAATTGGATCCTAAATCAAGTAACTAAAGTGTTGAAAACCAGATTGAGAGTCCTCCTTTGTGTTCTTGAGTTTAAAGGTGAGTAAATCTTCCATTTGAATCTGATTTTGTGTATTAAACATTGAGATATGTTGGGAATTGGTGTAACTATGTTGTAGAAGTATTTTGGTATCATTTTTGTGAGTTCTGGTTGCTGGAAATCGAAGTTTGGGGGTTAAAACCCCCTGGACAGAACTGAAACAGCGAACAGGGGACTGCTGTTCGTCGTGAGCGCGGTCGCGACGCGCTAAGCGCGGCCGCGATGTTCTTGGGGAGCGCGGGCCAGTGCGGCCGCGATCGGGCTTCTGCGGGTTTGGGTCGGTTTGGGCTTTGGGGGTCCGTTGGGTTGTTTTGTGGGTTCATTTGGGTATATTAACAGTTATGGGATAATAGAGATTAATCTGGGAGAATTAATTGTGTACAGGGGCTATCAGAGACTGTTACGGGCCGGGTTCGGATCAGTCAGTTAGGAAGATTGTGCAGGGTGATCCAGGTGAGTACACGAGTTCTTTTCAAATGGCCTACTTTTATCGAGTCATAATATGTGCATATATTATTGTTGTGATTGTGTTGGGCACTGCGAGTCGCCCCTCAGGTATGATCTTTCTTTCTTACTATGTGTTATATTTGAGATCCATTACTATATATTGCGATGAGTATCGTGGGAGCTGTGTAGCTCTGTTTGACCCTGTGAAGGGTTCCCATATATATATATGCGGCCGTTATTCCTGTTAGCTTCCACGGGCGTGGTTTGGCTCCAGGGGGGGGAGGGATCCCCAATTGAGATGAGTATCTCTTTCTGTATTGGATCTCTAGGGTCTCTGAGTAGAGACTCGCTGGCATGTGTTATGCCGTGTAGTGTAGGGTTGCCATGTGACATGCGATGTGTGATTATGTGAATTGTGCAGTGTCTAACCCTTGTGTACTCACGAGCTGCGAAGCTTACGTATTCGAGTCTGATGTGTGTATCAGGGGGACCGAAGATAGGACCGCCAGCTCCTGAGCGACGATAGGAGCTTGACTTGCTGCGATCGGGAGATTGTGCTTTTGTTATCTGTACGTGATACTTTGCTAGAAACTTTGGGACAAATGATACTGGGTTGTATGTGAATATTTGGGTCCGGGTCGGGTTTTGTATGTCGGGTTGACTTCGGGATATTACGGTTAATGTTTGTGTAAAATGTTTTAATTAATCAGTGTTCGTGTAAACCTTGACATTGGGATATGGATTGTGATTGCGTTAATGCCACATGTGTATTGTAAATGACGTGGCTTTTAGTTGGGATTAGAGGGTGTTACACGTATGGTATCAGAGCTTGTGGTTTTAGTATTGAGTATCAGTGGATGCTTGAGCTTAGACCGTGTTCAGATTCTTGGGGAGTATTCCGGTGACGGATACTAGAGGATTTAATTATTCTGGCTTAGTGTATAACGCTGGGAGACCTATTTCTTGTGCTTAATTGCCTTGTTTTGTGCAGATCAGTATGGCAGACCAGGGAGAGGGTTCTGGCGCGGGTAAGCCGCCGGGTGATGATGAGTATATCCGCAAGTCAGAGTTGCTTGGGGTTCTTACAGAGTTCTATAGACAGCAGAGAGAGCTGGAGAGAGAGCAGGGACGTGATACAGGGCCACGTACTGGGGGTGGTCCGGATACGGGCACGGGTGTAGGTGCCTCTTCCTCTACATCTCAGCGAGGGGGTTCATTTAAGGATTTCATGACTGGGAATCCTCCAGAGTTCAGAGGCGGGGGTGAGCCAGGGATGGCACTCGCGTGGGAGCGCGAGATTGAGTCTGCATTTCGGGTTGCTCATGTGGACCCGAAAGACATGGTAGGGTATGCCACGTATCAGTTGAGGGGTGGAGCCTCACAGTGGTGGAGATCTATCGAGTCTTCCCTGTCTGATTCTCGTGCATATGCGATGTCCTGGGCTCAGTTTAAGGACATGTTTGAGATTCAGTATGCGCCCCGTGATGAGCAGAGAGAGATGGAGCGCCGTTTCCTCCACTTACAGCAGAGGGATCTGTCCGTGCAGCAGTATGTGGATCGCTTCAATGAGTACTCCCAGTTCGCGCCGCAGCATGTGGATACAGAGAGGCGCAAGGCCGATGCCTTTGTCTACGGCCTGAGACCAGACATCAGGGAGTTCGTGGGATTACAGGAGACGTCATCTTTTGCCAGGGCGCTAGAGTTAGCTCGCATGAGAGAGCGAGAGATCGAGAGGCAGCGGGAGCAGCCGCCCACCCAGAGACAGCGCACGGGGACTTCTGAGCAGTCCAGTTACTGGCGAGAGCCGAGGGAGCAGCAGCCCGAGCAGGGCCGTCATCAGGAGCAG
This sequence comes from Centrapalus pauciflorus, assembly GCA_020465985.1. Classification (NCBI taxonomy): domain Eukaryota; kingdom Viridiplantae; phylum Streptophyta; class Magnoliopsida; order Asterales; family Asteraceae; genus Centrapalus; species Centrapalus pauciflorus. The sequence goes on along the minus strand of JAANYP010002100.1, from coordinate 240,437 downwards.
AGTTCAGGTCCGCGTAGGGACCAAGGCAGGGACAGAGGCAGAGATAGAGGTCGGGATGAGAGATCCCGGGGACAGGGCCAGAGAGGCAGTCATGCGGCCAGTCAGAGCAGTGTTGGGCAGGGGTCCCGGGCATCGGGGAGTAGAGCTGACAGTTTATCCGGAGAGCGAGATTGTCCGAGATGCCACCGCAGGCATGCCGGACCGTGTGCCAGTGATCAGTTTCGGTGTTTTAGATGTGGCCAGTTCGGCCACACAGCTACAGCCTGCACAGCCCCAGAGGCATTATGCTTCCGATGTGGGAAGCCGGGCCATCGCATGAGAGACTGCCCAGAGACAGCACCAGCAGTACCGGGAGCGAGCACGAACGGTGCTAGAGTCGAGCCTTCTTCTTCCACCTCCCGCAGAGATGCAGCGCCGAGAGCCAGAGGCCGGGTGTTCCAGGCCACAGCTGAGGAGGCCAGAGATGCTCCAGATGTTGTTACGGGTACGTATATTCTGAATGGCTTGCGTGCGCGAGTCTTATTTGATTCTGGAGCCGATCGCTCTTATGTGTCAGTGTCCTTCTGTGCTTATTTTACTGTTGCTCCTACTGTATTATCTGTGCCATTGATTGTCGAGAGGGTAGACGGCAGTACCGCCTTAGTGAGCCGTGTGTATCGAGAGTGTGTACTCGAGATCGATACTCACCGATTCTTGATCGATTTACTGCCTATCGAGATCAGTAGTTTCGATGTGATCGTCGGTATGGACTGGATGACAGCCCGTCAGGCAGATATTCTTTGTGCAAAGAAGATGATCAGGATACCGATTTCTGAGACCGAGGTCGTGACAGTTTACGGGGAGAGGCGAAAGGGCGAGATTGGGATCATCTCGATGGTTAGAGCTCAGAGATATGTGACCAAAGGTTGTGAGACCTTCCTGGCTTATGTGATTGACGCCCAGAAGGAAAAGACGAAGGTAGGGGATGTACCTGTAGTGCGAGACTACCCTGAGGTATTCCCAGATGAGCTACCTGGGCTACCGCCAGATCGCCAGGTAGAGTTCCGGATCGACCTCATCCCTGGAGCGGTGCCGATTGCGAAGACGCCTTACAGGCTGGCACCCACTGAGATGCGAGAGATGATGACTCAGCTTCAGGAGTTGCTGGATAGGGGATTTATCCGTCCAAGCTCATCACCGTGGGGAGCACCGGTGTTGTTTGTGAAGAAGAAAGACGGTACCATGCGAATGTGTATCGATTATCGGGAGTTAAATAAAGTGACAGTGAAGGATAGATATCCACTTCCGCGAATCGACGATTTATTCGATCAGCTACAGGGATCTAGCTTCTTCTCGAAGATTGATTTGCGATCTGGATATCATCAGCTGAAGGTCAGGGAAGAGGATGTGCCCAAGACAGCCTTCAGGACGCGCTATGGACACTATGAGTTTCTAGTCATGCCATTCGGACTGACTAACGCACCCGCAGCCTTCATGGATTTGATGAATAGGGTGTGTAGAGCCATGTTGGATCGATTTGTGATCGTGTTCATAGACGACATATTGATCTACTCGAGGAGCGCTGAGGAGCATGAGCAGCACTTGAGGGAGGTCCTAAGCGTGCTGCAGAAAGAGAGACTTTATGCGAAATTTTCGAAATGCGAGTTTTGGCTCCGAGAAGTGCAGTTCTTGGGCCATGTTGTGAGCAGCGAGGGCATTAAAGTGGATCCTGCGAAGATCGAGGCTGTGATGAGTTGGGAACAGCCTAAGACCGTGCCAGAGATTCGTAGTTTCCTGGGATTAGCAGGCTACTACAGACGATTCATTCAGAATTTTTCGCGGATAGCCATGCCGTTGACGAGATTGACACGGCAGGGCGTACCATTCGAGTGGAATGACGAGCAGGAGACTGCCTTTGCTGAGTTGAGAGCTCGATTGTGCCAGGCGCCGGTGTTAGCCTTGCCCGAGGGTACGGATGATTTCGCTGTGTATTGTGATGCATCAGGGACAGGGTTGGGTTGTGTGTTGATGCAGCGGGGCAAGGTGATTGCCTACGCTTCGAGACAGCTGAAGACATATGAGGAGAATCATACTGTCCATGATCTTGAGTTGGATGCCATAGTCTTTGCGCTAAAGATATGGCGACATTATCTATATGGGTCCCAGTTTGTGGTTTATACGGATCACAAGAGTCTTCAGTATCTTTTCAGTCAGAAGGAGTTGAACATGCGACAGAGACGCGGTCTAGAGCTTCTGAAAGATTATGACTGTGAGATACAGTATCATCCTGGGAAGGCGAACGTAGTTGCTGATGCCTTGAGCCGTAAGGCATGTGTTCAGACGATTACCTCCCGAGCTGTGAGACTCGAGATCACCTCTACCCTGATTGACAGTTTGAGATTGGCACAGATAGAGGGTCTGCGGGAGCAGAATGTGAAGAGGGAAAGGTTAATTGGGCAGACAGAGTCGTTGGTCAGGGATGACCGAGGGATATATACGCTGAGAGGCAGAGTTTGGGTTCCCAGAGTTGGGAACTTGCGACAGTTGATTCTTGATGAGTCACATAAGTCGAGGTTGTCTATTCACCCTGGGAGCACCAAGATGTACCGAGATCTCCGAGAGTTCTACTGGTGGCCGGGCATGAAAAGGGATGTGGGCCGTTACGTCGAGCAGTGTATGACGTGTTTGCGGGTCAAAAGTGAGCATCAGAAGCCGCACGGCCGTCTACAACCACTGGAGATTCCCGAGTGGAAGTGGTACCACATTACGATGGATTTCATCGTCAGACTTCCTCGTACTGTGCGTGGGAACGATATGATTTGGGTCATAGTAGACCGGTTGACTAAAAGTGCGCACTTTCTTGCGGTTCGGGGTACGATCACGATAGACCAGCTAGCGCGGCTGTATATTAATGAGGTGGTGTCGCGGCATGGGATTCCGAAGTCGATTACTTCTGATCGCGATACTCGATTCACCTCGCGGTTCTGGCAGAGTTTCCAGAGAGAGCTGGGTACCCGGGTTCAGCTGAGCACAGCTTACAGGCCTCAGACAGATGGGCAGACCGAGCGCACCAACCAGACACTTGAGGACATGTTGAGAGCATGTGCCATAGACTTCAGAGGTAGCTGGGATGTGCATCTCCCATTAGTAGAGTTTGCTTATAATAATAGCTACCATGCCTCGATTAAGATGGCACCGTTCGAAGCATTATATGGCCGTAAGTGTCTAACCCCCGTGTGTTGGGGTGAGGTCGGTGAGCGACCGATCAGTGGGCCCGAGCTACTTCAGGAGACGAGTGATAAAGTAGCTGTGATCCGGGAGCATATGCGAGTTGCACAGAGCCGTCAGAAGTGCTATGCTGACCGCCGTACTTCCGAGCTTGAGTTCCGTGTTGGGGATCAGGTGTTGTTGAAAGTGTCTCCATGGAAGGGTGTTATTCGTTTCAGGCACCGGGGCAAGTTGAGTCCGAGGTATATAGGGCCGTTTGAGATAATTGCCAGGGTCAGAGATCAGGCCTACCGGTTGAGATTGCCGCCAGAGTTAGCCGGTGTTCATGATACATTCCATGTGAGCCATCTGAGAAAGTGTTTAGCGAAAGAGGATCAGTATGTGCCATTGTCTGAGATATCAGTGGATGACCAGTTGAGATATGCTGAGCAGCCAGAGATGATTACTGATCGCAAGGTGAAGAAATTGCGCAATAAAGAAATATCCTTGGTACTCGTTCAGTGGAGACACCACAAGGGTACCAGCGCAACTTGGGAACCCGAATCTGAGATGCGGAGTCGTTACCCTTTTCTATTCCAGAGTCAGAGTTAGATTCCGGGACGGAATCTTTGTAAGGGGGGAGGATTTGTAACACCCCGACTCCCGAGCAGGTACGTGTAATTACCCTATTGACTAATTATAATAGTGATTATTGCGTTGGTCCAATTGCGTCCCGTATAGTGGATTATACGTGTCGGGACGGGGAATTACGTGGATTCGGGATATAATTTTAGGGGATAAATTATAATTATGGATTCACGGGATTAAATGGGATTTAATGATATAAATAGTGGATTTTTGATATTGGGATCGGGTATCGGTGTCGAACCCGCGTTATAACGGGATCCGTTTAAGTTACGTATATAGCGTATATGTATGTGTGACGTGTTCCTTATCTCCTCTTTTGTGCAAAAATAGTGAAGCAAGGTGTGTGTGTGGTTCTCTTGCTGCTGGAGCCTGAATTGGATCCTAAATCAAGTAACTAAAGTGTTGAAAACCAGATTGAGAGTCCTCCTTTGTGTTCTTGAGTTTAAAGGTGAGTAAATCTTCCATTTGAATCTGATTTTGTGTATTAAACATTGAGATATGTTGGGAATTGGTGTAACTATGTTGTAGAAGTATTTTGGTATCATTTTTGTGAGTTCTGGTTGCTGGAAATCGAAGTTTGGGGGTTAAAACCCCCTGGACAGAACTGAAACAGCGAACAGGGGACTGCTGTTCGTCGTGAGCGCGGTCGCGACGCGCTAAGCGCGGCCGCGATGTTCTTGGGGAGCGCGGGCCAGTGCGGCCGCGATCGGGCTTCTGCGGGTTTGGGTCGGTTTGGGCTTTGGGGGTCCGTTGGGTTGTTTTGTGGGTTCATTTGGGTATATTAACAGTTATGGGATAATAGAGATTAATCTGGGAGAATTAATTGTGTACAGGGGCTATCAGAGACTGTTACGGGCCGGGTTCGGATCAGTCAGTTAGGAAGATTGTGCAGGGTGATCCAGGTGAGTACACGAGTTCTTTTCAAATGGCCTACTTTTATCGAGTCATAATATGTGCATATATTATTGTTGTGATTGTGTTGGGCACTGCGAGTCGCCCCTCAGGTATGATCTTTCTTTCTTACTATGTGTTATATTTGAGATCCATTACTATATATTGCGATGAGTATCGTGGGAGCTGTGTAGCTCTGTTTGACCCTGTGAAGGGTTCCCATATATATATATATGCGGCCGTTATTCCTGTTAGCTTCCACGGGCGTGGTTTGGCTCCAGGGGGGGAGGGATCCCCAATTGAGATGAGTATCTCTTTCTGTATTGGATCTCTAGGGTCTCTGAGTAGAGACTCGCTGGCATGTGTTATGCCGTGTAGTGTAGGGTTGCCATGTGACATGCGATGTGTGATTATGTGAATTGTGCAGTGTCTAACCCTTGTGTACTCACGAGCTGCGAAGCTTACGTATTCGAGTCTGATGTGTGTATCAGGGGGACCGAAGATAGGACCGCCAGCTCCTGAGCGACGATAGGAGCTTGACTTGCTGCGATCGGGAGATTGTGCTTTTGTTATCTGTACGTGATACTTTGCTAGAAACTTTGGGACAAATGATACTGGGTTGTATGTGAATATTTGGGTCCGGGTCGGGTTTTGTATGTCGGGTTGACTTCGGGATATTACGGTTAATGTTTGTGTAAAATGTTTTAATTAATCAGTGTTCGTGTAAACCTTGACATTGGGATATGGATTGTGATTGCGTTAATGCCACATGTGTATTGTAAATGACGTGGCTTTTAGTTGGGATTAGAGGGTGTTACATAAGATAAAAACGTAAAAATAAAAAACGTTAAATTAATAACATTTAGATTAAACATAACATCAATATAAAAAGTAAAAACATTCAAATTAAAACTCAGTTGACATTAAAATGATAATAAATAGATTTAGTTTCATACGAAAGTACTAGTGTGATGTTTTATGATTTTGTCTATTCTTCATATGACATAAATATACAATATTTTATATGATACATAACTTTATATATTTTTTTGGCTATTATCTGAATACGTAAATCCAATAGTTGACGCAATATAATAAACAAATAACACCACACAATTCAAATAAAAGCAATACTAAAAATATAAATGTCTTAGTTTGAAATTAGATTTTTACTAAAATAATATATAAATCATTATATATATAAATATTTTCATTTATTTCTGACTTATTTTCTAACATTTTACTGCTATATAAAAAAAATAATATATAAATCATTATAAAAATAAATATTTCATTTAGAGATGAAAATACCCACTTTAGGTGGGATAGTGAAGTGAACCAAAAATGCTAAAATTGTGTTTCTCACAAAATCATCATTTGTTCACAAACTTGTTTAGCAAAACTACCTACTTTGTCTAACTAATAAATTTCAAAAGATGTACAAAAAATACGGAAACCAATAGAAAATGTGACACATATTGGTTAAAGTTTTCTGGAATAATATTTAGTGTAACATCTTTTTTATAAAACTAATTTGTATAATATGATAGTGTTGTATAACAATATTTATGTAGGAAATGACTATTTTGAGGTAAAATAAATTTTTTTTATTTACTACCTCACCTCAAGTGGGGTAATTTAGTATGTAATCTTATTTTTTATTACTTAACTTGTTTATGTGTGAGAGACATACGTGGGATGGTTTTAATAAAAATTATTTATATATAACAAAATGTTTATATGTTTTATTAAATGAATTAGATTATTATGAAATATGTTTTTACTAATCATATTTTATATAAATAATAGTTATTTTTTATGATTTTTAATTTTTTTATTTTTAACTTAATATAGTTTAGTTGGTATAAATTGATATTTTAGTTTATTATAATGTAATGATTATATATTTCATTACAAACTAATATTTATTAATTAAAAAATAATGGAGTGTTTATCTTTTTAAAAATAATAAATTTTATTTATCTTTTTTTATTTATAGATTAAAAAATAATAGAATGTATTTATATTTTTAAAACAATAAATTGCATTTTTTTCTTATCTGTACTACTATATAAAGCACTAGTTTATCACCAGCATATTACACATATATATTAATATATAGTTGTTTATATTAAATACATATAAACTTAGAATTAAAACATAAAATTATTAGTGTTATTACAAAAAAATTTACAATAAATATATTATTATAATTTTTCATAAACTATAATTTTTCTAGACTTCTAAATATATATTATTATTATTAAGTTTTTTTATCATCTTTAAACTTCTATTATATATTATTGAAATATGAATATTTTGTTTGAAATGAGTTTAAATTTTTTTATATATGATATAAATTTAGAAAGATGTGATTTAGATGTTATTTGTTTTTCCTAGAATAGGATTGGTCACGTGTGAATTACTGGGTGTCATCACCAGAATTAAGTAAAGTTATTCATTTATTTTTATTTATAAAAAGAATTAAAACATGTAACATTTAATTTAGTTTAAAAATCTAAAAGAAATTATTTCATATATCAATTATATAATTCTAGATGAAACATTTTAGGTAAACTAGTGTTTAAATTAGGAAGTATATAAATTATTTAATGATATTAATCTTTTAGTTTCTTTATAAGTCAATTATATAAGTTAATTGAAAGAGTTATATTATGACATATGGACGGGAAACAAAAATTAAGAGAGCTGAGGGGATGACAGGTGACACGAACTATTTTACTTTATTTGTATATGTGTGTGTGTGTACACACACAGAGAGAGAGAGAGATTTTATACATTCCTCCAATTAAAATACTTTAAAGAAATATGCTGTAAAAATGTTTGGTTTTAGTTTTTAGTTTTTTTTATTTATCTATTCTGTTAAAAAATTAAATAGATTCCATATGACATTTAGTTAGATCGTCAATTGGTGTAGCGTTCTTTCGACGTGTTAAAATTAATTAATAAATTAAACTAATCTATATTATTATAATAAATGATAACAATTCTTGCTACGTGTCATCATCTTAATACCTTACTTTTTCATTTTCCCGCTCTTTTTTCAAAAATAAAAAATACATTAATTTTAGTAACATGGATATCATTTAATTCATTTAATTTGAACTTTTGAAACTTATTATTTTTGTTTCCTAAACTAATTGAAACTATAATTAATACTTAAATAAAATTTTTCAAATTAACAAGCTAAAATAAAAATTTTAAAAATCTATAAAATAATAAACTCAAGTTTAAATATTTCAAAAAATATATTTAAAACACATAGTAAAATAAAAATTTAAAATAAAATAAAAATTTTAAAAGATCAATAAAGTAATAAATTTCAAATTTTAAATGTCTGAAAAAATAAATAATTTTTCGAAATAATAATTATATACCTTATCATACAATAAAATTGAAAAACATTTTGTTATTAAATCTTTATATGTTAAGTATGAAATTTTGACACATTTAAAAAAATAATCATTCAAATTTCAAATGTATTTTCTTTAATAAAAATTTGTACTAATATTTACTAAAACTTAAAAACTAAATGTTGCAAAATTTATATATTAAAATAAATTACTTTCAAACAATTTTAATTAACGATTTATATTTTCAGTTGACGCTAGAATTGTTATATCAAGTTTTAATCACTTTGGCAATAATAATTTATTATTAATTAAAACATCTTCAATAAGAAAACTTATATATGGTCTTATTTAAGATCTCTAATAAAGTTATACAATTTAAAATAATATACTTCATAAAAATAAAAAATATAAGTAAATATTTTGTTGATTTCTATGGGATTGATGATGGCGCAACAACAAAACAGAATGAGGAATCAAAATTTTTGAATTAATAATAAGAAGATAATAATTGAATTAACTCACATACGTAAGAACCATAAAAATACTATATTTAAATCATAATTCAAATAATTTGAAATCACATATTCACCGTCTTTTTTTGAAGTAAACATTGACTTAGAGCCATTATTTTTACCATTGACTCAATGATTTTGTCTGTGTCATTCTTTTATTGGTTTTATTGTATTTAATTTAAAAAATGTTAAAGGGTCTAAAGGGATTACACCTCTTTATAAATTTTAAATGTATAACTAATTTTTTATATCAATCCATGTAATACATGAGTATTAAACTAGTTTATTTTAAAAAAAACATATGTCTATTTTATAGGGATTTTGTTGTAGCGTCATCAGAAATCAATTTCAATGGTTAATATTAATAATCCAAAATTTTTTATAAATTTATTAGGATTCTGTTAAATCCGTCTTGAAAGTTTTTATCATAATTTGTTCATTTCATGTGATAAATTCATATCATTATGTATATTTTGTTCATCTTATTTGTAAAAATCTTTATATGTTTGTATATTTTAATTAATAAAATCAGTCCATTTAATCAAGGAGTGGCTAAACTAGTTAAATTGGGACGATCGCGCAAAAAAGCACAAATTTGTCAGTTTTTTGTAATTAAAATCCCAAACTCTTTTTCGTTGCATAGAAAACTCATTTAAACTAAAAATTAGGAAATCAAAGTTTTATCAATGGGCAACCAATCGAAACTGGTTATTAATTCCACGTGGATCGATAAATAACCTACGTGGAACAAATTTTAATTGTTGAAACTGATTGACAAATATTATAAATCATTTAAAGCACGTTGATGATGTAATCCCGTTTAAAAATTATAATTAAAAATTATCAACGGGGCTCTAAATGATGTGTGATACTTGACAACTAGTTTCAACAATTAAAATTTATTTCACATAGATTATTACCGGTCCACGTATAATTAATAATTTGTTTCAACCGGTTAACCATTGATAAAACATTAATATACTGATTTTTACTTAGTTCGAGATAATCTATGTAACGAAAAATGATTTGAGATTTTAATCATAAAAAGCTGACAATTTTAGGGTTTTTTTCCGTAATTATCCCAATAATATTTTACGATGTAAAATGTAATTTAGTTAAACGACAATTCCTGGTCATCCATTTTGTTATTGTGATGATGGATACGTGATTGAGTGGTGGCAGTGATGTAAATAAAGCGGAAAAGAAAGTGTAATTATATAATGGAACAGGCTGAAAGCCAGATGGCGGGAGGCAAGGTGGATTCTTGACAGTATAAATAAGAAAGAAGCTGAGAGAGAGGGGTACCGAATCCCTACTACCAAAAACTCGCTGGCCCTCTTCCCTTTCTCCGGTAAAAAAACACTCAGACGAAAATTCAATATTCTTCGCAATCACAGAACCTAGGTTAACGATTCTCTTCAATTTCTTGTTTTTTTACGGCTTTCAGATCGATAAACAAAGACGACGCCTCCTTGATTGCATAAATACACGGCATTTTTTCCATGTATCCGTCAGTTATTCGTTCATATGTGTACATATTATCGATCCTTGTTAGCTTATAGAAAGGTAAGTTTGCAATTTTCATGCAGTTTCTCTACTTTTAATAGAAGTTGTGATCTGTGTGGTTTATTTTTCTAAATCTATCTGCAGATAGTAGAAACTTCTGTTAATTGTATTAGTTTTGGAGGACTGGAGGTTTTTGAACGAGTTTGATGTTAATTCTTGAATGAAATGCGATTTGAGTTGTGTTTTCGAATGGTTGGATTGAATTTTTATATTTTATTTTTTGGTTCAATTGCTTCAGATCTGTTGGCGAGAGGAGTGATATTTTCTTTCTACCTTTATGTTTCTGTTACTAAAGCTGTAAACCTGTAATAATGTTTGTTCGTTTACAGCCTTTGTGTATCCTCCTTTTTCTTTTCCCTTTTCAAACGGACTTGTATTTATTTAATTTTTATGATTCCTGAAAATTTGCTTCCCTTGCGTTTTAGTCGTTGTGTTAAATAACATTGAATGAAATATAAAGCAGTTGAAGAAACGTCTAACATGGTTGGGGAGGTAGGTAGTCTGGTAATCCATAATTGGTGCTCTTCCGTAAGCCAGGGGAAGTGTTTTCATTTCACTTTGTTGGTTGTGTGCCATTTATGAAAGGTAGGTTTAACACGTAAACAAAATGAAATGAACCACTTTTATTAAGATACGTTCAGCTTGTCATAGTTGAAGCCTTGAAGGGTTTGAAGAAGTGATGATAAGATAACCCTTTTCCAGTTGCATCTAAATGACTATCTGATCTGCTTGCTACATACCAAACTTTGATTGAATTTCGTCAGCAGAGAATATATTGAGGGTTTGAAGGAAGTACTAGTTACTTTTTTACTGGGAAGATATTTTTTTTTCATGGTATATGATTATTGTAAGGTCATAAAGAGTGCAAAAATATTATCTAGTTCGCTACCTACTTTAATGAGTGATAAGAAAGTTTCTGATCCGGTAATCCGCTTGTCATGCAGGGATGTATGTTACTCTTTGATCAGCTTTGAGCAATCATTTTGTAAATTGGTGAACACGTCTATTAACATAGATTTGACCAATAAAATACATACATAATTCAACGTTCGATCTTGTAATCATGGTTGCTACGGCTGCTACTGCATCACTGTTTCCGGTTTCTCCCTCACAACCTCCCTCCGGGTCCAAGACGTCTGGTAAGCTGGGAGGTGTGCCTGGTAGTGTTGATGTGCGTGGAACCAACACAAAATCTGTTACTTCTGGGGGTTTGCAAGTTAAGGCTAATGCACAGTCTCCTGCAGAGGTAAATGGGAATAGAGTACGAGTTTTGAATGGCCTCAAAACTGATGATAATCCTACGTCACATGCCCCAAGAACCTTTATTAACCAGTTGCCAGATTGGAGCATGCTTCTTGCTGCAATCACAACAATCTTCTTGGCTGCAGAGAAGCAATGGATGATGCTGGAATGGAAGACCAAGCGGCCCGACATGCTTACTGATCTTTATCCGTTTAGTTTAGGGAGAATTGTTCAGGATGGCCTTGTATTTCGTCAAAACTTCTCTATAAGATCATATGAAATAGGGGCTGATCGAACTGCATCAATAGAGACATTAATGAACCATTTACAAGTATGGTAATTTTTTACAACGTATTTACATAGTGTTGTAGATTTCTTGTCATCTGTTTATCAGCTTGTCTATGCTTTACTTAACAATCTCTGGCTGGTCTTACCAGGAAACTGCTCTTAATCATGTGAAGACTGCTGGACTCTTGGGTGATGGCTTTGGTTCGACACCAGAGATGTGCAAAAAGAATCTATTTTGGGTGGTGACAAAGATGCAGGTGATGGTAGACCGTTATCCAACTTGGTAAGTGACTGGTCTCTGTTATCTTTCGTCCACTGTAGTACCGAAATTACTGCCATGTCGAGTTTGGTTCACAATTGGTAATGGAATACATCTGCCGTTAGTTTAATTTACCTAATTCTGGTTTTTTATTATTCTGTTTTTTTAATAAATTTATAGAGCCACCGAAAGGCCTAATTTTACCAGATTCTGGTTTTTGTTTGTTCTTTTAAAATAAAAAAAACAATTATTGAGACACCAAAAATTGTAGCTTAATGAAAAGGTCTCTCCCTTCTTTATATCTAGTGGAACTTGCTACTACATATGTACCCTGAAAATCAGTTATTAGTATCTTATGGTAGGATTGACACTAACTAAACCTCTTTAAAAACTTAAATATTAACCGTAATGGACTATAGAAGAATATCACTGCGATCGGGTAGTGTGAATTGCAAAACATTTGAGAAATCACTGGATATGCAGTTTTAGAAAGATAAGGTTATGTTTGGTATAGAGAATCGAAGAGACAAGAAATGAAGATAAAATCAATGGTTTTCCAGATCATGAAATTTGAAAATACAATAACCATATGGTTGTTGTAATTCTATAATTTTAGCTTCTACTTAATTCTTTACCATTGTCAGATAATTGAAAGAACTGAATTTTATCCTATACATTGATTAACTTGAGAATTCAATAGAGAATTTATATATACAATTCAAGTCTCTTAACTAATAATTTGTATTCATTTTCTTTTTCTTCGATTCTCTCTACGAACACAGCCTACCAATTCTGTGAAAGTCCCCTTTTTTGCTTTAGCATTTGATACTCAGGAATACATTTTAACACTTTCAAAGCTTTTGCAGGGGCGATGTTGTTCAAGTAGATACTTGGGTAGCTCAATCTGGAAAAAATGGTATGCGGCGTGATTGGGTGCTTCGTGATAGCAAAACAGGCGAGGTCTTAACTAGAGCTTCAAGGTTATAACTAACAAAGCGTTTTCAAATTCTCTTTTTTCGTTATTGATGATGATGATGTTGATAATAAAGACAACTACAACTACTACAATATTAATAGTTTGTTTATTCAATTATAAACTGCCTGCATTTCCTCTGTTCATGATGAAGGCGCCTGCCTAGGTTAATCCGGGTGTTTGTATGGATGTTTGTTTCTCTTTTTTCGTGGGAAATTATAGTACATCACATTCACACAAACAAATTTTTTTTTTTTTTTTGCCATTTCAATGCTTGGAAGTTGTAATTAATGCCGTTGGAAGCCAATTTTTATAGTTACCTAGAAACAGGAATTGCTCGACTCTTTTGGACTGACGATTGGTAAGCTGTTCTATCTTGGCAGTAATTGGGTTATGATGAATAAAGAGACAAGGAGGTTATCAAAAATTCCAGATGAAGTCCGAGCTGAAATAGAGCATTACTTTGTAGATGCACCTCCGGTTGTGGACGACGACAACAGAAAATTGCCTAAACTTGAAGAGGCAACTGCTGACCATGTTCGCACTGGTTTAACCGTGAGTCAACCTTAATCTTTCTCTAAACTTATTCCCTCATTTTCATCATCTGTTCAAATTAATGACTTAATTTTTGGATTCTTTTCTACACAAATATCTAGCCAAGGTGGAGCGATTTGGATATCAACCAACATGTTAACAATGTCAAGTATATTGGCTGGATCCTTGAGGTATGAGCCAAAAGATAGTCTCAACCTTTTGGAGGATGAATTGAGGTTTAGGCCTTGTTTGATTTAATGTCTTATATATTAATTGTCTCTAATCTCTAATTTGGTCAATAGAAATTTAACATCATCTCTATATTAAACAGATGTAATAAGACATTAGACGTCTAATCACTTAAAAGGTGTGGTGGTTATTGCAGAGTGCTCCGCAACGAGTTGTTGAAAAATACGAGCTTGCTAGTATTACTCTGGAATATCGTAGAGAATGTAGGAAGGATAGTATGCTGAAGTCACTCACCTCAGTATTGAGTGGTGGCGGCGACAATGGCGGGACAGCTGATTCTGACGATGTTGATTGCCAACATGTGCTTCAATTTGAGGGTGGTAGTGGTGGTGGTGAGATTGTGAAAGCAAGGACCGGGTGGCGGCCGAAACATGAGAACCGAATATCGGGCATTGGTCGCTTCTATGCTGGAGATGCCTAACGGCATATTTGATGAGGGTGACTTTATTGCCCCATTAGAATGTGTGTATAAAGAATCAATCATCCTATCTATGCTCTTGGAAATAACTTGCAATGCCTTGGCCTCTCACATACATATATATATATATATATATATATATATATATATATATATATATATATAATTTTAAGTTGTATGATTTTTTTTTTCCTTACTTTTATATATTTGTTAAATTTTTTAATTTATTTCCATTCTCAAATCTTAGTAAATTAATTTCTTGCATAAACTCTCAATGCCATGTCACATAACTATTGGTTTAGATAAGTAATTCAAAGTGGTGTGGTTTAGTTGGTTTTCTGTTTAATCAGCTTGATCAATCTAATGTGACATTCGTGTAATGGAATTCAATGGAATTGAAATTGAAATTTGGTTTGTTTAGTATTTTTGAACACTAATGTAAATGGTTAAATTTATGTATTTTTCCATTAAAATTACTTGTTTATAGGAATTTGACATACCTCCTAATTTATACATTAATTAGATTCCAACACATAAATGAATTAGATTCCAACCACATCTTTAACCAATATTAAAAATCATCTTATAACCTTTACCATCAACCATATTTATAACTACAATTTAAATTCCAACTCTTTCGAATTCTATTCCGTGAACCAAACGCCACATAAGTTTTTATCAAAAACTATCTTAGCACAAACATCTTAATCACCAGCAATCTTTTGATTTTATAAAATTTTAACCGGTAAGAAAGTGTTTCTTTAGTAAAAATGAAGAAACATTTCAAATATGAAAAATTACACACTATATAATTGTCAAACTAAAATCAGAAAACTGATATCTAGTAATAATTAAAGCAATAATAATTGAATCAGTAAAGTAATGTCTAAAATAAGAAATAGAACATCAGTGAGAATTGGGATTGAATTGAATGAATAGGTTTAGTGAATTTAAAATTGAGAGTTTATCCTTATTTTACAAAGAAGAATCATTTTCATTTTCACATGGGAGACATAAGCAATTATAAGCAATGGACACTGCATTATTAGCCACCAAATGGCTTTAATTCCAATATGTTATATATTAAGAAGCAAGTACATAGCCTCACATGCATATGCATATGAGAGATGCCCTTGCCAATTCTTCAAATATAGGCAAACTTTTAGTTTTGGTTTTGGTTTTGGGGACAATGAATTTAAATGTTGTTTTACTTTTATATTTTTTCCTACTAATTATATAATTCATAAATATTATATATTTGTAATTTTATAACTATATAGTTACAAAATACTATTTATTGAAATTAATCATGTTAATTACTTAACGTAAATCAACAATCAAATAACGTGGTGAACATAATTTTGTAGTTGATACCTAATTTTTTTAGACAATTTGCATAACACACTTTCTAAACTACATGTTTTTATAGACATTTACGCTATCAGTCTCGGCTATCTCGTTTAACCATGAATATTAAATCCAATGGATGTTCAAGGTTTAAATCAAGCACATGTTCCTTAACTAAATTACGAGATTTACCTCATTTATGTTGACTGTGGCCTGTAGGACCGATCAATATTGATATTGCTACAATGCTTTTGAAAAAAAAAAGAGAATTAGAAAAACAAAAAGAAAGTTCAAGTTTTAAATTCATTACAATGTAATTAAAAAGTATAAAGTACGAAAATTTGTAGCTCAACATTACCAATGTGTTAACTTAAATTCAAAGTCAAGAGTTCAATTCCATAATAAATGGATAATAGTGTAGATTTAGAAGGTGCGTTGCTTTTTTTATTATTATATTAAGTTCAAACCATCATAGGGGTGTTTGTTTACTTCTTAATGAAATCATTGAAAAGTCATTCAAAATTAATATTATTAAGAGGTAAACAAACATGACCTTAATCTTGATTTCCTTTTTCAAAAACAACACAAAATAGAAATTTATATAATGACAAAGATACCAAATTGGTATAAAACAACATACATATTATATTTAAATGTGTAATGACTAGATTGAGTTTGACTTTTATGTGTAACTGGTTTTTTTTAATCGGGAGATATGAACCGATAATACGCTTTTAAGTGAGAATTTCATATATATCATTGTAAACTTTAAATATTACGCATATTTATTTGCAAACTTTCTTATTACATATATTTCCCTCTAAACCTTTAAATCTCACATATATATATATATATATCCAAATGACTATTTTAAATGTATTTTATCATTTAAAAAATTAATACCTAAATTACCATCTTAAATCCCAACAAAAATAAATTAAAAAAAATTAAAAAATATTACTTTCTAATTAAATTCAATAATAAATTAATTAAGAAATAATATTTTATATATTTTTTAATTAAACTTAAAATAGTCATTTGAATATATATGGGAGATTTAAAGGTTTAGAAGGATATATATGTAATAAGAAAATTTGTAAGGATATATGCGTAATATTTAAAGTTTACAAAGACATATATGAAATTCTTCCTACTTTCAAATACATATATTCTGTATTTTTTTTTTCGTAAAATAAAACATTTTATCGTGATGAACTTTAAATGAATAGAACTAATCAATGGTAATACATTTTAAACACGTGCATATTGTATTATAGAAAATAAAATATAATCTATCTATCAATTCTAATAAAATAGTAAATAGAATTTCACCTGTCATTTAAATATGTTGTCATTTGACAAATCCTTGTATTGACATGTAGATTTTGTTTGCAATTTATAAATTTTAACTTTAAAATTATTATTAACTCATTTTTCTTTATATTATAATTTATAAAGCTGTCGAAAATTTATAATAAAAAAAAATTCAGACTTGACAATGTAATTATTTTTCTTTCTATTTTTAATGTAACTTACATATCTCTTCTAATGTAATTATCTATCACTTTAAATATAGATCTTTTTCTTTCTATTCCTAATGTAAATTTTAACTACTAATTTTAGACAATGAAGATAGACTTTAAAACCCAATATTGCTATATAAATAAATGTGCTTTAAGTTATGATTTATAACTAGGAAAAATTTCACAAAAAATCATCGACATACATGTTTTTTTACGATTAAGTCCCTCAATCAATTTTTTTGTCTAATAAATTCCTTAACCAAATAAAAATCATGAATTTGGTGAATTTTTTTAAAAAAGAGTTACCGGTAACCTGTTGAGCGAGTTGCAATTGCTGACATGGATTTTATAAATGTATGACTTTATTCGATTAAGTCTCTCAACTAAATTATTTTGTTTTATAAATCTCTCAACCGATTTTTTTAGCCACGTAAATCCATTATCTTGATAAAACTCACGATATTTATCATTTTATCAATTTAAGTGATTGTTTAATTGACATTCACGTCACACATACGTGGATGCAAAAAATAAAACAAAAATGATAAATCAAAACGATCATTTTGTTGTTGTTTAAAATTTAGTCGAGATGAACTCGTTAAATATATTTACAAAAATTAAGTCTAGACAAACAATGGATCGAAATATCATCATTTATATTTTTATATCAAACCAACTTATGTTATCCAGAACACCAGACTTTTAAAAAAGAATTATTTCAAATCAACATTTTGTTTTATCTTTTAATATGTTTAAATAGTTTATGTTGATGTATTTTCAACACAAAATAATTCAAGTATAACCGTATAAGTATTTTGACAACCCATTTGCATATTTTAACAAGTTTTGTCAACATATTTTTTTGTATAAAACATGAATACTAATTTTTTTTTTAAATTATAGTTTTAACCAATCATTTCATTACATAAATCTCCAAAAAATTTGTTTTATTGTATTTACACTCAAATTTTGAAAAGGTTTTTAAAGAAAAATTTTTTTGATTAAGGGACTTAATTGAAAAATAATTTAAGTATGATAATTTTCTAAGAAAAAATTTTAGATAAGGAACTGAGTTGAAAAAATATATTATCAAATGTGTGTCATCTAAACACATTTTGACACATGGATGCCACGTAAGCTTGGTAACCGGTTGCAACCTCTAACATACCAAATTCGTGAGTTTTAAACGGTTAAGAAACTTAGTAGATAAAAAATGAATATGAGACTTAATTATAAAAAATGTAGTTTGATGGTTTTTTGTGAAATTTTCCCTCATAACTAAGTATTTTTTTTTTTTTTTTTAAATTTAGATCTTATAATTATTTGATATTTTGTTAGTTTACATATTTTAATTTATAAAATTAATTCGTGTATTACACGGGTCACTAAATTAGTATCGTAACGAACATGTACATTTAATATGAAAATTCAAGAGTCTACTCTAATATGAGACTTAAAGAAACTTGAATGTGTGTGTATAAATTTTGGATTAAATGAGAATCCAAATATGTCAAGAAAGATTAGAAAAACCATGGTTTTACATATTGTAACAACATTTTTGAATAAATAATAATGAATAATATATTTTGAATTAAATAACTTACCAATTCATTAATTTTACATTGGTTCATTAGTTTTTGAATTTATAAATAATGAATAACAAATTCAAAAATAAGTTAATCAATGTACAAGATTAGTGAATCAATATACAAATTAGTGAATCATAATTTTCTCGAGATATATTTAACTTTCTCATGATAACATGTGCCCCCCACCCCCCACCCACCCACCCCCCACACATGCACATACACTCTCATGTATACACACACATGCATACATACATACATGCAACCATGCATGCACACACACACGCGCGCGCACCCACACACACACACACATATATAGGGAGGTTCAATGGAAAACCAACATGCATCGGAAAACCTTGGAGAACCTCCATGCACCACTACAAATGCACCATAAATCCCGCGTGATGCATCAAATTCCCCGCGTGATGCATCACCTGATCCAATGACTATAAAGTGGTTCCGCGGTTTTCCGATGCATATAGGTTTTCCATCGAACCCACCCCTATATATATATATATATATATATATATATATATATATATATATATATATATATATATATATATATATATATAGAATCAGGTTCATCAGCGTACCTATGAGATTCCAGCGTACCCAGCGTACCCTAATGTGAATGATCATTCACATATATTTTTTTTGAATAAACATGTATAAGACAACATTATAAGACTTTTTTTCAAAATGAGCAACATCATAAATCTTGTGAATGATAAAAAAAGATCATGTGAATGGTCATTCACACCATTCACATTGTGTGAAATGACCATTCACATGGATGACCATTCACATAAATATGCATTGAGCATTCACATAAGTTTTAAGGACACAGAATGTGTGAATGTATGTGAAATTCATATATCATGTGTATAACATTAATTTAAACATGGTTATGAGAAAAAAAATTTAAAAAAAGTTTTTTAAGGTTGGTACCTTCGGGTGCACTTGATTTCGAGAGGTACTTTTTTGAACCTGACTCTATATATATATATATATATATATATATATATATATATATATATATATATATATATATATGTTCAAGTGAGTATCACTTACTATACAGCGCACTAAAATGTACCACTTTTAAAAATAGTTATATTGAAATTTTTTTACATAAACATGTTTTAATTAACATTATAATGATGATATATAAATTTCACGCACGTTAACACATTCTAAGTGCATGATATCATGAATCACATAAATATACGTTCACATATATTTAAATTTATGTAAGTATACATTCACATCATTTAAGGAATTATAAGATGTGAATATATGTGAAATTTACATATTATCTTTATAATGTCAATAAAAACATGTTTAAAAAAATTTAAACTTTTTTTAAAAATGGTAGTTTCTGGTATACTGCATGATAAATGGTACTCTTTTGAACTATATATATGTGTGTACATACACATAGAGTTGGTTCCTTTATTTGAGACAAAAATTACGAGATTGTTATAATAAAAAAAAGAAAAAAAATATGCTATTTTGAGCAATTCTCCATATAAAAAATTATTGAAAGTTTTGTGTTTAAGAAAAAAAAAAATTCTTACACATATTGTATGGTTCAAAGTTTTACAATTTATATTTGTGTAGTTCATATTATTAAGTCATTTGATTAGTTTTTAAGAATAATGCTAAATTAATATTTCAAAATCAAATATACCGATTTAAAAAAAAGTTTATGTTATTTAAACTTCCCTGTATGGAAGTAGATGAGTTTATTTATGGATAACTCTAAAAAAAACCTAGTGACAATCGGTCGGTCAAACTCTTTTTAAATGAGTATTTGTAACTTACGTAATTTTTAAAGAATTTAAAAACAAAAACCCAAATTTAATATATTTCCCTTATTATTATTTTCTCCCATTTTTCAAGGAAATTGGTAAAAGGAAAAAAAGAGCAAATCTAAGATCAAAACAACAATAAAGTTTGAACTTTGAAGGCACAAAAGTTATGAATAAACACTTATTTCTTGGATGCTTACAGAAAAGGAAGATGGGATCCTCATCCTCCATTGTCACCACTTTTATTATTATGTCTTCAAATTCAAGAAATTAACAGAAACTCTCTCTCTCTCTCTCTCTCTCTCTCTCTCTCTCTCTCTCTCTCTCACACACACACATGTTGATGTCTTCTTCTCTCTAACCCTCTATCAGAAACCCATGTCCATTTTTGTCCCGGAAACTCCAGGTACTTTCTCTCTCTACCCCTCTCTGTATGTATAGACTTACCTGCTTCTTTAGTGATGTGACATTTACATTAACTTTAATTGGGAAAATATGATGCTCTGTTACAGAGCACTGACTGCATTCATGCATCTTTATTGGTAATTTTGTAACATTCTGATCAAAATTTTTGGATCTTTATCTTTTCATGATCTGGGGTTTCTTTCGTGTTTTTGTGGTTAGTTTACTGATTTTGATGTGGGTTTCAGATCTGGGCATCCCCTTTCTTAGATCCCCTTTCACAAATCTATGAATATAAATGCATTGTTGCCTGTTGGATTCTGGTATATGCATGTGAATTATAGCTTTTATTCAATTGGGGAAATGAATGAATAATCGGCTTTTCTTGAAAATGATTTCAAGATTTTCTTGAAAACGTATTTAGTATTTTCTTGAAAAGTACCAGTTTTTTTGTTTCCTATTTTGAGATGAGATCATGATGAAAATTCTTGTTTAATGAGGGTTTGTTCTGTTAAATGATTTACTTAGGGTGAATGACTTTTTCGCACTCTCGTGATGGTTTTTCGATCATAGCTAAATAGAGTTCTTGCGAAAATGAAACGATTGGTTTCGGACAAAATAGGGAGATTTAGGTCATAAAAAACCTCATCTTGCTTTACACTTTTTGTCGATAATAACTTGTTCTTGCGTTTTCTCAAGAAAGATGATTTGTTTGCAATGAGAAGCAAAGTATGATTTTCTGAAAGGTCAATAACAAATTTACTAAAAGGTGTTATAATTAGGCAAATATTCTTTTCTTAGATGACAAGTTGGGGGAAATGTTTCTTGAAACTAATTTGTTTTCTAACAGGTATAACCACTAGGGGTTTAAGCTTCTTATAATTCATTAAGTTTATTACAATGCAGATTTTTAGATTTTCTTTCTCACCGGAATTCGATTTGAGGTTTATAGTTGCCACTTTCTATAATAAAGTTTTGATGTTCTTGAGTTTTTTACTCTTTTCAGGTTTGTTATTGGCTTCAAATTCAACTGTTTCCACTATGATCAAGCAATTTCTTGCCAAAATCCCTCGTAAATCATCAAAATCCAATGCAACAGATGCCGATGGGGGTAGTTCTTCAAGTAGCGTTACAAATGATGTGGGCAACAATGGCTTCATCAACACTTATAATGCCATTTCAAGTCGATTAAACACCGTTAAGAAGATGTCTTCCTCGATCTTCCCAGCAAGCATAATGTCGGGGGGTGAAATGATTGATCCTCATGTACCTTTTAAAGATGTACAAAATTCAGATAAGCTAAGACTACTCATCAGTAAGTTGAATCTTTGCTCAAAGTTATATGATTTTCATGATCAAGATCAAGATTCCGCGGAGAAAGACATAAAGCGTCAAACTTTGATAGAAATCTTGGATTTTCTCTCAACTGAATCTCCAAAACTTAGTGAACCTGCGATGCTTGCCATTTGTAAAATGTGTGGTAACAATCTTTTTCGAGATTTCCCTCCAAAACACACAGTTTATTCACCTCGTGGTGAAACAGACGACGAGGAACCATCTTTCGATCCAGCATGGTCACATCTACAACTTGTATATGAAATACTGCTTCGATTTCTCAGTCAAACTTCTCTCGATCCAAAAGTTGCCAAACAGTATATCGATCACTCGTTCATATTACGATTACTTGATCTTTTCGACACCGAAGATCCTCGTGAAAGAGACTATTTGAAAGCGATTCTACATAGGGTTTACGGGAAATTCATGGTTCACAGACCCTTTATCCGAATGGTTGTGAGCAACATTATATATCGTTTCGTCTTTGAAACAGAAAAACACAACGGGATTGCGGAATTATTGGAGATTTTTGGTAGTGTGATTAGTGGATTCGCATTGCCGTTAAAGAATGAACACAAGATGTTTTTACTACGGGCTCTTGTTCCTCTGCATAAACCCAAGTCAGTGGGCGTGTACCATCACCAGCTAACTTACTGTGTCGTTCAGTTCATCGAGAAAGAACCAAAACTCTCAAGCGCTGTTATAATGGGGCTGTTAAAATTTTGGCCGATTACAAGTAGCCAGAAGCAGTTGATGTTCCTAAGTGAGTTGGAAGAGTTGCTCGAAATGATTCAGACCGATGAGTTTGAGAAGATTATGGTTCCACTGTTTCGGCGTATAAATTGCTGTCTACGCAGTTCCCATTTCCAGGTAATTTTTCAATGTTTTTATAACACTCTTCATTAGGATAATCTTGAACTTTAGAAACATTGTCGAAGGTAATGCTTCCACAATTTATATGCCGATGAGCTTTTGGTGGGCGAGGATGGGGTGTTCAAGCGAAACTGGAAAACCGTGAAACCGAACCGAACCGAACCGCTTGATCCGAAACCGACATATCATGGGGCGGTTTAGTTTTCATTTTTTAGAAAACCTTGGTAACCGAACCGAACCGATTATATATATACAAGTTAGATGCTTTTATTTATAATTTCATTTAGTTAATCAAAAACAACAAATACTAGATTTTCAAATGAATTTTTTATTTTAATTGTTTTGTTAAATACTTTTAGTGTAACTTTTGGGATTTATAGCCAAATAACTTACTATGACTTTGTATTTAAAGAGAATTCGTGTTTGAAAAAGACATATTTCTAATATGTTTTTTTGCTTTCAAGCGTATAATGGGTAACCGCGGGTAACCAAAACCGAAGCTAACCATGTTGGTTGTAATAACGTGTAGGTGGCTGAGCGAGCGCATTTCTTATGGAACAACGAGCACATACTCCATCTTATCATGTGTAACCGCCATGTGATCATGCCTCTCGTCTTCTCGTCTTTAGAGCGGAATTCTCAAAACCATTGGAGCCGCACAGTGCTCAACCTTGCGCAAAACATGATGAAAATGTTGCACGATGTGGATCAAGAGTTGGTGGTTTCGTGCCAAGGGCGGGTAGAAGAGGACAAGTCATCATTATCCGTGGCAGCTGAGAGACGTCGGTTGACATGGGAACGCCTTGAAAACCTAGCCGGATTTCAACCAGCCATTGGAAACGTTCAGGTTTCTTCTGAAACCGCAACTTGTATTCTCTCTTGCTAGAAAAGTCATGTTCAAATATCATGTATTGCCTGTTCGGAAACCAAACCGGTTTCTGCATTAGATTTTCTTCTTGTTTTTTTTCACGAAAGAAGAAGAGCGAAGCCGGGCCCGTCTTTGTGGCTACGTAGGTAGTTAATTTATGAAAGCTTGACGATGTTGTAATGGATCTGCTTGTAGTCTTGAGGATGTTCTTGTTCAATGAAAAATAAGGAGTATGGATCGCTTGTTTCGTGGCCGAATATGGCTACTATTGGCTATTACACACCCCGAACTCATTGTTCGTTTTGGTGTGATTTTGATTAGAACCGTGAAGTTAAAAAGAAAAACGGTAACCCTTCTCTGGGACCACCGACCGATCCCAAGGCTTATGGTAGATGTCAATCGTATAATCCATAGTTAAGAGATACGTGCGTAGGTTTAGGTTTTAATCCTGAACTTCTATAAACTCAATGTTTGTCCCCAAAACTTTATTAGCCCAGAAACAGTACAATTCGAAGGAGAAAAAGAACATTTAAGAACTCAAATTGAAACCACGATATCTTGCGTGGAAAAAGGATAAGCAATGGGATCTCTAACGATTTCATAAACAAAGAGAACTAAATATGGTATCAATAGACCAGTGAAAAAAGATCCGAGAAGAGGATGCCGAGGCTTCCATATATGAATAGCAACTGCCTGAGGAAGAAAAAAGTAATCTTGAAGTATATAAACGCCGAACCTCAACGTATCCATGATCGAGTTCACATAAACGTCTTTCGCTGAGGTGCCTTGAAATGGATTTAGATAGAGCACACGCTCTGCGATCCTAAGGAAAAGATAACACACGTAGAATCCCATGCTAACCACGATGACCTTCTTCTCACTTGGTGTCGACTCGCCTTGATCACGAAGTACTTTTCGAGCTTTCAACACCATCTGAGAAATCTTAGCCATGAGGAACATAGAAACCATAACAAGAAACCTTGCAAAATAATCAAGAATGTTTAAATGTCGTTTGTAGGTTCGATGATCGTAAGGTTGATCCATGTAACCTGTAGATTCAGAAGATGCGATTAGAATATCTTTGCTACGCATCAAGGTGATACCGTATCCAAATATCCAGCATCCTAGCATGACAAGAGATATGTAAGGAACCGGTTCCGGGGATTTCTTCATGTTCTTCATTTGGTTTGATATGTGTGCAACCAACACCAAAAGAAGCAAAACCTGCAAATACCCTTCAAAGAGTTTACGAAATATTACGTTTTTTTCATGATTTTTGTCCTGAATCATGAAGGTCTGCAAGGTTATCGGCTTGAAATGGTAATTATCGTCTTCGTTTCTTTGGCTGACAATGCTGATCTTTGCAGTTGGATTAATAAGCCATCTTGTGTTTAGTGGTGGGTACTCGATTATGACTTCAATCAAACAATCGAGGCCTCTTTCGAGATCGGCATGATCAAACGAGACTTTCCTGCAGCCCATCAGATACAACTTCCCTACACGCTGATCGTATACACCCTCGAGATACAACTTCGAGACGTGACGGTAAGATTCTTCCTTGACTTTTCTTGGTGCTTCTATTATAAAAAGATTCATTGATATGTTGAGAACCTCATGCCCGGAATCTGTCTTAAATAATGGACCTAATGACATAACTTCTACTCTAACGAAAGTCTCGAAACTTGTAAACGTATCAATCCTTAGATCATCCGAAAGATGATTCGATAGTTTAAAAATCCCATCTTTTTCTTTCTCAAGGGATGGATACTGGAAAAGTGATTTCCTGATATAAGTTAACAGTTGAGGTAACTGCTGCCTTCTTTCCATAAATTCAATGGCTAAACCACTTTTTGAGTAATTATATGAAAGATAAATGCTACTGTACCGACCACTGTCGTATAAACCAGGGGAAAGCATCTCGAGTCCAATGAAAACAGGATGGTAACGGTACGTTGCATTTTTCAAGCTAAATATACTTCCCGAAACAACACTTCTCTGTTTGCTCGAGAAAGACTTGGGGAAGTATAGTAAAATCCCCGAGTCACATTTCACAAGGGAAGGACCAAGACATCCCGTCATTGAGAGCAGCCCAGTCGAGGAATTCCATGTTCCTTCGACTGATAGAGTCAACGTAGATAAACCTGTTCTGCGTGCTGCCACATGTGGTTCTATTGTAGCAGGGTACATTCTCAACACTCCGGAAACCTTTTCTTTGTTGCATCTAATGTTGTGCATGAGAACCCGTAGGTTCTCGTTGTCCCTGTCCACGAACTGAATCTCGTTCCCTAAAAGAAATGGACCAACAGTGTCCTGGAACCAATTTTGGCCACCGAGCTTCAAATTTGGCATAACTCTATATGCCTCGTGTTCGAAATACTTGAGAATCCTACACATCTCCGAGTTGTTGAACTTGTTGACACCATCTTCTACCATAGCCATTTGTAGTGGATTTTGATTAAAAGATTCAAAAACGAGATTCTCGGAACTATGAACCTGGTCCTCGAGGAAGATACCCGAGTGGGAAGTTATTTGAACTTTGTCAAAGTACTCAAAATCTTCGTTTCTGTTCAAACTCATCATTTCACCATGGATTTTCCTAACAGAAAAAGAGAGAGTTTTCTGGTACCGAAGAACAAGCAAGATTTGTTCATGGGGCAAGATCACAGGGTCTTCATTGTACAAGTCAGTAGGAGCAATAAATGATGCCATATCATCATCTGAGAATCTGGTTGGAACTTTCTTGAACGGGAAAGTCGAATTACCCGATAAACAAACCAGACGCTCGCCCTGATTCTCGTTCGTTTCAAGATAAAGACCTTCGAAGTCGACTCTAAGAGCGGACATACCAGGCCTTTTATGAAACTTCAAGCCAGTTTCCGAAATTACTGTACTGTTTCTTGTAATGCCAATAGACAAAACCCCACTTATGCCAAACGTGTTTTTGGGGTGATAGGCTGCACCAGAACTGACATTTTTAACCTCAAAGCTAACGATTTTCCATGGGGAAATGTATGATGATATGCCCTGTGGCATATCACTATCATCAAAGGGCATCAAAGTTGCTCCATGAAAGTCCTGCTCCCAATCTCCATTGAAGAAAGAAAGCTCATTCTTAAGCTTAGAAGCCCAATTATCATCATATTTTAACTCGGAAGCAGATGATATAAAAGGATTGCAGTGTTTATTGATTTCGGAAAATCGACTGTAATTATGAACTGGTGAATGGTCAATAGGGAATGCAAAGTCATCATAAGATGCTGCATAACTCAAAACCAGCAACTTTAGCAGGGTCCATACACTTAGGCCTTGAATTTTCATAGTGATCCTCAAAGATGCCAAGATAAAACCAATTTAAGAACCAAGTGAATTAATGACTTGCATACTCAAAGAAAGATGTTCAAAACAGCAAAAAAAAGCTAGGAATTTGTGGGGAAAATTAGAATGTTGAAGATCAAACCTGAATGAATGAATGAAGGGTTTTGTTCAAGAGGAAGCATCAATTAGACTTCTAAGTTCTGATTCTACAACATGGTTGACCAGAAACTTAGTATATGGAAACCCACAAAGGGAACATATTTTTTTTTTTATTGAAACCCACAAAGGAACGTATTTTTTAGTAGGAACCATATGAATCATGGAAACATGACCAAGCACGATAGCACATGGTCAAGGCATGATTGGAAAGTTGACTTTTACTTTGTAAACAATCAGTAGTGTTTTTTTTAGGGATGAACAATAAATTTTTCAAACACAAACTGATAATACAAAATTTAAGAAGCATAGTAATTTAACTATGTGATACCGCAATAAATTTATTTATTTAAAATGTTTCAATTACACACGATAATTTCATATATCAATTCACATAATCTAAAATTAAATCTAGACGTATTGAGTAGATTTAGTATCGTACATAGTAAATATACAAGTTAAAAACATACTTAATATTTTATCATTTAAAATTTAAACATTAGTCTATGATTATATAATTTTAATAGATTACACGGAGATATTCATATGCCATCCAGTGTACATGGTATTTGTGATGCATGATTAAACTTCATTTGTAACTAACATTTATTTAATCCGATGACTAAAATTCCTAGACTAAGCCCATCTTTCTATATGGAATGCATTTGACAAATGGATTGCTTCGGCCCACTTGGGCTTGGGCTGGTTAAACTCTCAGCCCGCATGTTTTCAATGAAATTTCATATATAGCTTTTTAAACTAAAAACTAAAAAGTAATCTCATATTAATACATGTTCGTTTATTATTTATAAAATAAACTTTTATAACTAGTTTACCTTAATTTTTGAAAAACTTTAAATTTTAACTGAGTGTAATTTTTAATTTAAGTTAATGTAACTTTAATGTTCTTAAATTTTAATCTAATTTTTAAATACTAATGAGTTATTTATAAATATGCAATTTATTGCTATCGAAACAAAATATGATATTATATTCTTATGAGATAATTACCCAAAAATCCTCAAGTTTGCTTTTCTTTTGGATTATGTTACTTAATCAATTTATTTCCTAATAAATCCAGAACTTGAAACAATCATGAAATTTATTTTTTACCCGGTTGTTTTGATCCACATGACACAGAAACATGGAACTTCAGTAATGTAGGTCCAAAATAAAGTAAAACAAAATCCTTTGTCTCATAAATTATCACACTTCAAATAATTTTGATTTAAGTCTCTTAATCAAAATTCTTTTAAAAAAACTTTTAACAGAGTCGGGTTGACACAAAAGCCCTAGAATGAAAAATATAGTAAAACAGAACATTGAGCCAATACAATAATATAGTTCACATGATTGTTACTATAGGGACATATAAAAAGGTGAAGCAAAGAAAAAGGTTTTATACGTAGAACAGTGGAATCAATATTTTCTTTTAAAAAAAAGCCTGATATTCTAGGCCTATAACAAAAAGTATGTCGATTCAAACTCATTCAATATATTTTATAAAAGGCTGACAACACAAAAACATAAATCATGAAGGTATGAACTTGTTAAACATATAAAAATTTTGAACACGATGTTTTATATTAGTATACAGACTCAACGTGAGGGATTTACAAGACAATATGGAATCATAAGTTTTTCAAGTTGAAGAATTTATGATGTAAAAAGTTTTAAATTGAAAGGCATAACTAAATATATTGTTGTTAAAAGAATCCACCTTAGAAAATGCAACCGTTCAATGGGTTGCTGCCTTGATGGTAGTTTTGAATTTTTTTTTTAAATTTATGTGTTTTTAACGGTTAAGTGATTTTCTAACAAATTATTTGAAAGTAGGGCTTGATCAAAGGTTTTTCTTGTATTATTTTTCTGTTAAATAATTTCATCTTTGGTTTTATTAATTTAATTTAATTAATAGTTATTTTCAATATACGTTACTTAGTTTATTAATAATTTTAGTTCATTGAAGATTCATTCATTATAATTACCTGTTTTTATTTGAATGCTTTCATTATATCTAGATATATTTATCATTAAAAAAGTTACTATTTATTTCTATCCTGCACAACTTTATTGTTTAAAAAAATGAGATTTGTTTTTGGCACCATTCATATTTAATAATATGTATATCAAAAATCATTAATGTAAAATTTATTTTGTTTTTTTTTTTTTAATTAAACGAATTCAGTTGCTTATTTAAAGAGACAAATTAGGAAAAAAGTCTACGAGAAATTTAGAAAAATGGAGCACCTGGTTAAGGTTAATTATCTGGGCGTCGTCTAGCCTTTGGCTCACATGTACGTGGTCTACTAGATTTTACCTATGACCATTTACAAAACATCCTCCTAGAATTGAAATTGTCATGGACTTGAACTCTTCACTTCCACAATGGAGGCAAAAGATTTACCATGTGAGCATCAGAAGATGGTTTATGTGACAATAATAATTCATTATGATTTATTACAATATACTGATATACTAGATCTTGTAATTATATGTTTCACAATATTCATACTGTAATTAAATGGTCACTTTGTTAAAATTTATGGTTTCCAAGGAAAGTGAACATTTTCACTTAGCGGCCTTGAATGGATTACCTACGTTTAGGGTGTGTTTGGTACAGAGAAAAGAAATGAAGAGAAGTGTGGGAGAAATGGTATTGGGGAGAAATGAAAATGGGTGGAGAATTGAAATTTATTTATCTTGTTTGGTATCAACAGAGAAATAAAGAGGAGAAATGGTGGCTTAGGTGGAGCAGAGACACAAGACAGTCAATTCTCACAATTTCTCTACCAAATGGAGAGAAATGCATTTCTCCATATTTAGCCTTCAAACAATTCCCAGAGAATTCAATTCTCCGCACAAAAATTGAGAGTATTTCTCCCAAACAAGAGAAAACACAATTCTCTCCCATCAAATCTCTCTACCAAACAGCCCCTTAGGGGTGTCAATTTTGACCCAACGGGCCAAACGGCTCGAACAGTTAATTGGACCCATTGTAAAATTTTAAGATTAAACATAATTTATTTTAAAAAATGAAAATTTATAAAACGGTATATTAAAAAAATTGTTTTTTGAAAAAAAATTTAAAATTATGTAAAATTTATGACTGTTCCGTTTGCTTGAACGGGCTGAAATTGACACCCTTGCCTACACTGGAGAATTTATCCCATAGCAGAGTGTAGATAAAAAAATTTAGTCTCGTTTTATTTGAAAGGAACTAGAGTTATTATAGCATACACAATGTCACATGCATATAGAGGAAAGTTTGGAACTGGCGCACGTGTCCTTTGTAACCTAACATGGTCTGTGCATGGTTATGGCTAAATATGTACGTACACCCTCGATGTGATATTTAAACCTCTTCTACACTCATGAATGACACATATTCTAGAGACTTTAATATGATAAAATGATTTTTTTTTTTTTTGTATAATAAACCGTGGAATATTTGTGCTTTTCATTATTTTTATGTTGTGATAGATCGATACGAACAAAATGGGTTCAAAATGAAGAAAAAAAAATGTGAAACAACGTACGATGCTGCAAAGCTTTGATAACTCAGTTTACGATGATTGTAGCAAATAATTTATGAAGCCCATAAATTGTTATGAACTATGTATATCATGATAGCGTTATACAAGCGTAAGGGAGACACTGAAAATGGAGTTGAAACAAAGCTTAACGAGACTAAACGGTGAAGCTGCGCAACTAGAGTCGACGTTAGACTACACGGCAGTGGCGGATCCAGAAATTTGTTTTATAGGGGTCAAATTTTATCATGTTGTGATAGTACGAGTGTTTGTGGTTCTATAAAAATTTTTTCACACCTCAAAAGTTCCGTCGGTTCATCATGATTACATAAATAAAAGAAATACACAAATGTTACAACTCATTAATCGTCCAAAACATTGAGTAGTTTTTTTCTGATGCAAATGCAACTGTCAATTTCATCACTAATTGAATTGCGTAATTACTTGTGGAATTTGTGAAGAAGTATTAAAAACTATCACATTTGATGAAATTTAGTTTTGGTAAACTTTTATTTAAAAATCGATTTATATTGTCTAATGAACTAAAACAATTAAACAAATGTAATTTAATGTTAATTGATAAACACTCAAAGTCTTTAAAATTAATAATTTAAATATCTAAAAGACTAAAACAAGGAAAAATATTTTTACAAACAACAAACAAGTAAGCAACAATAAAACTAACAATATATTCCTAGTCAAATCCCAAATGTGAAGTGTCTAATAATGAGTTAGCCCAATAAATGATGGTTCAATACACGTGTATTTTTAAATTATTTGTTAAATGTGTGCAAACTATTAGGTTTTAGTATATTTCTTAGAGTTTGTAACAATTTTTTTTATATGTCTAGAAGTTACAAAACTAACAAAGATATTGGGGTCAAACTTCAAAAATCATAGGGGTCAAAATTATTTCGATTATATACATATCACGTAAAATAAAATAAAAAATTATCGGGGTTGTTTGACCCCAATACCCACACACTAGATCCGCCCCTGCTACACGCCGAAAGCAGAAACTTTGCACAGGCTGCGCCTACACAAGCGATGAGACGTGGAATATTTATAGTCTCTTCGTTTTAAGTCCGGAAGAAGTCTAAACAAATCCTTAAGCTCGATAGTTGTTAGTAACCTTAGGGTGTGTTTAGTTGATGGAAAATTGATATTTGTTTTCACTTTCACTTTTCTAGAATTTGTTTTCATTATTACATTTCTAGAAAATTAGGAAAAAATTTTGAAAACGTGTTCACCACGTCCCTTGTTTTCGCTTTTGAAAATTAGAAAAATGGTTGAAAACTCCTATCATCCATTTTCCAATTTCTATTATAAATTTAGAAAATGAAAACATTTAGAAAATGACAAAAAAATTAGAATAATGTCAAACTAAACATGTTTTCAATTAAGCCATGTTTTCGTTGAAAACAAAAACAGAAAACCGGCTTGTTTTCGTCAACTAAACGCAACCTTATTTTCACCTATTTAAATTGTTATTTGGCTGATTTCTACGTATCCTTTACTTCTTTAAAAGTCCTATTCGGTTTGAAGATGTAGAAGCTACAAAAACCCGACAGCTAAGGTTAGGGTTTTGCTCCACCTTCGTTCTACCACTTCCAACTGTCAATCCAACAATTTAGAGACATGTTTCTGACAAGTTCAAGCCTATCCAAAAGTTGTTTGATTAATCATTTAAGAGTAAATTACAAAAAATGGTCCTGTGGTTCGTTTAAAATTACAAAAATAATCCCTCAATTTTTAAAGTTGCATAAGAGTTCCTCAAACTGCTACTTGCTTTGAGATTTGGTCACTCTTTAATTAGTTGAGTGTTAACTTTTTATAAATAACGATTTTATCATTTTC
The DNA here is from genome assembly GCA_020465985.1 of Centrapalus pauciflorus. Taxonomy (NCBI): domain Eukaryota; kingdom Viridiplantae; phylum Streptophyta; class Magnoliopsida; order Asterales; family Asteraceae; genus Centrapalus; species Centrapalus pauciflorus. Next base: position 207,688 of record JAANYP010002100.1, on the reverse strand, counting down.
ATTGCTACAAATTTAATCCATGTGGTTTGCATGTCCTTTCAATAATGGTCCTAATAATTTTTTTGAATTTTATTTATTTTCTTCATACATTCACTAACTTTTATGTTTCTAACCTTTTATTAAATATGTTTAAGAAATCTAAATTTTATAGTTAATTTTGGTTTTAAAATTTTTGTTTCAGTTATATACATACTAACATTTACGGTATACCAAACATTTAAATTATAATGACATATTATTTATTCTTATAAATTGTTTAAAATCAAATCAAAGTCATTACATCTCTTGATAACCTCCAACCGCCCTAAATTGAAATTTATAATGATATTTTGTTTTTTTCATTCAGAAATTGAAATACTTTTGGTTGCTGTTTAAAAAAAAATTTAAAGTTCCGATTGGTTTGTTGTTTTCTCCGTTTGAAAATTTGAAAACCCAATTAGTTCATTGCTTTTTACATCCAAAAAATTTAAAATCCGAATTTTCACGGTTTTATCCGTCCGAAAATATAGAAATAAAAAATCGCAATGGTTAGTCCTTTTTTTATTTCTCCTCCTCGTAAAAAGGAAAACAAAAATAATGAGAATCTATCATATTTTTAATATTTTTTATTGAAAAAAATTTAAAAACGATTAACCATTTCAATTAAAAAAAAAAAAAACAACAACAAACCAATCAGATTTTCTATTTTTCAATAAAGATATAGATTTTAGTTTAATAATTATCGTAAAATATAATAAGTAACAACATCATTTTTGTAGATACAAGGTTACTCGTTCTATCTCTCTACTTAGGTTTGTGTGATGTTTATCTTTGATGCATTGATAACATGCCATCAACTCATATCACTTTTTTAAATATCTTTTATATATTAAAGTAATTATTATTTTATTTTTATAAATTAACAAATGGCATGCTTATATAATACAGTAAAAAAGAGCTTTGAATAACACCTGCATATAAAAAAAGTAATCATTAAAGGGCAACTGCGCATTATGCATTTATGTGTTGTGGGTGAATTGATAGGAGGAAGGATAGACGTGGGTTGGTGGGGTTTAGAGTATGAGGTTTTGTTTAAAGCAGCATATACACCATGGAAATCCATTACACCAAGTACAACATATAAGGACATTATAATATTGAGATTTTTTTAAATAGATTCATTTTGATATGATTCACTGGTTGAGTATTGAGATTTTTTAAAATAGATTCCAAATATGATTATTCTCACAAATTTTAAATTGTTAAACTTACTTGTCTTTAAAAAACTTATCTGTCTTAAAAAAAATTATGAATATAAATGTCAAATTCAATCATTTATAAATAGCTTTTTGAAAACCTTTTAAACATTTCTATTCAATTCCATTCCAATTGTATTATCCATCTTGGGGCGGACATTTTCAGCGATGGAGTCCATAAGAACTGATTTGCGTAACAAAATGGGTGATCATTTCGTGAATGTCTCTCTAGTTTCTTATGCTAAGAAAGAGATACTAGTTGACACTAGTAATGATACCCCTATAGATTAATTTCAAAGGATGAAAACTCGTCGTGAGCAATTATAAACTTTAGTGGTAGTTTGATTTTGAATCGTTTCATGATAAATATATATTTGGAATATTAACTAGGAACCTTTTTGACTCAACATGACCCAATGATTACATAGTTGAGTCGTTTTAATTTTGTTAGTTCGATTAAGTTCTAAATTGGACCTCAAGACGTGTTATTTTATCGGAAAACTGATTAAAAATTATATCTCTATTTGTTGGTATACACCTACTAATTATATTTCAATTTGACTTTGACCCATTTTGTGTTGAACGTTTGTAATATTCAACGATGTATTAGCGTTGGGGATTTCTATCTCGTCCTTGTGTTTTTTTCTTATCGTTTGCCTCCGGTCTAGTTACTCGAAATAAATAATTTAATAAATTGCTTACAACTAACAATTTAACTTAATAAATGTAGTAAAACTAGTCCCGTATCAAAGATTATGGAACTAGATACCAAATATGACAAAAATGATTGTTTTGTATGTAGAGTTTAAAGGTTGTGTCATTACTTAAATAATGATCTATTATATAATTACTGAAATAGTCAAATCTCACACTTTTATTCACTTTTTAGTCACTTTATATACATTTTACCAAAATAGCCACACTTTACGTTACCACATTTACGTGATAGCCACAATTTACGTGATTTGTACTTTTTTTTTTCATTTTTTAATGCATTACGTTACAAAAGGTGTTTGGTCACGTAAATTGTTGTACTTTACGTGACCGTTTTTGCTCCTTCCCCATGAATGTTTGGTGAGATGTCTTGTCACACTTTACGTGACCAAGTACAACAATTTACGTGACCAAACACCTTTTGTAACGTAATGCATTAAAAAAATGAAAAAAGTACAAATCACGTAAATTGTGGCTATCACGTTAATGTGGTCACGTAAATTGCGGCTATTTTGGTAAAATTATATATGAAATGGCTAAAAAATGAATAAAGATTTGAGATTTGGCTATTTTAGTAATTATCCTTTTTTTATTATTTAAGTTAGGGGCAGTCTTTTTACACTTCATGATGGAGTAGAAAAAGAGTTAGGTTGATTTTGAAAAGTGAAATGGTAAACTCTGTCATTTTTCTATATTATTTAATTCACAGTACTTTCAAACTCATTCTAGTTATATAATTTTCTTAATCAAAGTATCCTTCAAAAATATAAATTTGTTGCTAACAATAATCACTAAAAGTTTAAACTGATAGTAAAAATGTCAAAGAAAATGCATAATTATCAATTGAAACATGTTTTAAAAATATAATAATAACTTAATATATATGAAAAATACAATAAATAAAAATGTTTATTATGAAAAAACCAACATGTTTTCACGTTTTTTGCGTTATCATCATCCATGTTATTTTTTTCCATAAAAAACCTTAAGTTATTCTTTTCTTTTTGGTTTAGTGAAAATTTGACATTAGACCCCGGTTATAATTTTGTGAACCGGGTTTTACAAAACTAAAATTTGAACATTAGACCCCGATTATAAGTTTGTGAACCGGGTTTCAAAAAACTGAAAAATCGGGTTCTAATGTCCAAATTTCACTAAATCAAAAAGAAAAGAATAACTTGTAGACATTTATGAAAAAAATAACATAAAGGGACGAAAACGTAAAAAATATGAAAATATGTTGGTTTTTTTTCATAACAAACGTAAATAAAATGAGGCATGAAAAAGTAATTTTAAAAAAAAATAATAATCTGAAGTGTAACCTTATAGATATAATTTCGACACAAAATTTTGGACTACGACCATTGCTCAATAAAGGGTAGTCAAAAGCCGTGCCTTCACACTCACCAGCCCCCTTTCCAAAGCCCACTTTATCTCTGCAACACACATACACACACTCTCTCATCCTTCTCCATTCCATTACACAACTCCTCAACAATTTCCACTCACACTCACCGAAACACACACACACACACACTCGATGATCATCTAAACGAGAAAGTCGAAGATCAAAATAAGCAGGAACAATTTGCAGAAGAAAAAGGAGAAAAAGTCGAAACTCTGTAACTATGTAAGGAATCTTTCACACTTTTCTCCTCCTTTATTTAAATTCAGAATTTATTTAATTAATCTCTATGCTTTAATTGCTTTTTTCATGAACTTCAAATCCATATCTATAAGTAATAAATATGGATCAGATCAGCTAAAATTTTGAAATCGATGAAAAGGAATCAATGCATTTTCATAGCCTTAAGTCGTGTCTACATGTAATATTACCATTAAATTGGATCAGACGAAAGATGTTTAGATTGAATTTGATGCTCTTTTGTTTTTTCATGTAACCGCGGTATCAAATTGATCGTTCACATAGTCCACAGACTCATGCAAAACGTCACATATGATGATATGAACCAGATAATTTTTCATACTGTTACACCTCCTTGAATCTGATGTTGAGTTTGAAAATTTTAAATCATAATCGAACTCTATAGTGAAATGATTAAACTTATGTACGAAATGCATCGGTCAGTCGTATTCTGACAGGAATTCTTCAATGTGTTTTTTTAATTTGCGTTGAATGATTTGGTGGATTGAGAAGGTGATGGAGAAAGAGAGAGGAAGATGTTTATTTTTCCTTGGGGAAGACAACAGCATGCTTTAAAGCAAAAACAAAATCAACTTTTTGAGCATTTTTGTTTGTTTAAATAATCCCTCCCTGTTTCTCATTAAAGTAGCTTTTTGTCCTTTTGATTAATCAAAATCGCTAAACAACACATGCTCGTGCGAACATATTCTCGACTCTCTCAATATTATTAGTTTTTATATATAAATAATATTTGTGTAGATACATATGTATCGATTTCCTCCATGGAAGCAACCACATTGAAGCTTTTCCTCGTGCTTCGTTCCATGACACTTCCTTCAAACAAATTACACAAATATATACACACATTCTCTTTTGCTTTGTTCTAAGTTTCTGCAAAAAAACACACACACTGATCTTCGTCATCTTCACCAATCAGGTACTAATTCTGATTCAATTTTCCATAGATTCAATGCATCTATACGTTCCTCTCTGTTAAGGCTAATCATGTCTGATCTCAAATCGATCAAATCCAGTGATTTTCATAATCATCATCATTACCTCGCATCCATCTCCACGATCTGATACTCGATCGAGCAACAATAGCTTAATTCAAGTACGTTATATCTCATCTTCAAATCCCTCTTTTTACCTTATATCTCTCACACTCACAAAAACACAGCAAACTTATGGATAATAGGATATTCCTATACGTTACATGCAATAAAATTTTTGGCCGTTGTGTGCAGAAAAAACTTTGTCCGATCTTTTGGGTTACATCAACAAACTGCGTAGGACAAGATAATATTGTAAGGTATTTAATTTCCTCCCTTCTTGTCCATGAACTTTGCGAAGTATTCGTTGTTCCCAAAAAAAAAAAAAAAGTTTTAACTATGAATTTTAAAAATAAGAATGATACTTTAATTTCTCTACAACACAAAACATGCATGAAAAACCAAATAATTACCATGTTCTATAGTTGTAGTTAATATCTGTCTGCTCCTACTCGTCAAACTGGAATAAACAAACCCTGATTGATAAAACACAGTTTGTTGGTTTTAGTTTTAAACAATGTGTTTCGATGCATATGTATATGTATAGATCGAGTTGTGTGAATGTCGGGTTCCAAACGAGTCAAGCTCGCTCAACCAATTTAGGCGCTAGGCTACTAGGGCTTGAACTTGACTTGAAAGACTCGAATATATCTCTAAGTATTATATTTAATAACTAAACTCATTTTTCAAATGTTTTGTATATGGCATGATCGAGCTTGCAGCGCTCGAGTTTGTTGATAAAATTTTGATTTGTTTGCAACCATGGATTTATACATAATGTATAAGGCTTGATATAGGTTGATTATAACTTAAGCCAAATGGCACAAACCATTAAAAACGGAAGTTGAATCGGTGAAGTTTATTTCTGAGTTAAGATATTAGGATTGATTGATTGAACTAGCTCGGCCGGTTCGATAAAAAAGTTGACTTTTAAAACACAAGTTGAATGAATAGATGGCATTTGGTGGTGGTCTGTGGAAGTATGGGTGGTGTTTGAGTGTATCTGTAGATCTCATCATTGCGGTTGGCGGAAGTTCCAGTAAATTTGTTTTTTTGTTTGGTTTTTTGCGAAGACCGGAGTTAACATAGCTTTGTACCGATGCAAAATTTACTGAAAGCTCTCCATATTCTTTCCTCTTTCTTCTCTTGCATTTACTCTTACCCTATACCCCTATCTATCTACATCATGATGGAAATAAACATTAATATTCTTTAAAATATTGGATCATATATATTTTGCACATAAAGAATTTTTTTTTTTTTTTTTTGTTGTTGTCATCATTAAATTAACTCTTTATGTTCCTGTTTCTTGTCATATCTTAACATAAATGCTAATAAAATATATATATTTCAAATCAACTTTAGTTTAAATTTAATATATTTATCTACTATATATCTTTCCCTGAAAAATAACCATATCAACATGTCAATACAAGTATCAGTAAAAAAGAGTTATAACTATAAATTTTTAAATGTCGATATGACAAATTACTTTTCTATTATGTGTTAAACTTTATGTAAATAACATATTTGTTTGGGTGTATACTTTTTAAACTTACAATATATCTTATATATTGAAAACATATGGAGAGCTTATATTTTAAGTAATATTTACAAGTTCTTAGAAACATATATGAAATTTTCCGATTAATTTTAGCAAGATGAATGATGGATAAATGTACCTATCCTATTTAATATTTTTTTCTGTGTTGATTTTCCATGTGATGATGATACATGATGGTATGGTGGTGGTTGTTATGAGCCTGAGGCGGGAAATTAACCGAAAGAGAAGCATGCTTTTGTACAGACCTATATATTTGACTTTCTTTTTTGTTATTGCGTAAGATAGTTTTTTAGAGGTTTTTTTTTTTAAAAAAATGGTAATACTAATAGTAACAGTAACAACGACGAAACAAATAAATAAGTAGTTTCAATAAATTTATTAAATATTTTAACTAGTAATAGGAGATAAGAACCAATGATATTACATTTAAATTTTATTAGTGCAAATTCTTTTTGGCTATGGACTCTTTTAATCTTTTATTTCTTAATAGGTAAAATCTTTTTCCCAGGTGAAAAATGAGCATTTTTGGGCTGTAAAATATTTTTCCCAAGTGAAAGAAAAACTGATGCAATCAGTTTCACCTTGTGCAAAATTGTAACTGATATTTGAAATATAAATTACAACATGCTATTTGTTGCTTGCAATTGCGTGTTTTTTACTAGCCGTACATTAAATTTAGTTCAAGCTGCTTTCTTTGTGAATAGTAGAATCACTTTTGTAAAGTGTTGCGTACAAGTGTTTGATGCATTTGATACATACATGTTTGATATTTAATATAAACACCAAATGTGAGAAAAGAAAGATTTTGACTCACCCCATTTATGGTGTATGCTTGTCCCACTCTTCCCCACTAGGAGGTACAAGTATTGAATGCACTACTATTTAGAGAATGAAATCATTTGCTAGATTTTGGAAAAAACTACTTCTTAGGTTATCTAAGGCAAAGCCTAAATTTTATGTGTCCGTACTTCCTATTGAAAAACCAAATTTTAAATTGATGATATTTAAAATTTTCATACATTTTTCTTTACATATTATATTTATGCATGAACTCGATTAGATTTTGTGTGGAAACATAAGAATTTATATACAAACAAAATCTTTTATTTTATATATTAACAAAAAAATTATACTTTTTATTAATAATAATAAATGTTTCAATTAATTATAAATAAAAAAATTAAAAAAAATTTTAAATTTCTAAAATGGTTTTTTGGTTTTACATTTAAAAAGAGTAGTTGCATTATTTTATATATATATATATATATATATATATATATATATATATATATATATATATATATATAGAGAGAGAGAGAGAGAGAGAGAGAGAGAGAGAGAGGTGGGTTCAATGGAGAACCTCCATGCACCACCACAAATACATCACAATTTCCCGTAATGCATCATTATTTCCACGTGATGCATTTCAACTTTCTAGCGATGTATTGTGGTTCTCCAAGGTTCTTCGATGCATAAGGTTCTCCATTGAACTCACCCATATATATATATATATATATATATATAAAGTCAGTTTTGGATAAAGTGAATTTACAATTCATTACTTTATTATATTGATTCATTAGTTTTTTTATTATAAATAATGAATCATAAATTTAAAAACAAACGAATCAATGTATAAAATTAGAGAATCATAATGATTCACACTTCTCTCTCTCTCTCTCTCTCTCTCTCTCTCTCTCTCTCTCTCTCTCTCTCTCTCTCTCTCTCTCTCTCTCTCTCTCTCAGAGTGTTGGGGTTCAGGTAATAATTCTTTATTTTGTGAGAACCAATTCAATATTTGTGAATTTAATACATAAAATTATACATTTGATGCTAAAAATTTATACCTTTGAAAATTTATGCATTTCATATAAATAATTACGCAATCATTATAATTTTGTTAACTTTATGTACAGATTTGTGCATTTATTGTATAATTTAATGAATTTAAATTCTAAAAGTAATTTAAATAACATATTATGATATTTATTAATATCTAAGACCAATAATGGTTTTATGTTAAAAATTTAATTCTTAAATTTGTATATTTGATGTACAAAATTGTGCATTTTTTGTGGTTCTTACGTTCTCACGGAATTGAGATGTTTTTATCTAAAACCCAACTCTCTCTCTCTCTCTCTCTCTCTCTCTCTCTATATATATATATATATATATATATATATATATATATATATATATATATATATATATATATATATATATATATATATTTGGGTTCAAATGAGCACCACTAGTTTTGCGGAGTACCGGAGGTACCTCGCTTAAAACCATTTTTTTTGAATTTTTTTTTCATAATCATGTTTAAATTAATAATATAAGACTACTTGCAAAAAATCACACCTAAACACACACTATAACTATGTGAAACGTGCAAGTTCACATGAACTGCACTGTTGTGAATGTATGTTCACAGCTAAGCATGTTCACATGAATTTTTTCACGTTCACATGACTTTTAAGAGACTAGAAAGTGTGAATGTGTGTACTTCTTTTACGAATAGACTTATATTATTTGTATCTAAATTAATATGAAAAAAAAATTAAAATTTTTTTTTTCGGAGCATGTTCACATCTAAAACCCGTGTGTTCACAGGTACTCACGGTACTCTGCATTTTTTAGGTACTCACACGAACCATATTCTATATATATATATATATATATATATATATATATATATATATATATATATATATATATATATATATATATATATATATATGTGTGTGTGTGTGTGTGTGTGTGTGTGTGTGTAATTTTTATATGCAACGAAGATACCATCTTTAAAAATAAATTGTAATTTTTTTTATAAATATATTTTAATTAACATTATAATGATAATATGTAATTTTCACATACATTCACATTTCCTAACCTTTTTAAAAATTATGTGAATGTATAAATTCGCATATATGTGAACGTACATTTATGAGATGCATAATTTTATGCATTTAGAATTTGTGAATGCACATAAAATTTATATATCATCTTTGTAATGTTAATTAAAATATGTTTATGAAAAAACAAAATTCAAAAAAAAATTATTTTTAGGAGTTGTACCTTCTAGTGCGTTGTATAATAACTTGTATTCACTTGAACATATATGTGATTTAAATTTAATTTAACTTTCGTCCCTGTAGTTTATTAAAAATTATGGATTGGATTTCATGACTTATAAAAATTACATTGACAGTTTTCGTGGTTGAAGTTTAACTACAGATTTCATTATTTGGTCATTTAAAATGACGATTTTATCCTTATTTGTTTATAGTTATTATTAATATTGTTTTATTATTATTTCTATAACTATTGAATGATAATTTTATCTTAAAAATTTAAATTACTAATAAAATAGTTTTAATGTAAAAATTATAAAATGACTATTAAAATATTTAGAAAGGCAAACAAATAATCATTATTATTAAATAAAAACTAAAATAACATTTTGAGTTTAGATTTTTTAAATCAATAGATTTAATATATTTTGAATCATTAAATAAATAAATTTTAATAACTATAAAGCAAGTATGGTAAAATGATTATTTTAAATGGTTAAAAAAATAAATCTGTAACAAAACTTCAGACTGACATTGTAATTTTCAAAATTAAAGGACCCAATGTATAATTTCTAGTAACCACGGTGATGAAAATTGTAATTTACCCCTTAATTTATGATTCAATTTGATAAAATTATATACATATTGATACCTGTAAAATAATTTTTTATTAGATAAATAAATAAAAATTGACTTGCTGAGAAAGCGACACAACGTTTCTTTCTTATTATATATATACATATAAAAACGATTAAAATCCTTTTACGAAGCCTCATGTTCGCAAGGCATAATCCAACTAACCATTGCTAATGATAACCAAACCATGCAAAACGGAGTAACAGCGTAACACTACCACTAATAACTTGAACACGAATATCAGCCCATATAATTCCCAATATGTGGGAGCACAGATTAGCCCATTTATTTGAGATTATTAAAATCTACGTTTTTCATATCTATGCAGTTTTGTATAAATTAGTAAATTACAATAAAATCTCTTTTTAAAGCTAATTAAAATGATGTATAATTTTAATATTATTTATTCTTGCATGTTTGGTTTTCACTAACATAAGCTTTCATGTAAACATGAGTTTAGTTCTCTAAATATTACCATCAATTTTACATTATCGTATTATGATTTTGATGTTAGAATCTTAAATTACAAATTTAAGATTCTGATTAGTAAAAATGAATTGATCATTGGTAGGATTTAGTTAGGATCTTAAGATTTTGATTCCTTACAATCCTGTTTCTGATAAATAAAAGGATAAACATATGGGTACATCATCTAATTAGTTCATAAGAACACTTTTTATAAAGCTCTAAAGTTTAATACTCTAAAATATAGTTTTTTTATTAATGTTATTAAGTTATTAGAATTCTTAATTATAAGTAATGTTAACTATTGTTATAATGTCTGAATTTTAAATATTTCATCAATTCAATTAATTTTTGATTTAAATTATAACAAATATAAAAAAGGACAATGTTGTTTTAGTAGGTTCTTTCAATCCTGATCTAATTTTTCGTTCTTAATCATGTAAAGATAAAAAATGATCCAAGATGGAATATCGATCTTGACAACTTTAAAATGCATTCTTTCTTTTAGGTGAACATAAAAGATGTAGTTAATTCAATAATTCAAATAACATTTTCCTTTTTGAATTATTAATGGTATGTTTTACAAAGAGGTTGTAGTTATGCATATTCTTAGGATGACCAATGCATTAAATCATGGGAGGAACTAAACTAGAGGGAGCTACTGTATTAGTTTAAAAGTTTTTAATGATACACGTGTTAAGCAAGTTTTTTTTTTTGACGTCGTAATTATTAATTATGAGGGTAAAAGTTTTCTATTGAGTGTGTTTACTTATTTAGATTGTTTACATGTTTATTTTTTTTTAAAGCCCGACAGATATTATAAAGCCACAAAATATGGAAATAAAACCAAAATACATCGCCAATAACAAAGAAAATCAGATCAAGGCTCCGGGAAAAAGTAAAAAGAAAACGACACCAAAAAAAATATACTAATAATAAAGAATCCAAACCCAAGCAACTAGACATAATTCATGAGTAGGCATTTAAAGTGTTTGACAAACTTAACTAATAAAATGCCTATTTTTGTTTTAAAATAGTTAAAAAAATATAATTTTTATAAGTATCTCTCTACTTGTATATTTGAAAAATAACTCATAATTTTTGGATAATAAATTAATAACTCCTACATCATTATTATTACTTTTATTGTTGATAACAATCTATATAATAATAATAATAATAATTATTATTATTATTATTATTATTATCATTATTATTATTATTATTATTATATTAATACTTTATATTTTTATATTATAAAAGTTACTGACAATTATTAATTATTATTTTACCATCATCCATCAATAATAATATCTAGTATGAAATATTAATATTATATAGCTCGTTTCTAAATCAGGCGGATAACTTTTAATGAATAATTGATAACATACAATGCATCTAACTTGTAAATATTAATTATTATAATTATTATTTGTCATATATATAATTTATCTATCTTGTAAAATATACGTGAATAGTAGTTAGTTTTTTTTTATTTCTATATGTGTGTGTATATTTATAACAATAAATAACAAATATTAAATAGATAATGACATCAGATAATATTATTAGATAATGTCAAATACTAGATATAACTAATGATTTATTAATGTTTATAGATATTAGAAATAATGAATTGTATTTATTGTTTATTTTATTTTGAAAATAATAATGTGTATTCAATATTCTGGTGAAACGTGATGATTTCATGTGACAATTTGTGTTCTCATTAATTGTGTTATGTTTATTTATAATTAAGTCGGCAAACTTTCCAACTCCAACTCCTAAACTACTCATTTACCTCAAGACTTACTTTCACCACCTAAATTTCAACTTGCCTCCGACGGGAATCAAATCCGTGACCTCTCGCTTATAACTCCATCCTCTTGCCGCCAGGCCATAGGCCCTTTGGTTATAGTACGTAAGTATTAATCAAATATATAATAGTGATCTTAATATTTTTTTTATCATTTATCTAGACACACACACATACACACACATATATATAAATAAATGAGAACGTTTTACGTCACATGATGCTCTCTCCTTAAACTAAATCTTTAATTTACTGTCTTTCACCGTAAATAAATCTATTAATTTTGTAAATAATTCACGTTTAAATAAATAAAGAGAAAAACAAAAATTTAGATTTTACTTAACTTTTATAATTTTGAGAGATATTTTATTAACTAATATAAAATTTAAAAACTCAAATTAATGTTATCCTAAATTAAAATTAAACCATGTCTGTCTTTTCAAACATATTTGATTATTAGTTTATCAAACATATAAAGTTATTTTTAAACTCAATCTCAAGCATCCTCTAGCTACTATGGAATGTTGTCGAAAGTATTTTATTTTTCACTTTTTTTTTTTCCTTTCAAATTAAAAGTTGAAATAAAAACGTAAAATCCCCAAAATCCGTGTCAAACATGTCTAACTTTCTTACATTTTATTTTTTTAAAACGAAAAGGTTTGCAAACTTTTTTTTGAAGCGAAATTTTTTTTCCTATTATTCTTAAAAAAACTCTATAAAAATGTATATTTTTTAAAAGTATGATAGCTCTTGCTTATTAATAGTAATTGATAATTTAGTGAGTTTATTATTTATTTATTTATTAATAAGCACATACTTCAGTTCAAATGAAAAGTTATATTACAAAGGAATTATTCATAAAGTTTTACAATCACTAAAGTGTGAAAAATACAAAAATAAACGTCTCATATTTTCAAATAAAAGTCATTGTTGCAAGTATATCTTTGATTGTACTTCAACTTTACTTTTGCATGTTTTATATATGTTTTGTTAGTGGAGTTCTTTTTGTCGTTCACCTTGAGGCAAGAGGACCATGTGAGCATTAACTCGATGGACTGACACTTGGATTAATTGTTTTACCATCAATTCTATCTCTCTAGTCCTGCGTAAAAAGTATAAACACATAGGCAAATTAAAGAAATTCAAATAGTTTTAGATTTTATGATGAATTATAAATTACATATTGGTAGAAATTGGTGGGATGAAGAGTGGGGGCCTTGTTTCTGAGCATAACAGCACCTGTAGCGCTTCACTTTGCCTTTGATAATAGCAAAGCGCATTTGCTATGCTATGTCTTTGTCGTCCTTTTTTTCGGTCAATGCATCATCCATATTCAATTTCAGCCTTTCAAATTTATTTGCTGAAACTGCAACAGTTCTACTTCTCTTCTTTTACATTAAACTAACTACACATTATATTTTAAAATACACCCTTTTTTATTTTAATATTCAAATGTGTTAGTTACTTGTTTGACCAAATCTTGTGTTTCCTCCTCCTAGTGGTGCTACAATTTCCCGACTATCCTTTTAAATGTATTTTGAAATGACACTTAATAATCTATCTATTCAATTAAATAAATAACTAAATGCCACATATCACTTAACTAAAACGCCACTTGGCTTAACAATAATATGCCACGTGTACAATATTTTTTTTGCTATAAATTATGAATAAAAAAATAAATTAAATTAATAAATGGAATTATTTAGCAGATGTTATTAATAAAGCCTTCAAATGTTATGCAAGTGTTTACAAGTATTTTATGGTTTATGATTTGAAACTATGTATCTTTTTTTTTATTTAATTTTTATAGTTATTTTCACTTTTTTATATGTTTATATATATTCTAATTAATAAGATCAACCCGTGTTGTACACGGGTAATAACCTAGTATTATATAATGTTTAAATTTTGTTATTATATTGTTTAAATTAGGGATTATTATTGGAAAAAACCAACATGTTTAAATGTTTTTTGCGTTTTCGTCCCTTCATGTTATTTTTTTCCAACAAAAAACCTCAAGTTATTTATTTCTTTTTGGTTTAATGAAATTGGACATTAGAACCCGGTTTTCATAAAAACCTGATTCACAAATTATAACCGGGGTATATTCAATTAAATGAATAACTAAATGCCACATGTCACTTAACTAAAACGCCACTTGGCTTAACAATAATATGCCACGTGTACAATATTTTTTTTGCTATAAATTATGAATAAAAAAATAAATTAAATTAATAAATGGAATTATTTAGCAGATGTTATTAATAAAGCCTTCAAATGTTATGCAAGTGTTTACAAGTATTTTTTGGTTTATGATTTGAAACTATGTATCTTTTTTTTTTATTTAATTTTTATAGTTATTTTATACTTTTTTATATGTTTATATATATTCTAATTAATAAGATCAACCCGTGTTGTACACGGGTAATAACCTAGTATTATATAATGTTTAAATTTTGTTATTATATTGTTTAAATTAGGGATTATTATTGGAAAAAACCAACATGTTTACATGTTTTTTGCGTTTTCGTCCCTTCATGTTATTTTTTTCCAACAAAAAACCTCAAGTTATTTATTTCTTTTTGGTTTAATGAAATTGGACATTAGAACCCGGTTTTCAGTTTTTAAAAACCTGATTCACAAATTATAACCGGGGTATATTGTCCAAATTTCACTAAACCAAAAATTAAAAAATAACTTGAGGTTTTTTATGGAAAAAAATAATATGAAGGGATGAAAACGCAAAAAATGTGAAATCGTGTTGGTTTTTTTTAATAATAAACCCTTTAAATTAAATAAATTTGTCGGTGCCTTGCAACGGTTCTACTGCATGCATTTGTTATCAATAAAGTAAAAATTCTAATCGGAGATTTAATAGATATTCATTATTGGTATGTTGGACGGACTATTAAAATCATTTGTATAAAAGATAGAATAAAATTATTATATCATTACAATTACGATCAACTAATACAAAAATTTTAATGATGAGAAACTGTAATATTCATAAAACCACAATAAATTAATGAAAGTTAAGAAAACCTTAAAGCATTCAATAAAGTAAAATGACACTAAGTTAAAATATAAAAAAATATATCAACCAAGAAATGTAAGATGGACATATTACCAGACTAATATGTCACGTTTTTTTTTACATAACTTTTATTAAAAACATCCGTGAACGTAAGTTAGTAAACTAGAAAGTAACTAAACTTGTCATTTTTCGTGTCCAAGAAATGCCACTTGACATTTTATTTGACATTTGTCACGTTTGTCGATTGTCATTATTCATTTTATAAAATCTTTAAATTCGAACAATCTAAAATTTAAATTTTAAAATTTAAAAGCAAAGCTATTAAAACGTTGGAATTTAGTTTTATGTTAAATGTTATATATTCTTTTATTATTAGTTCATCATCTATTATTATAATTAAGTTAAATTCTTTGAATAGATGTAAATTTATCATTATCATAATTATTATTTAAAAAAAAGTCTAACTCATGTAATTTACAGGTAATTGACTAGTAAGCTAATATAATAACTTCGGCATTTACTTAAAACCATGAAAATTTTCTAGTAGCTTGTAACTAAGGCTTATAATTAATTAAGTGATTTAACTCTCTTAAATTATGTAACACTTTATCTGTATACAATATTGTTCATTCTGGAATTTTAGTTACACACTTAAACCTCCATCTTTTGTCTGCTCTAGGATTCTGGCAAAACTTTCTTCCCCGTGTAGTTTTGTTGTTGTCGACCAAACAAGAACCTCCTAGTTGGTCCATCTATCTTGATACTCTTTGTGGCTATAAAACACATTATGATTCACCCAAGAGTCTGTATCAGGGATGTAAACAATCTGAGCTAATAGGATCAAACTTGGCTCATTTAAAAGTATCATACTTGAACTTGGCTTGTTGTGTGTGTGTGTATATATATATCTTAATTAATGATATTAAACATAAGAATACACTAATCAAAAACTAATTCTATTCTCTTTTTCAATATGAAGTGTTTGCTAAATTCCTCACATTTTGATCAAGGAATAAGAGAAATGAACTTTTAGTATTTATTTGACTCCTTTTGCAATCAACAAGAAACTGAATTAAATAAAAATTAAAATATATAAGCGATATTAGCATTTAAACAATTGTTTGTTTTTTTTACATTTTACATTTTTTTGGTTATGAGGTGTTTGGTATGGTGCAAAATTGGAAATCATGGAATAGAAAGAAATGAAAACATATGAAGTTTATAAGTTTTTTTTTATTATGTGACAAGCTTTGATTCTCAATTAAAGAGTGAAATTTAGTATAATTTTATTTTCTGTTTTCATACAAACATGGAAAGATTAAAATGATAGAAAATGAATTGTTTTTTATAGTTTTTTCTTTATTTTCAATGTTATGTATAACTATTATTGGTTAAAATAGTTTATAAATTTTGTTCTATCCCGTTCTATGATACCAAATAATACTTAAGGGTAACAAGATGTACAACATTTTGATACTATATAAAATAAGTTATACGTTGCTCCATAAACTCCATTGATACATGTGTGCTGGAATATCTTGAAATTAATGTAACAAAAATAAAAGAGGATTCTATATGTATACTCTCACTTTTGTTAATCACATTTTCCTTCTCAACGTGAAAAGTACGCATAATTAGTAAAAAACAAATAAGAGAAGCATGTAGGTGTAACATCATCCTGATAAAATTGAAATAAGTTTTAGATTAAAATATTAAATAAAAATAAAGGATGTATGAATTTTGAAAATTTCAGCGCTAGCCAAATAAAATCTCTGAAAAAAAAAGGGATGAAGCAGGGAGGTCAGTAGTTGTAGTATATCAACTAGGGGTATAACTACTTTTGGTTGAGTGGACAGATAGAGGGAGGGTCCCCATGTCCAGGTCTGGCTGGTATCTGCCATCTCTACACTTAATTGAGGGTGTCTTAAGTGTTCTTTTTTCCTTTCTATTATTTCAAGAAATATATACCTTGATCAAATATATTATTCACTTTTAGGCTCCGTTGTTTTTTTAAGAGTCTAGACGTCTAAACACTTTTTACCTTCTGTTTGATAAGATATTAAAAAATGTCTAAAATCTGTTTAGACTGTTTGTTTTTTAATTTAATAAAGTGTCTTATTACATATAATTTATCAAAAGACAAAAGACAAATTTAAAATAGACAAAAGAGAGCAGACAAAAGACAAATTTAAAATATGATTGAAACAGACCACGGTCAGACATCAGATGTCTGATTGGAGTAAGAAAAACAAACAACATTCAACCTCTTATGTCTGACCGAATCAGATAGTAGAGGCAAAAAAGAGAAAAGATGAAAAAACAAACGAAGCCTTAATGTTTATTCCAGTCTAGAAATATGGTGGTGACAAGTCCATTTTTTTAATTAATTCACTTGTTATTAGTTTTTACAAAATATTATATCAAATCATTTACTTTAAATGAGATTTATATCGTACAAATATATGGGCGGACCTTTATGGATCGGGTTAGAAGGTTTTATGATGAGAAAAAGAGAGAAACAATGAGAAAATGTCATCGGTAATAATTATTAAAATTAAATCAAAAGCTAATTAATTAATATATGAGCAAATTAGTCCATAAAATTACATTTCTCTCTCATTTTTCTTGCAAGTTTTCATTTTCTCTTCCTAGATTCATTATATTTGATAACATCACCGGTACCACATCATTGTTACACTATTACATCACCAATACAACGTCGATGGATCACGACAACTGATATGACATGATACAACCACTTTAAAATATCGATACATCACCACAAAACGTTGGTGCACTATTAACACAACTAATACAACATAAGAGTATATGATATAATAAATCAACAATATCACTAGTCAAAAATAGTATCGATAACTATTTATTAATTAATATCAATAAAAAAATGTTGATTCTACATAATGATATTCTATAGGTCCATTCATACTACATGAATACGATATTATTCAACAGTTATAATTACATTGATATATTAACTAACAAACTTCATGAATATATATCACAACTAAGTTAATTCGAATATATCAATAACAAGAAAACTAGCATCAATGTTGGAATGATAAGTATCATTGTCTTCATCGAAGTGCATTTTTTTGTTTCCCTCGTTACCATCTACAACATCTTTAAGATGATATGCATTTGATACATCATCTTCACTTCGAATACTGTCGTTTGTATCACCGTTCGAAGTATCGTCATCGATAAAAATGTTTGTATCGTCAATAATATCGTTTGTATTGACTGTTGATACCGATGCATTTGATATCGCTATTTGTGTATATGATTAGTTCCGGTCACGAGAATTTGATGAACAAATTTATTCTGTAATAATTCAAAATTGAAAAAATTTCGTTAAAAGTTACAGAATATTGGCCATAATTGTTGTTACATTATTTTAGGAATTATTTTGTTCGATAGCTGAATTATTCAGCTAGTTTCCTTAATTATCAAATTTTAATTACGATTGAAATTGAAAACCTTTTAATTAATGACTAGTATACCTTTGAGTGCATTTTAAAAAGGAATGAAACATGACATGATGTGATTGGTTCTCTTCTTCTTTTTCTTTAAGCCATTCTCACCTGATCCTGTGTGTGTGTGTGTGTATATATATATATGTAGATATATATATATATATGTATATATATGTATATATATTATATATGTATATATATATATATATATATATATATATATATATATATATATATATATATATATATATATATATATATATATATATATATATATATATATATATATATATATATATATATATATATGCATATTGTGACAACCCACATTGGTGGGTGAGAGAAACCAATAGACCTTTATAAGGGTGAGGTGACTTTCTCCCAACAGGACTCGTTTTGGGATGAAAACAAAACCGTGAGGCACCATGTTGGGGTGACCAAAGCGGACAATATCCTGTCCCGATGGGCTTGGGTTGTTACAAATGGTATAAGAGCCGGGCATCGGACCAATGTGCACAGCGAGGACGCTGTGTCCCCAAGTGGGGAGGATTGTGATATCCCACATTGGTGGATGAGAGAAACCAATAGACCTTTATAAGGGCGAAGTGACTCTCTCCCAACAGGACGCGTTTTGGGATGAAAACAAAACCATAAGGCACCGTGTTGGGGTGACCAAAGCAGACAATATCTTGTCCCGATGGGCTTGGGTTGTTACATATATGATATATGTAGATATGTGTGCATATATATATATATATATATATATATATATATATATATATATATATATATATTTAGGTTCAAGTGAGTACCACCTCTAATGTAGCGCACCAGAAGGTACCACCCTTAAAAGTAATTTTTTTGAATTTTTTTTTCATGAACATGTTCTAATTAACATTACACAGATCATATGTGAATTTCACGCAAATCCGAGCACTCTAAGTGCATGAAAATACGCACCACATAAATGCACGTTCACATACATTCAAAATTATGTAAGTGTGTATTCACATTATTTTTTAGGAGCTAGGAGATGTGAATGTATGTGAAATTTATATATGTTCTTCATAATGTTAATTAAAACATGTTTATGAAAAAAAATTTTAAAAAAAGTTTTTTTAAAGCTGGTACCTTCTGGTGCGCTGCATAAGGGTGGTACTCTCTCGAACCATATTCTATATATATATATATATATATATATATATATATATATATATATATATATATATATAATATTTTATATATTTTTATTAAAAATTTGTATAACCTTAAATCAAACAAAATTTTGTAGTATAATTATTTTTATTTTATCAATCAGTTCCCCCTATAAAAAAAGTTAAGACTTCAAATCTTCATTCTTCAATTGAAGTACCAAAAATAATTTAATCTTCTAAAGTTTTAGTTTGTTTGATATCCTAAAATTATTTGTGTGCTACTTTAAATTAATTGTTCATGTTTGTCTCGATTACCCTAAACAATTAAATTATTGAAACGGTAAGATGATAAAAAATTATGCAAATGGGGACCTCAAAACCTAGCTAGATTTGTTACTAACAAGTAGGAGGAACTCGTTTTTACATATATGATATTCATAACATGATTTGATAAATTGATTGGCCAATAATGAGAGAGTTTAGCCTCTTTATATCAATTCAGTTTTCTGATAATATGGTATATTATAAAAACAAAAAGCAAAACGACAATGAATAATGTGGAACCAAATTTGTAGCCTTGATGGAACATGTGACAAATCAAGGTAAAGTGGTAAACTACGAAAAGATCCCTTTTAGTTTTGTTATTATAATTTAAACCCCTGCATTTTCTGTATTTTTTTACAAAAATCTTCTAGTTCTTATATTTGTATAAACTTTTACTTC
Source organism: Centrapalus pauciflorus (assembly GCA_020465985.1). Classification (NCBI taxonomy): domain Eukaryota; kingdom Viridiplantae; phylum Streptophyta; class Magnoliopsida; order Asterales; family Asteraceae; genus Centrapalus; species Centrapalus pauciflorus. Next base: position 187,079 of record JAANYP010002100.1, on the reverse strand, counting down.
TTGGGGCTGGGTAAAGTGACCGGATTTTGTGTGATAGTTTTAGATGTTGCAAGCTACAAAATTTACCATCCTTTAACTTTCAAAATCCATTTGCATGATTAACTCCCAACAACTAATATTAAGCTATTAAAAAAATTATATAAAGACTTTATGATAAAGTAAAGTGCATTGTCTTTTTTCAAATTTGACACATTATTCTCATGGAGTCTTCAAATTTTTTTAAAAAAGAAGAAGAAGCTATTTAATGTGTGATGACAAGGAGATGAGCAAACCTTATAATCTTACTTGTCCGAGCTTTCAAGCTAAGTGTTAGTAGGGATCATGGCGTGGATCAGTAGACTTCTAAAAAATTTATATGGATGCTTCATTTTATTATATGATTTATATCCTTTTATGTGTGTGTGTGTCTATATATATATATATATATATATATATATATATGTGTGTATGGGATCCATTGTAAAAACTTTATTCATTGTGAAACATTGTGAACAAATAGAAAAAAAATACATATAAGCATTCATATAAGTGTCTGCAACAAGTGTTTGTAATAAGATTCATGTGATTCAAAGGGTTCATAGAAGTGTCTGCAACAAAATTCATAACATTCAAAGTGTTCATAACAGTATTTGTAACATGATTAATAAGATTCATAAAAATTCGACAAGTTTATAGGATTTAACAAAATTCATAGCATCCAATAAGATTCATAGGTTAATAAAATGGTTCGGTAGTATCTGCAACAAGATTAATAAGATTCAAAGTTATTTTATAGTTGTCCACAACAAATAAAGTGTTCACAAAAAGATCCCTTGTCATCTATACACAGAAACACAAACACACACACACATGGAAAACCAATATGCATCGGAAAACCTCCATGCACCACCACAAATGCATCACAATTCTCGCGCGATGCATCATTATTTCAACACGATGCATCAAATTCCCGCGTGATACATCGACTTTCTGCGTGATGCATCACCTGATCCAATGGCTATAAAGTGGTTCCCGGGTTTTCCGATACATGTTGGTTTTCCATTGAACCTATCCTAATATTTATATAATTTTAGCGGTTTTGTTTCAATAATAATACTTTTGGCTCTTCTTTACGTAGAACAAAACACAATAACACACAGAATTTACCATGTTTTAGAGAAATTCTAATATTGTTCAATAAAAATTAAAATGCAAAGAAAACATCAATAGGAAGACGTTTCTTAAATGACAGGTTCTATTAACATTAAGGACATACTTAAAAACTAAAATGTATTGTGTAGTATATCATATGATTTACGTAAACCACATATTCCAATTCATTTTGACTTAAATATGAAGATAACTAAAATACATCCAACACAGTCGAAAACTGGGTTATAAATAATATATGGATATAGGGCTTGAAACGTGGGCAAACTGTCTATTTATTTGTGATGACGTCCTGCCCGTTGAGAGCTATTCGTACGATGCTAATAGCCTCATAACTTCTAATGGTTTAAATGTCATGCTCGTCTATTGGAGTTGAGTCATTTCCCTCCATGTTTGACATGATAGGGTTACGAACAATAAATGATAACAATGCAAAGAAAATAAGAATACAAGTACATGGTTCGATCCAAGAATGATCTACGTTTGATAGTCACTATAGCAAGTCTCTTTTATTTATTTCGGACTAGAGTTACAATTACAAGGGATCATATACTAATTTTGTAGCAGCCAATAAGTTTTCGACAACCAATCAGTCTCCACAACTGAACATGACATTCTTACCGGTCTATAAATTTGTATGCCCGTTCCTTTATATTATCCTTGTCATATTTTATATTTTTATTTGATGAATTTTCATTCCTACACATTGTTTAATTTATACGTTCTAAGTTTCTTTATCATCTTCTTTCAATGTCTTTAGTAAAAAATAACCAATATGATTTTCTTTGGACATGTAGTTGAATTGGTTTTAAGGTTGGAGAAATTATATAAAAAAATAAAATAAGTAACAATGACCATACGAGGGTTTTAGGATTGCAGTGTTGCTTTTTATAAAAGAATGATTTTTGTAAAACATAAATTAAAAGTCGATGTGTTAATCATAAATTAAAAAATCATAAACACCTCAAAGTCGACTTATTGAAAAAACTAAAATTAATTAAAAGTGGATGTGTTAATCATAAACACCTCAAAAGTCCAGATGTTTAACTTGTTACCTAGTCAAATTATAATTAGAAGATAGTACAAGGGGTCAAAAGGGTAATATCCCAGATCACATTCATCCTTGTCTCTTAAATTAATTCCATAACTTTTTCGCCAACTTGTTTTGTCTTATACAGGTAAATCTTGATCACACCCTTCTTTTTAAATGAAAGTAAATGTTTTTGTTCAGCTTTTCCTGTTTGCCATCTCTGCATGTTTGCATGTCTTTTTCTGTGTTTGCCCAAACAATTTCAGAGAATAACAGCGACTATGACGAACTATACGTACACACACATATACATACATATATATCTATATATAACACACATATACATCTTATCACTAAAGATTTTCATATGTAAATCAATCTCTTTTTCTCTTTCCTTTTTGGTCTCTGTTTCTTGTGGATTCCATCCATAGCGTTTCCTAACCCACTAAATTCTCGAAAGTACACGTGAAAACCGCCGTTCCATCACCTTCTAAACGCTTATCTCTGAATTGTTTTGTTTTTATGTTACTCATCTTTGTCTTCACCCTACACCAGTACACCCCTTGGTGAAAGGGTTGATACTTGAAATGGAGGGGCCTTAACATAGACATATCGAAACAGTCACTTCGAATTTATTCATAAGTTTTGATTCGTCATTCATCTCTTTATCTGAACAATTTTTAGGTGAAGAATCATGCCTCAGTTGAAGCAGATTAGAGACCCTGAGCAAAAACATGTGATTTCCAAGAGAATTACAAGGGGAGTATCAATGAATAATCAAAAGCAGTCTAGTATCGAAGAAACAACAGAAAAGAGTGCAGGATATAAGAGGCAGGGGAGGAGAAAAGGGAAAGGGAAATTTTTGGAGAGGACACCATTGATGTTAGAGGATTCAAAGGGAGAAATTTCTTGCGGGTTATCTTCATCTTCCGACAAAAGGCTTATGTTCCATCGCAGGCCTGGTTATGGTCAATTGGGTACAAAGTGCGTGATAAAAGTAAATCACTTTCTAGCTGATTTGTCTGATATGGAGTTAACGCAATACAGTGTAAGCTATCAATTATTTTGATTAACAAAATTACTTCAAAATTCGTTGATACCGTGATCTGTATTCGGTGCTTATTTTCCGTGATTTTGAAGGTTTTCCTTTTCTTTTCCTTCTTCTTTTGGAGCAGGTTAAGATGAGTCCCGAAGTGAACTTTACTAAATTGAACAAGGCAATTATGACTCAGTTGGTTAAGGTTTATAGAAGCACAGATTTGGGGATGAAGCTTCCTGTTTATGATGGTAGAAGAGCGCTCTATACAGCTGGGAGACTCCCTTTCACATCAAAAGCATTTGCAGTTACAATTATAGATGATGTGGAATGGATTGGCATTACAAAGTATGTGTTCATTGAATGTGCCCATTTGACCCCCTCTTTCTAAATTTCCTGTACTGAAAGCCATACAAATTTTCGAATTGTTTATATTTCCCCTTTTCCTTATTTCCTATCATGCCCTTAGCTCACTCAAACTCAACCATGAGGTCTCCTATGTAAAACTAGAATACAAGTCGGTGACTTCTAAATTTTACATCGCTGTCAAAAAGTTAGACACAGGGAAAGCAACAATTTATAATTGTGATATTAATTTAAAACATAGTGCAGTATTTCAGGGAAAATAATTTCAGTGTCTGTTGAGTTTTGCTCATTTGATTATTGAATACCTTTTTGAATGTTTCTTGCAAATGTACTGAAATTCATAAAAATATTAGAATCTTGTTAATGGTTTGCTTTTTCCCATGTTATTTTTATGCCACTAGCTCATGAAGTATTGGTATTTGGTCTCTCTATATCGGTGGCGAGGTTCTCTATGGAAAACAGGAGTCTTGACATAGAATTTTGTGATATTTTTTTAAACTTGTGTTGCATAATTTCAGGGAAAGGGAATTTACTGTGACTATTGAGTTTGTTGCTCATGCTAGCATGGGCCAACTGCGCGAGCTTCTCTCTGGAAAACAAGTTGACACTCCTCTAGAAGCACTTAAGATTGTTGATCTTGTTTTGAAGGAACTTACAGCACAAAGGTATGTTTTAGTTTGCATATTTTTTTATCTGAATTCTTCTTGATTTTACTAATATTTGTTAACTTGATGCTTATTTACAACATAATCTGTAAATAGGTACATATCTGTTGGGAGATTTTTCTATTCTCCTAACATTACAAATCCAAAGCCAATAGGTTGCGGATTACAATCATGGCGAGGCTTTTACCAGAGTATAAAGCCCACTCAGATGGGATTGTCACTAAATATTGGTATGGTATAAAGCTTTTGATGTATAGTAGTAGCTATGTTTTACACTTTGCTATCCTCATTATCTTTTAACCTTCTTATTTTCACAGATACATTGGCAACTACATTTATAGAACCGCTTCCTGTCATTGAGTTTGTAGCTCAAATTTTAGGCAAACAAGTGTATACTAAGCAAATTTCTGATGCGGATCGAATAAAGGTATATTTGTGAATATTGGAGATAAGGTTCTAACTCATCATTGTTAGATTTAATCACGACATCATGCAGAAATTTTACTTATCATATACAAATTCATTTTAATTGAAAGTTATATAATTCAGTAATATATAGTGATATAGTTGTCTATTTTGAGCAGATAAAGAAAGCCCTTAGAGGTGTCAAAGTTGAAGTTACACATAGGGGGGATGTGCGAAGGAAATATCGCATCTCGGGCGTGACATCACAACCTACAAGGGAGCTGATGTGAGTTGCTTGTATTTCTCCGGAGCTTCCTTTGTGCATGCCTGCTATCACTTATCATTACATCCTTATTTTGATATTCATATGGCTGTCTCTTACATCCCTAGGTTTCCAGTTGATGAGGAAAGGAACATGAAATCAGTCGTCGACTATTTCCGTGAAGTGTATGGATTTACGATACAGCATCCCCACCTCCCTTGTCTTCAAGTGGGGAATCAGAAAAAAGTGAATTACATGCCCATGGAGGTAAATCAGTGAATTTTAATTCAACTTGATCATTATTTTAATAGAGGTGGCAAAATAGGCTGGTTAGTCCTGTCAAGTAATGGGTCAAAGAGGGTTACTTCTGTCTGCAGAAGGTAGAAACAGTTGTGAGTCTGGTCAGGCTGATCTGTCCACACTGTTCCTGTACCTGCTTTTAAATCTTGCAAGTAATTAATAAATATAATTACAAACAATATATTTTTTTTTTTAAAACTAACATAACTTCTCTTAAATGGAAGTATTATGGAACAGTTTAGGTCTATGTATGCATTTGAAAACACATTTGGCAACTTTTGACACACTTAATCCGTTTGATAAGATACAATCTTAATTGTCTTGCCTGCTATACTTATTTGTATGGTGTGCTTTTGCATCATTGCATTTTATTCAGGCTTGCAAGATTGTGGAGGGACAACGTCGCACAAAAGGTCTGAATAATAAACAAATAACTTCTCTGCTAAAATTTTCATGCCAGAGGCCCAAAGAACAAGAAAAGGAAATATTACAGGTTTGAGCATTTTGATATCTCCCCATTGGTTTCATAATAGGAGTCAATTGGCCTTCCATCTGAAGTTAGTATGACCATGTTGAGTAAATTGTTAATTTTTCAGACAATGCATCAAAGTTGCTTTAAAGAAGATCCCTATGCAAAAGAGTTTGGCATTAGTATTGACGACAAACTAACATCAGTTGATGCTCGAGTTCTTCCTGCCCCATGGGTATGACTGTTTACTATTTTGGTTTATAATTTGATCAAGTTATTGTTCAATCTTGATAGATAGATTCATCTTTGATCTTGTTATCAACAGTTGAAGTATCACGATAGTGGAAAACAAAAAGAAGTTTTACCTCAACTTGGCCAATGGAACATGAAAGATAAGGTATGCACTGCTTAATTATCTTAAAAAACATCTTTGACATCATTTGTGACTGTTTATAATACAATACATTTTTATGACACAGAAAGTGATAAATGGAAGCGTCGTTAATTACTGGGCTTGTATCAACTTCTCACGAACTGTACCCGATAGTGTGGCGCAAAGCTTTTGTCACCAGTTGGTTCAAATGTGCCAAGAATCTGGCATGGTATAATTAACTAAAATATTACCTTTCTTAGATTAAACTTCTGCTTGAAATGTTGTTGGATGTCTCAGGAAATTAAATCCGACAATGTGGTTCCAGTCTACTCAGCAAGACCAGACCAGGTAAAGAAGGCTCTAAAGCATGTGTATACTGCCACTTTAAATAAACTCGGAGGAAAAGAGCTAGAACTGCTTATAGCCATCCTCCCTGACAACAATGGCAGCTTGTATGGTATGTAGCTTTCATTTACTGATCTCCCAGTCACGGTTTTGCTTTCATTCACTAAATTGCTCCATGTTCAGGTGATGTGAAACGGATATGCGAAACAGATCTGGGGTTGATTTCACAATGCTGTCTTACAAAATATGTGCTAAAGATCAGTAAACAGTATCTCTCAAATGTTTCTCTCAAAATTAATGTCAAGGTCAGACATTTTCGTGCAAAACTCTCATTATGTACTTATGAACATTTTGTAATTCCTTCATTACTCAAGAGTTCTTTTGTTGTACCCCAGATGGGCGGAAGGAATACCGTGCTATTAGATGCGTTAAGATGGAAGGTTCCTCTAGTTAGTGATATCCCAACGATTATTTTTGGAGCTGATGTGACCCATCCGGAGTCTGGAGAGGATAGTAACCCATCAATTGCTGCGGTAACAAAAGAAAACATCGGTGTTGTGTTTACTTGCGTTATATTTGAGCTTGTACTTATTATATCTCTTTTCAAAAAAAGGTTGTTGCCTCTCAAGACTGGCCAGAGGTGACAAAGTATGCGGGGTTAGTTAGTGCTCAACCTCACAGGCAAGAACTCATTCAGGACTTGTACAAAACTTGGCAAGATCCTCAACATGAAAAAGTTAATGGAGGCATGATCAGGTGCATTTGTGAACTTCATGTGATCAATAGAAAAACTTGTTTTTATGAATGTTTATTGATTGATGATGTAATTACTATTGATCTAAAAACTGCAGAGAGCTTTTACTATCTTTTGAGAAGGCAACTGGGAAAAAACCACTGAGGATCATTTTCTACAGGTACTGGATATATATAGGTTTGAGTGTGGGTTATTTTAAGATTGAAGATAAATTAGATATACTGGTTGTCTTTTTCCTGTTCGCAGGGATGGTGTAAGTGATGGGCAATTCTATCAGGTCCTGCTCTATGAACTTGATGCAATTCGTAAGGTTGTTTAATGATTCTTTAAACACAAGATCTGTAGCTTCAAACCATCTATTGTTTCTGGTGCTAATTATACTTTTCGGTGTCTCTAGGCTTGTGCTTCTCTAGAACCAAATTATCAGCCTCCAGTGACATTCATCGTCGTCCAGAAACGCCATCACACACGACTCTTTCCAAACAATCACAATGATCGGAAAAGCACAGACAAGAGTGGCAACATCTTACCTGGTATTTTCTCTTTTCTATAGAGTGATCGATTTTTAGGACGATTATGGCTTCACTTTCATCTGCAAACAAGCGATTGTTCTTGTGAGAATGATACAGAAACAGTAAACTTTCTATGGACAAATGATTTTGCTACAAGTTGCTCATTCTTGCAATTTATACTGTTCTTTACATATTTGCATGGAGGTAAGTTTGCGATACTAAACGAAGTACGATGGTGGAAAATATTCTCCTCTAAAGAACTCAACACCATAATTTTTATTTGTTTACATTGTTTCCCTCCGTTTTTGGTTTTGTAAGCCCGGTCTCATTTCTCGTGCACCAAATAGAACGCAATATTTCATTACAAACTTGTTTGCTATGGTGAAAATGTTTGAATCGTTAAATTAATTGTAGGTACGGTGGTGGACACAAAGATATGTCATCCAGTTGAGTTCGACTTCTATCTTTGCAGTCATGCAGGAATACAAGTACGAAAACACACAATTTTTTATCTCATATTCAACATGAGTTACCAGTTTAACTTATTTTTATTCTTCATTTTGTGTATGATGCCAAATGTGTGGTCTCTGCAGGGAACTAGCAGGCCGGCTCATTATCATGTTCTATGGGACGAAAACAATTTCACAGCCGATGAAATACAATCTCTAACAAACAATCTCTGTTACACGTAAGCGACTTGCTTTAGAATCATGATTAATTGTGTCTTTGTGATATTTAATTAACCAATATAATCTTGTTACAGCTATGCCAGGTGCACCCGGTCCGTTTCCGTAGGTAAGTATTTTATTTTCACCATCAAATTTCATGTCACATTTGTTATTAGATAAAAAAAGTAAACCAAAAGCGCTTATAGGAATGACCATTAATCACAAAATCTGCATGCATAATCTTGTTCAAAACCATGGTCCAGAACGAGACCAAAACCTGGATTCAACAAAACCAAAATTGACAAATTTGAACAAAATTTGGTTGAAATATTTTTGGAGCATTTTCGGTAACAGGTTTGAAGCATACAGTTTAAAGTCATTTGACCTTTGTTTAACGTTGACCACCACTGAATTTTCTGTTATATTTGTTATATTTCAGTTAGAGTTAGTTATTTCTGTTTCTGAACCAACAACCAGGCGAATGTTGCTGGTTGTGCTGGTCTAGTTTCATTATTTCATAAATGATGCTTGCCTAATTAACATCCAAAAAAATGAACATCTGTTGCAGTTCCACCTGCATATTATGCTCACCTGGCTGCATACCGAGCTCGTTTTTATATGGAACCTGAAGCCCACCATGACAACATGTCTGCACACAGCATGTGCATGGTAAAAGGTGCAGGTGTCCGGCCCCTTCCGGCATTGAAAGAGAAGGTAAAGAATGTGATGTTTTATTGTTAGGCGGACAAAAAAAGGAGCATGTTTTCGACTAACTTTGAAACCGTTAGAGTAGCCTTATAGGAAATGTGCTGTTAGTTTGTACAAAAGATGAAAGCATGTCAAACGTTTTGCTAGTGCAAATAGCTAGGTTTTTTTTTTTTTTTTTTTTTTTTTTTTTTTTTTTTTTTTCGCTTTATGTTATTCCTTTGTGCTGTATTATGTTATCGTAGGAGATATTGAATATGATGATTGCATAATGTTATATTGTCGATATGATACAACATCTTGATTGAATATGTTGTAATCGATGCCTTTTGAGTTATGCGTGTCTCCTTTCTGAATATTTCTTCAGGATCAAGCCATATACATTAAGAGGTGCTCACATTTTTATGTTGCTTTTGATTTCTTTCTCAATCGTGCTCACAAGCGTTCATCATCTCGCTTTGTCAATCACTATAATTTCCAATCTCTAAGAAGATTGTCACAAGAAATTTTGTCCATGGTAATTGGTGAGGGTGAGAAAATACGGTGAAGAAATATCCCTGATGGTTTTCTCTATGGCTGATTGGCTATGTTGACCAAAGCCTCCTGTCATTTTTTTGACTAGAAAAGGGTTAGGCTGGGTTTTCGGGTTCCTAAACTGCCTTTGATACCATATCAAATTTTTGGCAAAGTACTTTCGGGGGGCATTTATTAAGAGTATGGGTCGTGTGAAATGTTAGAAATCTAAATTCATTTACAAATAGTTGGAAATGATAGATTCCCTTAAGCATTGATCTTGATGAAATGTAAACATATTTTTGTTCATTGATATTGTAATCAAAATATCAAAATAGATCATAAACAAATTTCAATCCATTTAAAATCCATTTTGAGCCAAACACTCTCAGACTTCACATATATAGGAACCCAAATAAAAGATAACATCCTATAAAAAGGAAAAGGTGGAAAATATAATTGCCTAACATAAAGTAGATAACTATGAACTAACAGATAGAAATATGGTGGAAAGGAGATGGGCATAACTCTCAATAAGAAATAAACCATACCATCTCTTTGTATCAAGGTTAAGAGCGTAAACTAGCTGAGCCGAGGGCTCGAGCTTAGCTCGTTTAAAAGTATGAGGCTCGAACTCGAGCTCGGCTTGTGAAAAATTTTATAAGCTTGAGCTCGGTTGTTTATTCAAAATGTTACTTTTTTTTTAATAATTTTAATAAATTTATTATATAATTTAATTATATATATTTATTAATTAAAAATATATTTTTATAAGGCTCACGGGTTCCATAGGTAAAGCTCGGACTCATTTATTTAAGGAGCTCGAATTCAAGCTCGAACTCGTTAAAATCGAGCTTTTTTCGAGCTTTTAACGAGTCGAGCTCGAATAGCTTACGAGTAGCTCAACTCACTTACACTCTAATCAAGTTCAACAAAACAATATTTTGGTGCAAGTGTTACCTAACCAGTTTAATAGTTCTCGTCTACCCAAAAGGAAAATATGTTTGGATAAATAATTGTTCTAAAGGTCAAAACATCAATAGAAGCATTTCCTAATCGATATGGGTAACTAAATCTATTAGATAAATTAGGTTTAGTATATACGACCTGACACGATTGTATAGATGTTTCCAGAAATAAATATCACCTATTGGGACACATTCTCATATAAAGTGAGTGTCAATTTTAACAAGTTCCGCGCGTTGGTGCTGTATAGGATTTGAGATGAGATACACAAAGTTGATGTTGTATCGGTGCACAAATAATATTTTGTAGTATCATATTCATATTCTCACCATTGATGTTCATTATATATTTTAATTTTTCTTTAATCTACCTTTACATTAGTATATACAAACAAAAATGAAGTAAATAGTTGAATTCTTGATTTCTTGGCATAAATTTCTCACGAGATAGATAATTTTGCACGATTTCATTTCGTCCATCTTTCATGAATATTATTCCAAAAAATCCAAAAGACTGGTTCAGGAAATTGAGAATGATCAATACAGTTATATATATAGATTTACCATGAGTTATATGAAAAGACAAGTTCAGCCCCACACGGCACACACCCCCTCCTTGAAGACAAGTAGAGCGCTTGAATTGTTAACTGAAAGTGGTATCAAATTGGACCAAAGATGGAACATTAGTTGACAAGATTCCAAAACTAAAAAGAAAAAAGAGAATCTCTCTCTTTATCAGGTTCTTTGCCCACTGCTTGCTGATTTTGTTGTGATGTTGATATATATGGCTGACCTTTTGGCAGGACCAATTAGGTGAAAATCTTCTTGCCAGCTTTTATGCTTGTGCAGGAAAATGAGAAAAAATGTGAAGAAGGTAAGAAACAAAATTTTTATAATTAGAAAGCCGGATTTATGTAGTCCTTGATATATTAATTGAGGTTAATGATCACCATGAAATTTTAATATTGATGGTGTTTTTTTTCTTTATAAGTCGCCTGGTGGACCATATATGAGAGATCTAAGCTTAGAATTTTAATGTTTAATGGGTTGATCGTTGTTGCAATCCATGTATTGTGTCCAACCAACTCGGTGCTAGCTTGCAGATTTACTATAAGTTTCTCCGTTTGAAAAAAAATTAGTGTGCTAGTTCTTTTTTGGCAATACTCAGCCATGTGGATTTACTGTTGACTACCGTTGTCGTGCACACAATTTGTATATCTTATGCCCTCGAAAAGCACCACCGTAAATAACATAATAAGCTTTGGCCCGAGACCGTGGAATGTGGATAGAGTTAATTAATTAGCAGAACCATCTCCCATGAATTGATAATAAAAAAGGAGGACAACAAAGGACAAAATAAGGTTTTCTCTACCTAGTCGATATCTGATCATGGATACATATCACCACTAGCTAGTTGTAATACAGAGTTGATGATAAATTTAGGCTGCTGGAGAAAAATCATAGCCACTGTCATCATCGTCATCGCCTTCTAGTGATGCTGCTGGAGCATAGTCGTAATCTCCATCAACATCGTCGCCATCTGCATCTAAACATGATGCTGGCCCGTACCCGTTTCTGTTATCACCATCATTGATTTCATCTAAATGGTTCCAGCAACTCCAGCCTGTGATCTTCTTGGAAGCTAGAGACATTTTTGAACTTAAAAAGTTTCTAGATTCTAGTACTTGGGAAAAAACAGAAAAGAAGTTGGTGAAAATCTGCTGTTTGAGTGGACTTAGAAAATTGTGTTTGGAGTAGTAAGTGTATGTGAACCAGCAGAAACATCGTCTCCATATTTATCGATGAAGAAAAGGATTGAGCAGCCATTGAACTCATTCCGACCAGGTTGATGCGCAAGTGAGAGTGTGGAAATTTGTAGCAAAGGTTGTGCATGGCATGATATGGGCTACAGGTAATGCAGCCACATCGGAAATTAAGGTGACATGTCAGTAAAGCTACAACTAGCATAGGCAAAATACGCTGGTGATGTGGCATGACTCGTGTTACGCTGGTGATGTGGCATGACTCGTGTCCTTTGGGTGTATGGTTGAGGTAAGAGAAAAAGTGTAGATTTTTCTGCATACGATGCTGAAAGTAGAGGAAGACCAAGAAAAGTAAGGACCGCGGCTATTGTGGTTAAAAAGGTGAGGGAATCTGTCTTTCACTCTTGCTCAAAAACTCATATCCCCTTTAAAAAAGGTTCTTAGAAATCTTTGACACTAACAAGAAACGCCTTAAATTTCAAGAATAAAGATTTCATCAAGAGTGACAATCATGTTAACCAAATAATCAAATCAAGAGTGACAATCATGTTAACCAAATCATCAAAGAAAAATCCTCTAAAATAGAATTGAAGTAATTCCAGAGTGTGGATAATTCATTGCTCTGCCATGGCGTTTTGGTTCAATCATCCACTAGCGGTAGAATTGCTTCTAGGTGCCAAGTTTGAATACATGATAAGCAACATACTGAAACACATACAAAACAAGAAAAATCCAGAATAGCGAGAATAATTAGTTTCCTTCCTGTGGCTGTGATTCCCTTTCATCTTGTTTGCAAATTTTCTCCTCACAAACTTCTATATAAAAGACAACATGGGAGAAGTTTGTGAAACTCGTTAAACTATGAAATTAATCTTCCCTCATAATTGTATACATTAATCTACTAGCAGAAGTAGATCAAGATTGGCTAGGTTTTGCTTTTCTGTGAAATTTCATTTGCAGACCATTGAAAGGCTTGAAATCCATAATATGTTGTTAACACAATATCGAAATACATTAAAATCACAAGCATCTAGTAGTTTACAAAACATTTAAAATTAAACGATCCAGATCCTAAAGATGATATGGATACACCACAATCATCTTATAAGAAGGTGCATAATATTTTCAAAGCAGAAGGAATATGAGACGGGTTAGGCCGCAGGTTGCTAAATTCCACGACAACAGGACCACTTGACTGCTATTAAAAGTCATGTTTTATTTTATTGTGGACTTTCGCTATCTTTTGTTGGTTGATCAGTTATTTAATCGACTTAGGTGTTTTATGATTACTTTTTAGTGGAACTGTTATTAGGAAGTAACATGATCAGTTAGTACATCTTCCCCCTTCTGGCTTCCCGTCATGTATCTACGGTGAGATAATGAGATTTACATCTTCGCACCTACAGTATCCTTTTGAGAGGGCAGCCGACCTTGCTAGTTTGATATATTTTGATTTCTGTTGCTGATGATCAAAACGAAAAAAATAGCCCTCTGCAGGCTTCTGATCTATGCTGATGCACTTTCGGTAGTTATGTTGTTGCTGAAATACACTTTCTGTATGAATTTCTATTTAGTGGGCTTATATGTTTAAATTATTGAGTTTTATCTCTAATAGACTTGTTGGACTATTAATTAATAAACTAATATTATTGGGCTTTAGAGTTTGATGGTAACCCTAATTCCCATTCTATATAGTGAGGGTCCCCAATACCCTAAAGCAACTCTAAGATCTATAATCTCCATCCATCGGAGATATGCTGTTCGGTTTAGAACAATAAGACTTTAGGTGAGGAAGACTCTCACAACCCTGTTCATTCGTCGTCAGGTTTCCGCACAAAGAAGACGATATCAATGGATTCAGGTATGAGTTCTTTTATGGTTTATCTTAATGATTTAACAATATGGTTGATCCGGTTGATTATTCAAGTAAATCTAACACTTTCTGCTTTTTATCTCGTGGTTATAGCCAGGTCATGCTCAAAAAAGGAGGATACTTGCTAGGAAATGTGAGGGAGGGACATCTCTCTCATTTTTGTGAAAGTGCACCTTTCAAGATTCAAGCTTCACTAGATTCAGTTTCAATACGTATTGTATATTATATTACTTTGTATTAATTGCATGCACCTATATTGAAATAACTTTTTGGTAACCATTCCAATTTCCAAATGTGCCAAACGCAAAAAGGCATAACTTGGTCCTGATCACACTGATTGAGTTAAGCAAAGGGCATAGTTACTTTGCTTTTTAAGTTCCGTAAAAATCACAATTATCTGAAAAAGCAAATGCAAAATCAAACAAATGGATCCAGTATAAAGTTCAAATCTCCCAATAAAGACAGTTGCACTTCCAAGCTGAAATTGTAAGGAATATGAAATATTTTGGCTTGGAGGATGTTAAAGACACTGGTGATTCTGATGGCTTCAGTGTTGTCCGATTATCCGGCATTCTCCAAGGAAGATGGATGGGGTTAGGAATATTATCCAAACTATATAATGTGGGTTACTCAAGAGATGCAAAGTTTTAAAATAAGAAATTGTTCCTACCCCAGTCTTGCAGTCCCCAAAGAAAATCCCTGATTTGGCAGATTCCTATGTTTTGTTAACACATTTTCTGAAGTGGAGAGAGATTATTTTATGTAATCATAATGTGATGATAGGGGAGTTCAAGAAAGTGAAACCGGTCCAGTTTTGAGAACCGATGACAAAATAGGGTCAATGGATCTTTCTTCCATATGCTCTGAATGTAGTTTGAAGAAGACAATTTCCGATTTCTCATCATGATTAACATAGTTGACCAATGCAGAAATTTATCACTACTTAATTAAGCTTTAAATTACACTCCCAATAGAGACAAAATGTTCTAATTCGTTATTAGTAAGCTATTACGTAACACATATGTAAAGCCTACACACAAATATCTATGTTAATTATATATGTATATATCTCCTAACCAGTACCATACCGGAAACTAGCTAGCAAGGTGTCCCCAAGAGAACAAATTTTATATTAAGGATCCTTCTGATTTAATCCTCAGTGTAAGTAAGTGTGTGTAAATATATCATGATCCGGCTCGTCAATACTGCTGCTAACATTAGATCTAGTTCCTGCTGCTCATGCTGCTGGAGCATAGTCATAATCTCCGTCATCATCATCACCATCTCCTTCTGTTGTTGCCGCTGGAGCATAGTCATAATCTCCGTCCAGGTCATCACCATCTCCTTCCAAACTAACCACTGGTGCATAGCCATAGGAATATTCACCATCATTGCCTCCAACTGAAAGGATCTTGCACCATCTAACTCTAACTTCTGTGAGAAGATGAGACATTTTCTTGAGAAGTTATAAGATTCTGGAGAAGAAAAAGATTGAAAATGGGCTACTATATGATCAAGGATTTGGTTAATTCTTAGTATGAAACTGATCGAGAACTAAGAAGCCACCATACATATTTATGGTTGCCTCATTTTAGCACAAGTGATCGAACCATGAGCATAATTGTGGCGACTAGACAAAATGTGTGCCTTTCATAATGTGAGTGACATTGTGGCACATGCATGACAAACTTCATGAGGACATGTCAGCAGATTACATGTTTTGTATAATTGATATAGTTCTAAGTACTAGTATATGTGTAGCATGATCAACATGTATTAATTAATTCCTTGGTGTATATATGGTGGGACACAGTTAAGAGAAAAAAGTTAGGATCTTACACTAGTTGCTCTAAAGGGACAAGGCCAACATTAAAAGGTCATAGTGGTGGCTTCTTTTTTTTGGTAAGAAATGTGATGGGCATCTTTAGCTATCTTTATCTGCATATCAGAGTTGGGGGTAATCTTTAATTTAATATTGGTAATTTATGTTAACACATTTGATGAGTCAGAACAGGGCCATCTTTGAGCAAGTATTAGAAGCTCGACCACACAAGGCCCTGATTTTGTAGGGTCTCACATTCAGGCTTCAAACCCCAATGCATGCGTGTGAGAGAGAATATTAAGCTGTATATATAATTAGAGCTTAAATGGGAAGTTAGACTTTATGTTCCTTCCATTTCCTACATGGGACCAAAAATCAATATTATTAGTTTTCATATATATCATTTTTTTACTTTAATTATTAGTTTTTCATAAATATAATGTTAAATGTCTCATAATATTTTCAAAGCAGAAGGAATATGAGCCGGGATAGGCCGCAGGTTGCTAAATTCCACAACAACAGGACCACTTGACTGCTGTTAAAAGTCATGCATGTTTTATTTTAGAATGGACTTTCGCTATCTTTTGTTGGTTAACCAGTTGTTTAATCGAATTAGGTGTTTTATGATTACCCTTTAATTGGAACTGTTATTAGGAAGTAATCAAACAGCAGCATATACAAGGCCAGTTTTGAGGGGGCAATTAATAGGGCCACAGCACAGTGCCTTTGATTTATTAGGGTCTCATCGATATTTCCTTGTTTCTTTTTGGTGCAACATGAAAATGTCAGCCTCACTTCATCTGTAGGAGATGCATGTCATATAAACTAAATGAACATATTTTACTATATTTCTATTATATTTTAGATAGTTACTCATAGCAATATTAGTATTATTGATATATTTTTTAAAATATTCATATTTAGTGGCCCTATTTAATTAAATATATGGCACAGGCTTCTAAAATCCAAGGGACGGCCGTGAGCATATGTTGTGTCTTGATGAATATCCTTGCAAACAGACACTTCCCCCTCCTGGCTTCCCGTCATGAATCTACGGTGAGATAATGAGATTTACATCTTCGCACCTATAGTATCCTTTTGAGAGGGCAGCCGACCTTGCTAGTTCGATATATTTTGATTTCTGTTGCTGATGATCAAAACGAAATAAATAGCCTTCTGGCTTCTGATCTATGCTGATGCACTTTCGGTAGTTATGTTGTTGCTGAAATACACTTTCTGCTTTTTATCTGGTGGTTATAGCCAGGTCATGCTCAAAAAAGGAGGATACTTGCTAGGAAATGTGAGGGAGGGACATCTCTCTCATTTTTGTGAAAGTGCACCTTTCAAGATTCAAGCTTCACTAGATTCAGTTTCAATTCGTAGTGTATACTATATTACTTTGTATTAATTGCATGCACCTATATTGAAATAACTTTGGTAACCATTCGAATTTCCAAATGTGCCAAACCCAAAAAGGCATAACTTGGTCCTGATCACACTGATTGAGTTAAGCAAAGGGCATAGTTACTTTGTTTTTTAAGTTCCGTAGAAACCATAGTTTTCTGAAAAAGCAAATGCACAATCAAACAAATGGTTCCAATATAAAGTTCAAATCTCCCAACCTTCCAAGCTGAAATTGAAAGGATTATGAAATATTTTGGCTTGGAGGATGTTAAAGACACTGGTGATTCTGATGGCTTCAGTGTTGTCCAATTATCCGGCATTCTCCAAGGAAGATAGATGGGGTTAGGAATATTATCCAAACTATATAATATATGTGGGTTACTCAAGAGATGCAAAGTTTTAGAAAAAGAAATTGTTCCTACCCAGTCTTGCAGTCCCCAAAGAAAATCCCTGATTTGGCAGATTCCTATGTTTTGTTAACACATTTTCTGAAGTGGAGAGAGATTGTTTTATGTACTCATAATGTGATGATAGGGGAGTTCAAGGAAGTGAAACCGGTCCAGATTTGAGAACCCGATGACAAAATAGGGTCAATAGATCTTTCTTCCATGCTCTGAATGTAGTTTGAAGAAGACAATTTCCGATTTCTCATCATGATTAACATAGTTGACCAATGCAGAAATTTATCACTACTTAATTAAGCTTTAAATTACACTCCCAATAGAGACAAAAAGTTCTAATTCGTTATTAGTAAGCTATTACATAACACATATGTAAAGCCTACACACAAATATCTATGTTAATTATATATGTATATATCTCTTAACCAGTACCATACCGTAAGCTAGCTAGCAATGTGTCCCAATGAGAAGAAACCTGTGATCAAATTTTATATTAAGGATCATTCTGATTTAATCCTCAGTGTAAGTGAGTGTGTTTAAATATATCATGATCCGGCTCGTCAATACTGCTGCTAACATTAGATCTAGTTTCTGCTCTCATGCTGCTGGAGCATAGTCATAATCTCCGTCATCATCATCACCATCTCCTTCTGTTGCCGCTGGAGCGTAGTCATAATCTCCGTCCTGGTCATCACCATCTCCTTCCAAACTAACCACTGGTGCATAGCCATAGGAATATTTACCATCATTGCCTCCAACTGAAAGGATCTGGCACCATCTAACTCTAACTTCTGTGACAACATGAGACATTTTCTTGAGAAGTTATAAGATTCTGGAGAAGAAAAAGATTGAAATTGGGCTACTATATGATCGATGGATTTGGTTAATTCTTAGTATGAAACTGATCGAGAACTAAGAAGCCACCATACGTATTTATGGTTGCCTCATTTTAGCACAAGTGATCGAACCATGAGCAGAATTGTGGCGACTAGACAAAATGTGTGCCTTTCATAATGTGAGTTACATTGTGGCACATGCATGACAAGCTTCAAGAGGACATGTCAGCAGATTACATGTTTTGTACAATTGATATAGTTCTAAGTACTAGTTGTGTAGCATCATCAACATGTATTAATTAATTCCTGGGTATATATATATGGTGGGACACAGTTAAGAGAAAAAAGTTAGGATCTTATTACACTAGTTGCTCTAAAGGGACAAGGCCAACATTAAAAGGTCATAGTGGTGGCTTCTTTTTCATGGTAAGAAATGTGATGGGCATCTTTAGCTATCTTTATCTGCATATCAGAGTTGGGGGTAATCTTTAATTTAATATTTGTAATTTATGTTAACACATTTGATGAGTCAGAACAGGGCCATGCATCTTTGAGCAAGTATTAGAAGCTCGACCACACAAGGCCCTGCTTTTCTAGGGTCCCACTTTCAGGCTTTAAACCCCCAATACGCGCATGCGTGTGAGAGAGAATATTAAGCTGTATATATAATTAGAGCTTAAATGGGAAGTTAGACTTTATGTTCCTTCTATTTCCTACATGGGATTGAAAATCAATATTATTAGTTTTCATATATATCGTTTTTTACTTTAATTATTAGTTTTTCATAAATATAATGTTAAATGTCTCATAATATTTTCAAAGCAGAAGGAATATGAGCCGGGATAGGCCGCAAGTTGCTAAATTCGACGACAACAGGACCACTTGACTGCTGTTAAAAGTCATGTTTTATTTTATTGTGGACTTTCGCTATCTTTTGTTGGTTAATTAGTTGTTTAATCGAATTAGGTGTTTTATGATTACCCTTTAATTGGAACTGTTATTAGGAAGTAATCAAACAGCAGCATATACAGGGCCAGTTTTGAGGGGGCAATAGGGGCCACAGCACAGGGCCTTTGATTTATTAGGGTCTCATCGATATTTCATTGTTTCTTTTTGGTGCAACATGAAAATGTCAGCCTTACTTCATCTGTAGGAGATGCATGTCATATAAACTAAATGAACATATTTTACTATATTTCTATTATATTTTAGATACTTACATATAGCAATATTAGTATTATTGATATATTTTTTAAAATATTCATATTTAGTGGCCCTATTTAATTAAATATATGGCACAGGCTCCTAAGATCCAAGGGACGGCCGTGAGCATATGTTGTGTCTTGATGAATATCCTTGCAAACAGACACTTCCCCCTCCTGGCTTCCCGTCATGAATCTACGGTGAGATAATGAGATTTACATCTTCGCACCAATAGTATCCTTTTGAGAGGGCAGCCGACCTTGCTAGTTCGATATATTTTGATTTCTGTTGCTGATGATCAAAACGAAAAAAATAGCCTTCTGGCTTCTGATCTATGCTGATGCACTTTTGGTAGTTATGTTGTTGCTGAAATACACTTTCTGCTTTTTATCTGGTGGTTATAGCCAGGTCATGCTCAAAAAAGGAGGATACTTGCTAGGAAATGTGAGGGAGGGACATCTCTCTCATTTTTGTGAAAGTGCACCTTTCAAGGTTCAAGCTCCACTAGATTCAGTTTCAATTCGTTTATTAATTGCATGCACCTATATTGAAATAACTTTTTGGTAACCATTCCAATTTCCAAATGTGCCAAACCCAAAAAGGCATAACTTGGTCCTGATCACACTGATCGAGTTAAGCAAAGGGCATAGTTACTTTGCTTTTTAAGTTCCGTAAAAACCACAATTATCTGAAAAAGCAAATGCAAAATCAAACAAATGGATCCGATATAAAGTTCAAATCTCCCAAAAAAGACAGTTGCCCTTCCAAGCTGAAATTGAAAGGAATATGAAATATTTTGGCTTGGAGGATGTTAAAGTCACCGGTGATTCTGATGGCTTCAGTGTTGTCCGATCCGGCATTCTCCAAGGAAGATAGATGGGGTTAGGAATATTATCCAAACTATATAATGTGGGTTACTCAAGAAATGCAAAGTTTTAGAAAAAGAAAGTGTTCCTACCCCAGTCTTGCAGTCCCCAAAGAAAATCCCTGATTTGGCAGATTCCTATGTTTTGTTAACACATTTTCTGAAGTGGAGAGAGAGTGTTTTATGTACTCATAATGTGATGATAGGGGAGTTCAAGAAAGTGAAACCGTTCCAGTTTTGAGAACCCGATGACAAAATAGGGTCAATAGATCTTCTTCCATGCTCTGAATGTAGTTTGAAGAAGACAATTTCTGATTTCTCATCATGATTAACATAGTTGACCAATGCAGAAAATTATCACTACTTAATTAAGCTTTAAATTACACTCCCAATAGAGACAAAATGTTCTAATTCGTTATTAGTAAGCTATTACATAACACATATGTAAAGCCTACACACAAATATCTACGTTAATTATATATGTATATATCTCTTAACCAGTACCATACTGTAAGCTAGCTAGCAAGGTGTCCGTCCCCATGAGAAGAAATCTGTGATCAAATTTTAAATTAAGGATCATTCTGATTTAATCCTTAGTGTAAGTGAGTGTGTGTATCATGATCTGGCTCGTCAATACTGCTGCTAACATTAGATCTAGTTCCTGCTGCTCATGCTGCTGGAGCATAGTCATAATCTCCGTCATCATCATCACCGTCTCCTTCTGTTGCCGCTGGAGCATAGTCATAATCTCCGTCCTGGTCATCACCATCTCCTTCCAAACTAACCACTGGTGCATAGCCATAGGAATATTCACCATCATTGCCTCCAACTGAAAGGATCTTGCACCATCTAACTCTAACTTCTGTGACAACATGAGACATTTTCTTGAGAAGTTATAAGATTCTGGAGAAGAAAAAGATTGAAAATGGGCTACTATATGATCAAGGATTTGGTTAATTCTTAGTATGAAACTGATCGAGAACTAAGAAGCCACCATACGTATTTATGGTTGCCTCATTTTAGCACAAGTGATCGAACCATGAGCAGAATTGTGGCGACTAGACAAAATGTGTGCCTTTCATAATGTGAGTGACATTGTGGCACATGCATGACAAGCTTCAAGAGGACATGTCAGCAGATTACATGTTTTGTACAATTGATATAGTTCTAAGTACTAGTTGTGTAGCATCATCAACATGTATTAATTAATTCCTGGGTATATATATATGGTGGGACACAGTTAAGAGAAAAAAGTTAGGATCTTATTACACTAGTTGCTCTAAAGGGACAAGGCCAACATTAAAAGGTCATAGTGGTGGCTTCTTTTTCATGGTAAGAAATGTGATGGGCATCTTTAGCTATCTTTATCTGCATATCAGAGTTGGGGGTAATCTTTAATTTAATATTTGTAATTTATGTTAACACATTTGATGAGTCAGAACAGGGCCATGCATCTTTGAGCAAGTATTAGAAGCTCGACCACACAAGGCCCTGCTTTTCTAGGGTCCCACTTTCAGGCTTTAAACCCCCAATACGCGCATGCGTGTGAGAGAGAATATTAAGCTGTATATATAATTAGAGCTTAAATCGGAAGTTAGACTTTATGTTCCTTCCATTTCCTACATGGGATTGAAAATCTCATATGATTTCCAATATAATTAGTTTTTCTTCTATATCATTTTTTTACTTTAATTGTCAGTTTTTCATAAATATCGTTTTAAATGTCTCAATAAATACAATACAAACATATAAGATATTCTATTCACAACCTTCAATCTACCTATTAAAATTATGTTTTAAAACGACCAAATATATTATATATCAGTTTCTCCGTCAGTTTTTGGCATGACGTTTAGGCTAATAATTCCGCTCTTTCATCAAGATTTCCTGGGCTTTATGCTTTAGAGATGAATCAAGCTTGCAAGCTGAATTGAATCACAGATGTGTGCAACATGGAAGCGAGCTCGCTTGGGGGTGGACGTGGTGAAGGCAACTAAGATGACTGAAATGATGGCCTTAGTTCACAATCTTCAGTTAAGTAAATGGATCCGATATAAAGTTTAAATCGATCTCGCAATAAACACAGTTGCCCTTCCCAGCTGAAATAGCAATATGAAATATTTTGGATTAGAGGATGTGGAAGACATCGGTTATTAGGATGGCTTTAGTGGTGTCCAATTATCCGGCATTCTCCTAGCTAGGAAGATAGATGGGGTTAGGCATCTCATTGAAACCGTATAATGTGGATTACCGGAGAGATGCAAGTTTTAGACTTTTAGAAACCTACCCTGGCCAGTGTTGCAGTCCCCAAAGAAAATCCCTGATTTGGCGGATTCCAATGTTTTGGTTCCTGTTAAAAACATTATCAGACTTTCTGAAGTTGAGAGAGGTTGTTTTATGCATCATAACCATTACTCATGAGATGATACAACAGTTAATATTTCAGATATCTCTACATTTTTTCCAGAATTGGGCCAAGTGATACAAAACTTAATTAGTTAAGTATGGTGGGACAGTGCCATTTCTAAGATGTGCAATGAATTGGAGCCTAGTTTTCACATTCCCTTGCAATCACCTAATTGAGTCATACCATTGCATTATGGAGAACGTTTGATTGCTCATGTCACATAAAGAGAGAAAAGAAGCTTCACTCCCTATATTCCATTTAGAAAAGATGTTAAATAAAATAATTCTTATTGGAGCCAATAATATCAACTAAGATGTTCTGTTTGGTATGTCAATATAGAGTGATGCAGATGGTTTGATTTTAGATTCTGGGTCCAATATTATTAGATCCCAAAGTGGTCTAAGAGGACTTTGGTGGTGGGTCTATTCAATTTATGTTTTGGGTTATGTTTAGGGCCTATCTAGGTGGGTCTAGCTTGTAAGGCAGTCCTATTTATTAATTAGTTTGATTTTGAAGGTGCTCAGGGTTCTTGGTTACCAGTAGTTGGTTCATAGGTTATTGGTTTAGTTCATTTGGTGTCGGCTATTGAGAGGGTGTCTTTTTTTAGTTCTCTTTGTTTCTTGGTGTATTCGTGTGATGCACTTTTGCAGGTTTTGTGGGTTTTGTTTATTGTACATTCTAGCTTCTTGCTTGGTTTTGTTAATGAATTTCTCTTTTGTTATTGAAAAAGAAAATTGTGAATAGAAGTTACTTATATCCTCGACTAACTAAGGAAGTGAAACCAATAACTTGTAATCGCCCATTTTGAGAACCCTGTGACAAAATAGGGTGAATAGATCTTTCTTCCATGCTATGTAGTTTGATGAAGTCAATTCTCAATTTCTCATCACAATTAACAAAGTTGACTAATGCAGTTGTGGTGGTAACAATATCATGATGATTATCTTCAAAAACCATCAATTAACTGTAAATACCTGAATCTTGTCAAGTGTAGCTTGTATACATATATAATTAATATTTCATTTGATACATACTCCACTGAGAAAGTTATTAGAATTTGATCACTACTTTAGCTTTAAATTACACTCCCAACAGAGAGTCCGAGACAATTAAAATGTTCTGTTTCGTTATTAGTAGTAAGCTATTACATAACGCATATATAGCCTACACACAAATATCTATATATCTTATATGTATGTATCTCTTAACCAGTACCATACTAATGAGCTAGCAAAATGTCACCAGACCTGAGTGATTGATCCCTTATAATTTGAGAAGAAATCCATGATCATCTTAACTTTATTCAAGATCATTCTCAATTATGAATCCTCAGTTTGTGTGTGTGTGTGTGTGTGTGTAAGAAGATATCATGAACTGGCCGGTTGATTACTACTGCTAAAATTAGAATTTCCTGATGCTCATGCGGCGGGAGCATAGTCATAATCTCCATCCTGGTCATCACCATCTCCTTCCAAATTAGCCACTGGTGCATAGCCATAAGATCCTTCACCATCATTGTCTCCAACTGAAAGGATCTTGCACCACCTAACTCTAACTTCTGTGACAACAGGAGACATTTTCTTGATAAGATTTTGGAGGATATATAAAAAGACTGAGGATGGGCTATATGATCGGTGGATTATGGTTTTTGGTTTTTAGTATGAAACTGAGAACTAAGATGCCACAATATTTATAGTTGACAGAAAGTTCAGGAGCAGGCCATGGTGGCTCCATTTTAGCACAAGCAATCAAACCATGAGCATAATTGTGGCGACTAGACAGAATGTGTGTCTTTCATAATGCGAGTGACATTGTGGCACATGCATGACAAACTTCAAGAGGACATGTCAGCAGATTACATGTTAATTTGATACAATTGATATAGTTCTAAGTACTAGCTAGTTGTATAACATGATCAGATATGGTGGGTCACAGTCAAGAGAAAAAGGTTAGCATCTTATTACACTAGTTGCTCTAAAAGCGAAAACATAAAAGGTCATAGTGGCTTCTTGTTCATGGAAAGAAATGTTGGCATCTTTTGCTATATATCTTTAATTATCTGCAGAGTTTGGGTAATCTTCTTTTATTTTTTGATGAGTTGGAATGCATTGCTAAAATATTGCTACTGAACAGGAAAAAAACATTCGGTGTTGCGTTGGAATTGAAGTTTATTAGCTAGAAATCATGGCATTCCATACCGACAAGTACCATGGCTTATGGTATGTGTAGGGTGATTAAAGCCCTGGATCAGGCTAGTAATACTAGATCAAAGGCTTATACATACAAAACGTACAGAACAGGCCGTTGAGACATCCATCCAAGAAAAATGGAAACATTCAATCGATACACATGTTGATGGATGATAATTACTTACTTACTGCCAGTGGGAAAATTGGTTAATGCTGAATTTTACTTGTTCTACATTTATTGAATTCAACTTTGAAGGTTATCAAACATGCCAACTTTGAAGTTGGTTAAAAAATTTTCAATGTTAAAATTAAGTTAACATTGTTCTTCACCTGCAGGCTTTGCAAAATACAAACCATGCCAACTTTCAAATAAAACAAGCATACAAGATGTTTCCAGATGTTATAACCTTTATTTATAAGTTAATAAATAGCCTTTTATCAATTTCTTGTTGCAATTACCAGCAAAGGGTTACATGATCCGTTGCTAATTTAGCCTTTGATGGGTTTCATTAAAGCAGCTAATAAATTGATAAAATGTCTGAGTTTAACATGTCTACATTTTCATAATCCAAATGAAATAATAAATTGATATTGTATTTTGATTAGTAAATGTACGTATATTTGTTTTTGGTAGTAATCTTTTTAATGTTAACTATACACGTTTTGTTATTTTCTAATTTACATATTAGAGAACCTTTTTAATCATGCTTCAACACAGAGTATTACGTGTGTATCAAGAATGACCTACGTACATCCGTGGCCGCACTAGACCTTGCCAACTCTTCCGGAAGCAGGTCCCTATGCTTAGATTTTGTCACGATATATAGTTGAACATTCGGTAACAATCAGTCTACACAACTCGACAACATGGTTGGTGGTAAACTGATTTACTGTAGAACTTTAAAATCATGAAGTTAAACATTGCACATCTTTTACAAAACCTTAACATAAAACACTGAACATGTATCTCCTAAATAATAGGAAACTAATTGTATCCTGCATGAATTGGAAAATGCCATGGCCGGATGGATAGATGGATAGTGTTTTGCTCCCTGCCAGTCACTAAATGTATATTGGTTAACACAAGGTTAATAATTTATAATAATAAGATTGCGTTTGGTTCGTGGAATGAAATTCGATAGAATTGAAATTGAAATTTAGTTTGTTTAGAATATTTGATAACTAAGATAAATGGTTAAATTTATTTATTTTCCATCAAATTTTCATGTTTATAGGAATTTAACATTCATTCCAACTCATCAAGAATTAAATTCCAACTCATACATAAACTAGATTCCAACTTACATCCCTAACCGATGTTAAAAACTATCTTCTACTTTCACCATCATCCATATTAATAATTAAAATTAGAATTCCAATTCCTTCGAGTTCCATTCCGTAAACCAAATGTCACCTAATAAACTTTCACTACAAGAAAAAGGGGCATTAGCGGCGACACGGGCCTTTAGCGACGACACCAAAAACACAGATAAAAGCCTTATGGGAGTATTAACGACGACTTCTGTCGCCACTAAAACCCTATTCTTTTGTAGTGCTTTTTAAGATAACTACTACTCACATTACAAAATAAAATCATTTTACTGACTGAAATAAGTGTCACTAAAACTCTAAAATCAGTCAGTAAATCACTTTTAACCTCCTTTTAAAAATAAATTAGTCACAAACGCCACCATCACTAAAAGTCCTTCCAGACGCTTTTTTCAGTCAGTAAAGCATAATTGATTTAATGACTGATATTTTTAGTAAGTATAGGATGCTTGGTAAATTGCATAAATTTGTTCTTTCTTTTTTCTTACATTATTTTTTGTCACTAAAAGTGGTTCCAATTGTTTTTCTCACTGAACGGTGTTAATAGGTTAAAACAGAATTTAGTGACATTAAGTTTCAGTCACTAAAGCCTTATAATATAAAAAATATATACTTATTATTCTATTTGTTTTTCCTATTTATATAATTATACTACACACATGAAGTAATTAAAAAGTATATATTATGTACAAAAAGGAATATATTACTTGAATCATCATGATATACTGCAAAAATAACAACACGATTTAATAAGAAATTTTAATTAGTTCGATTTATATTCTCAACACTAAAAACTAGAAGTCTAATGATATTCCTCAATGATTAATCATTCTTGATGCTGAAAATCTTGCAAATTTCTTCAAAGCTCTTTAAATTCATATCATTATAACAAGATATAACCCGTCAACTAAGTCATAAAACTGGGAAAAAAATGCAACATTACATATAAATCAACCAAATGCAACTATATGAAATGATGTTATGAACTAATAAGCAACATAAATGTCATCAAATATAATAATTGGTATAACCAATTAAGAAGCGTAAAACACAAAACTACCTGAGAAAACAACAAATTAGAAGATCCACAATTAACCTAATAAAAAGTCATATTCTATTTAATTCAAGTGAAAAAGAAGCACATGAAAAAGGCAATTGAAAGGAATTCAACTACAAATGCATGCATATAAATATCAATAGCACAATATCCTATGGATAACCATCAAGTTCATACAAGTTAGACCATTCTCACAAATATTCTACTGCACAGAAAATACTAAAGCACATCTACACAAGTAGAACTCTTTAATTAGTTGTAGCATCCAATTGTTGTTAAGTTAACGAGGCTAGCTTGTTTTTCAAAATAGTGTAAATCAACAAGCACTCTTGTTACATCATTCATACTTACCTTCTACCACCTCAAAAAATCAAACCAAACAATTTTACAAAATCCAAATAATATATATAGATGTAAACAGGTTGTTGAACCACATAATTATCGTCTTCAAGTAATGATATCATTGTGGTGGCAAAAATGTCTTCATTCATGAAGAAGTGACGCTCACAAGGTGCAATTGAAAGCCCATTTTGTAGGATACAAGTTTTTATAATCTTGTAAAACTATTTCAAATTAACTATAAGCTTCAATTTTCATAAAAAGAACAATAATATATAAAGGATGACTATTTGTTTTCTGTTTGGAAGCACTAACTGGTATTGCTAAGTAGTTTCTAATATAAATGTGAGTTGAAACTTCTTATAACATGAGTTTCATAAGATTCTTTACAAAATAAATTGAAGTTAAATAGCAAATGAAAGGAAAACTAACCCATTGACTGATGCCTCTACACAAACTCCACGTAAAGCTTGCCTTTATTTCTCGACTCCGTTACAAAATTAATCGATATAGCACGCTAAAATGTATATGAAATGAAACAACTTATATTTCAGACTATCTAATACCACAATTTTGAGTATAGATGTTGCACGAGTCATTAGCAACCTAAATTATATAGACTGTTAAAGATGTTATATAAGGCAAATCTTCAATCATTAATAAAGAAAGTTTAGTATACTATATTACCTTCGTGTTTAGACCAAATGGGTTTGTTTTGCTGCCATGTCTTTTCAACATTGAGGCTATATCAAATTCTAGGGATATATAAAATATGAAATGGTAAGGGCTATAGAGGATAGAGAAAGTATAGTATATAAATTAGTCATCACTCATCAGTTTTTAAACTGGACTCATTCATATATTCGCATGGTACTTCACCACTGGAGATATTAATTAGTATAGAGGATATCACCTAAGAGAAGCTTTAGGTATTCAATAATAAATTTGTATGTATGTAATAAGGAAGTTTGTAAGAATATATGCGTAATATTTAAAGTTTAGAACGATATATAATAAATTCTCCCATTATTTAAATTGGTGGCTAATCTCTATTGATTTGGGCTTACTAATTATCTTCAAGACCAACATGTCTGGATTTTATTGTTGGATGATCATATGATTGTGCATGTTCTTCATCTCTTTTATCGTTGTTTTACCTTAAAAATTCATGTCAAAATACACTTATTTAGGATTTAAGATAAGTGGTGCTCGAGAATAAGTTTAATTAAGATGAGCGGTTAAAGAAAATACAAATTAACATGTCTGTGTGCTTTTGTTAATTACAAGTTTAAAAAAAAAAAAAAAAAGTAGAAAAAACCTTGTAAGTGATTGTATATAGAGACTTGTAATTGAGATATATTTTTGGTTTAAAATACATTTGACTTAAGCCTTTCAAAAAAACTTGTGTTTTTCATCCATTCAAACGTACATACCCAAAACCCTACTAACTATATTGGCATTTCCTTGTTTAGATTTTTCTATATTTTTTTTCATATTTACCTTTTTGTTTAAAGTTAGGTTGTTAATCTATTGAAGTCTCCTTCTTTAGTGTTTTGACATTTCCTTTAATCAAGTTTGATTTTTTTTCAATTAATTGTTTTTATTTAACAAACTATTAATAAAACAAAATTAATAACCACACATAGCCCTATTAATTAATTTAAGGGTTATTTGTTAATTTACATCATAATGAAATCATTAAAAAGTCATTCAAATGTGAAATAACATTTTAATGATTTCACTAAGAAAGTAAACAAATAAGATCTTAGTTTTGTGGTGTTCCTATTTACTTAAGTTTTGTGATGACTTTTTTTATATTTAATATGATGATCGAAGACGCACACTCGCATCTCCAATTAATATTATCCTTGTTCAATAATAAGAATATTAATTAACATAAACTTAAATTCACATATAGACAGAATACTAGTAGATGGCACTAAACGTACTTACTTTGTATGTGTGGTTTAATTTCATATTAATATCTTAATAAAAGTTATATAAATTATTGCATATTATAATAATTCACAATCATATGAATTACATCACTATGTTCAATTTGGATGATATTTGATATTAATAGAGAATTAGAGATAAAGAATAGTACGTTGATACCATTTATGATTTTGTCACAGCACTTGCTTTCTTTCAATTTATCAAGCAGAAATGATATGATAAATTTGGTTGATTGTGAGAACTTATTTAAGCATACATACAATATATTCATAGATTTTGTTGTTTTACTAATTAGTAATTTAGTATGTATGCAAGTGAAAATAACAATTATAATAAATATCCATGATATAATCTTTAATTTGGCCCAATTTTAAGTTAAAATCTCTTCAGAAAAATCCATCTATTGGTTTGTTTATCATTAAAAACAACTAGTTATATCACTAAATTGTGATTGGTTTATTTATCATAAACTATATCTAACATCTTACTAGTTTTAAATAATCTCTGCCAATTCGGAAAAAAAAAAATGAATTCAAGATATATTTAATTACTTGCAATTGGTTTTTACCAAGTTAATTAATTACTATAAATTAATTGTGTGCACTGTATACTATGAATTGACGATATATATAAAGTTTGCAGATGTCATGACTCATGAGTGATATTAATTAGATAATAGATCGATACCATGTAGTTATTAATATATATATATATATATATATATATATATATATATAGTTGTAAAAACACACACACATATATATATATATACACACACAGCTGGTGTCATCTTTAAAGCAAACATATATATTATATAACCTGCAATATCCCCATTGGTAGCAGCTTTATTCGATCACTAGCTAGTAGTTACATCTATTTATCTCTGCCTGTATATAAGCTGGCCATTCATGATCTAGGGTTTCATTTTAATTTGTATATCTAAAACTAGGGTTTCTTACCAAGAAAACCTGCTTATTCAAGAATCTTGATCAATTCAAGCTGCAGGAGCAATTCCACTATCATCATCATCGTCATCGTCATCATCACCGTCCATGGACACATCAGCAGCATGATAACTATAACCTTGGTTATCCTCAGTATCAATGGCATCACCCCAAGCATAAGCTATAGAAATCGAATGAAGGTCAAATTGGCCATGACAGTCTTTTTCATCATCATGCACCTTCCACATAATCTTTAGACCACGAAACATATTCTCGATCGAACTAAAGATGGAAACAAAACAACAGCCAAGAAATTGTTAGTTTGTGCGGTCTTCAGTTTCGAAGAGAAATTGTTTAGGAAAGATAGTTGGAGAACTGACAAATAAATAGAGTTGATGATGATCGAGAGGGACACGTACAGTGGGGAGAATCAGCAAAAATATGATTTTCAAGGTCTATGCGGTCCCAGCTGATGTTAAATTTGGCATACTAAAAATGAAGCAGACATAAAGGTATAGTAGTGGATCGGATCCTAGAGAACAAGCAAGCATGCACCAAGAGAAGATAATGACCATGGCTGGTAAGGATGATAAAACTAGACTGCCTATATTTAGTTAATCTCTTAATTGATATTTCATGCAATTTCTTTTTTTCAAGAAACGTTTCAGCTTGGATCGATCTCATCGACCAAGTGTAGGCTCGGATGACTTGGGCAGGCTACTAGGCTAGTGGCCATGGATTTAATTCTTCTTCAGAGATACCCTACTCTAACAAGTTTTTAAAAAAATTGGAACAAACGAAGGTTAATTATATGGATCAAAGACGTCGATCTGTTAATTACAATCTCATAATCATTTTAACTATAACAATAGGGGTGTAATCGAGCTGAGTCGAGTATCATCAAGCTCGAGCTCAAACTCGACAATAAAACTCGAGCTCGAAACGTACACGACTCAAGCTCGATCGAGCCTTAGTTTTGAAACTCGAGCTCGACTCGATAAACTACTTGATATTATCGAGCTTGACTCAACTCGATTAAATTTGGGATAAACGAAATCGAAATTAAATACAACATATTCAATCTAATTTTATCTCAACAACAAGTAAAAATGGTAAAAATATATAAGAATGTAATTTTAGGTTTAAGATTATATAGTTTGATTTACATAAAAGTGATAAAAATATAATATTACAAAGTTGAAGGGTAAAAATGTAAACTTGTAAACTTAAGCTCGATTAGGCTCGCGAGCCTATCGAGCAGACTATTTTAATACTCAAGCTCGACTCGATTACTACTCGAGTAGCTCGAGCTCGAGCTCGGCTCGATTAACTGTAAGTCAATTTTGAGTTTTCTACGAGTCAATCTCGAGTAGCTCAGGAGTTGTCTCGTCTCGTTTACACCCCTATATAACAAGTTAGAATGACTACATCATAATGATCATATATAGGGTTGAATTAAATGGTACATCTATTAAAGTATTCAACTAATCCGGTTTATTTAAAATCTAACAGGGTTTTAGTTAATTTCTCACATGCATGTCACTAAATTAAGGAGATCAAGAAGATATTCATCATATATTTTATAACTTTTGTTCATATATACATACATACATATATATATATATATATATATATATATATATATATATATATATATATATATATATATATATATATATATATGATTGGGTTCACATGAGAACCCTTCTATTTCGTGAGAACGTGAGAACCACTCTAAAATTTGTGCATCCACTGTATAAAATTGTGCATTTGATACTAAAATTAAATATTTTCGATAAATTTATGCATTTCATGTAAAAATTTACACATCTCATGCTATAATTTATCTATTTTATGTACGAATTGTGCATTTAAGAAAATTTGTGCATTTGATGTTTAAATTTGTGCATTTAGTTTATAATTTAATGAATACAATTTTTTAATGTAATTTTAGTATTAGATTATGATATTTATTAATAAATAAGACTAATAATGGTTTTAAGTAAAACTTTTAATTTTAAAATTTGTGCATTTGATATACAAATTTGTGCATTTTGGAGTGGTTCTCACGTTCTCACGGTAATGAGAGTTCTTACGGGAACCCAACCCTATATATATATATATATATATATATATATATATATATATATATATATAGGGAGGTTCAATGGAAAGCCACCATGCACCAGAAAACTTGTGAAAACTGCACTACACCACCACAAATGCATCAAATTCCCCGCGTGATGCATCAAAATCCCGCGTGATGCATCAAATTTCCCGCGTGATGCATCAAAATCCCGCGTGATGCATCACCTTATTTACGATCATGCCACCGCGTTTTTCATGAAATGCACCAAATCGGACGGTAGGCGTAGGTTTCCATGGTTTTCAGGTGCATAGTTGTTTTCCATTGAACCCACCCCTATATATATATATATATATATATATATATATATATATATATATATATATATATATATATATATAGATTTGGGTTCAAATGAGTACCACTAGTTTTGCGGAGTACCGGAGGTACCTCGCTTAAAATAATTTTTTTTGAAATTTTTTTTCATAATCATGTTTAAATTAATAATACAAGACTACTTGCAAAAAATCACACCTAAACACACACTAGAACTATGTGAAACGTGTGTGTTCACATGAAGTGTGCTGTTGTGAACGTGTGTTCACAACTAAGCATATTCACATGAATTTTTTCACGTTCACATGACTTTTAAGATGATAGAAAGTGTAAATGTATATAATTTTTTACGTATAGTCTTATATTATTTGTATCTAAATGAATATGAAAAAAAATTCAAAAAAAAAACTTTTTTTCGGAGCAAGTTCACATCTAAAACCCGTGTGTTCACAGTACTCACGGTACTCTGCATTTTTTAGGTACTCACACGAACCATATTCTATATATATATATATATATATATATATATATATATATATATATATATATATATATATATATATATATATATATATATATATATATATATATATAAGATGAAGGAAATTAATAATTAAAGGGTTTATATTTACAAGATTTAGGATACCTTAACATAAGGAATATGACGATATCAAATCCATATACAATATAAAACTTTACATATATAATGTACGTATTTACATTTCGATCAGATTTGATTTTTAAGACTAAAGAGAATTGAAACCCTTAAAATCTGATCAAGATATATAATAAGAAGGAATCAGTAAAAATTCTTAATTTTCGTTTGTAATTAATCTGCAAATTAAGCAATTGAATGGGTATAAGTTTTGTGGGACCGAGGCATGCAGGAGGCAGATTTGTTAGTTGCAGCAAGTGAATCTCGTGGGGAGCTGCCGGAGAAGTGTGTGATGCTACCGGAGAAGTGTGCTGCACACATGGCATATCATGTAATATGGATGCTTACATGGCACACTTCAATCCACAACTGCTCATTTTAATGGCATATCTTTACAACCAAAAAGTGAATATATGTGTGTTGATATGATGGTGGAAGACAATCACTAGGATATTATGGTGGTATGGTTGAACCCACACAACTTTTAACTTTTAAAATAAAAAAAGCACCTTACAGATGATATCATTATTAAAAAAGTTTAATACGTATAATATTGGGAAAATCATGTAAAAAAACCAAGGTACTTTCAGTAATTTTCGAATAAGTCATTGCATCAAAAACGTTTCTATAAAAACCCTTCATCCTAAAAACGTTTCGTAAATATCACTGCACATAGATTGTTTCCATAAAAGTCACTTAACATAACGAAATTTTGTAAAATACATCTGAAAAAAATCCTTTAAAAATTCCATAAAACAATACAATTCGTAGAAAATTTCTAGTTGAAGGACTTATAAAGAAACGTTTTTGGTACAGGGACTTAATCGAATAATATCAAAAGTGTGTTGGTTTTTTTTATAATTTTTCCTATAATATATGTATGTGTCATATGTGTACTTGTTTGTTTCTTTGTGTTTGATGAAAATTGAGGTATTTTCGGATTTTGTTTTTAATGAAAACAAAGATTTTATGAAAACATATTTATTTACATTTTTTTTTAAATTCATTTTTAAAAAATTTTCATTTCAAAATTTATAATTATATTGAAATGTTAAAAACAGCTTTAACTTATTTTTAAATTTAAATAAAAACATGGAGTTTTTAATTTTTCAAAATTATGTTTAGAAGGTTTGTTCTGATATTCATTTTCATCTCCCATTCATCCTCTTCTCCTCGAGACATGAAAGGGATTGCGTGAAACTCTTCCTCTCCTCTTTGTCGTCATCATCATGAAATCGCCATCATTGTGAAGCAATTTGAGATCGAATCCGAACATGTTTTCCAATTTTCAATAATTCCAAAACTGAAAAATCAAATTAGTACCTAAACATGTTTTCAGAATTTTCAATTGTTTTTAGAAGAAGAAAATCTGAAAATATTTTCTTTAAAGGTAAACTGAAAACTAATAAAAAAAATTCGTCAACTAAACATGGTCTAAGAGTTTCATAAAACCTATAAGAATGCTAAGCTAGGTAGCATTTTACTAGCTTGTTCTAAAAGAATTATGTCGAAATATTAGTATGCCTCACAATTAAAGTGGGATTCATTTCTTTTCCAATCCAGCTATCCAAAAGTTTGCTAAGATATGATCATCATAATTGATACATCAACACATATATTAATTAGCTTGTTATAATTAAGGTTGGTATTATGCATGCCTAACAAGGTTTGCAAACAGTTACGATCTACAACTACTAGTACTATTAGGGTTTGTTGCTTTTAAGGTAATTGTTATATTATAGTACAATTATATCATTAATAAAGGTTTATTTGACAATTAAAACATATATAATTGCACATATTGTCACATCACTATGTGCACATGAACAAACATATTGTTTTGGCCTCTTTATAAATCAGATAAATCTATCCACTCTGATAAAAGAATAAATAATTTGTTACTTGTCACTTTAATTTATTAATATGTCAAATGGTATTGTCTTCATATGACATATGTAATCTAATTAATTTATATTAACTATTATTTTGATGATAAATCATTTAATTAATTTAGTTAATACTTTTAATACTTATTATTTTCTTTTTTTTAAGATTAATTGAACTTCTTTTTAAATTTTATTACCTTGATAGAAAAAGCATATGTATGAAGATTCAATGAAAATTATGTTTATATAAACAGATAAAATGCTTAAAAAGTAAAATAAACACGTAATTGATTACAAAACTTAGATATAAAAAGATGAAAATATAATTAAAAAGATGAAAAACTAAATTAAATACTTTTTTTCTAAAAAAATTTCAAACTTTTTTTAAAAATAACTAAAAATTATTATAATATTATTAAAAAGTGACAGATAAAATACATAAGAAAACACACATATTATAGCAATGGAATATTTGTTTAAGAAATGGTACATAATACATTTTAATATAATAATTTTGATGTTAATTTACTTTTAAAAGCATACATACTATAAATTAGTTTGTATATATTTTATTGCTTCAGGAATATTTTAAAAATATCTTTGTGTTGAATATATTTTTCCTATAATTACAATATAACACATTTGTTTCATATTATAACACATTTATTATTATTATTATTACACACACATACATATATATATATATATATATATATATATATATATATATATATATATATATATATATAGGGGTGCGTTCAATTGAAAACCACTATGCACGTGAAAACTGTGGAAACCTGCGCATACCGTCCGATTTGGTGCATTTCATGAAAAAAGCGGTGGCATGATCGTAAATAAGGTGATGCATCACTTGGGATTTTGATGCATCACGCTGGAAATTTGACGCGTCATGCGAGATTTTGATGCATTACGCGGGGAATTTCATGCATTTGTGGTGG
This sequence comes from Centrapalus pauciflorus, assembly GCA_020465985.1. NCBI lineage: Eukaryota > Viridiplantae > Streptophyta > Magnoliopsida > Asterales > Asteraceae > Centrapalus > Centrapalus pauciflorus. The sequence continues at coordinate 150,252 of JAANYP010002100.1, read as the reverse complement.
TGCAGTGTGGTTTTCACAAGTTTTCAGGTGCATGATGGTTTTCCATTGAACCTCCCCATATATATATATATATATATATATATATATATATATATATATATATATATATATATATATATATATATATATATATATATATATATATATATATACATGGGTTCTCAAACTAGTATAACATATATTCATTGTTTTCTTCTTTATTTTCTTGCCTAAAAACTAAATTGATCAATTCATTGGAATCGTTACAAGAAATAAAGGCATTAACGGTGACACCACTAGCAGTGACAGAAAGACGAACACACTAAATGTCGTTGCTAATGTCGATGGAAAAAAAAACGGACATTTCTCGCCAAATCCCCTTTCCTCTCAGTTTTAGTCCATCCTTCACCTCAATTTTTCTGCCCATCACTTTCTCCGGCCACCACCCTCCTACCGCCGACTCCATCAAGTACTCTCTCTCTCTCTCTCTCTCTCTCTCTCTCTCTCTCTCTCTCTCTCTCTCTCTCTCTCTCTCTCTGACAACAACCCTCTTTTGGGTTTGTGGTACCCATTCATACACTCACACTCACAAGAGCCCTCTGGCTCTCTCTTGTTCTTCTTCACGCATCAACAACCATCTCTCTCTTCCACCTTTTATGTGATTTCATGTTTTAGGGTTAATTTGCTTGTTTGGTTTAGGAAAGGAAAATCAAACTTGGGGTTTTTTTACACTTTTTTATGTAATTTCATGTTTTAGTGTTACATGAATTTATGAATTTGTTTAAATTTAGATGTTGATTCTTTCGTAAAATAATAGATTAGGTTAGTGAATGTTATTATTATTATATTGTATATATATATATATATATATATATATATATATATATATATATATATATATATATATATATTATGTTATGTTTCATTTATGAATGTTATGGTTCATATTTTCATCAATCTTTTATGTTTCATTTATGAATAATTCTAATCATCATCATCATCATGTGTGTGTATAGAAACAAATAAATACTTTTAAATAGTAGATATCATAATTCATATAATAGAACACAAATTATGATTACCATTATGCTTAAAATAATAATTATTATGTGTGTGTGTGTGTAGAAACAAATAAATAAAACATACATGCATAACAATAAAATTGTGTGTGTCTATTGTAATAGAATATGATGATGATTATGATGTTTTCAATATTAAAACTCACAAGAAAAATGATAGTCATAACAACAATCATATAATAATCACAAGAAATATAATTAGAAGTGTAATATAATAAAATAATCATATATAAAATAATAAAAGCTATTAATAGTAAAAGTATAAATAATCATAATCATAAATAATAATAGTTGACTGATGATTAAACTAATTAGTATAATCAAAGGAAAATAATAACATAACAATAATAATCGTAATAATCAATTGAAATTAAACAATAATACTAATAATTTATTTTCAAACAATATATTATCTCCACTAAGGTGATGTGTTTTCCATCGGGGATTGTCAATGAATGAATATTTCATTCTCGTGACATATATTCTCTATTCATTCAAAACTACCATATCAACCAACCTAACTCAATCTCACATACCCTACATACCATTATCCACCCCACCCCACCCTATCATTAGTTTACGCATCCCATCAAACTCACCACATCATTTTCCACTCATATATTACACCTATCCTACTTTATGATCATACCCACCAACCCATCCACTCACCTTACCCTACCACCAATCTACCCATTTATCAAACTTATTACATCTTTTCTCACCTTCGTGTACACACCCTACCCTACCCCACCCGTCATACGCTACCATCAATTTACCTATCACACCAAACTTACCATATCTATTATCATCTTTATATTACACTCATCCTACCCTCACTACAAGAAAAATGTCATTTAGTGACACATAGTTTTAGTGACACAAAAAAAGGTGTCACTATACCTTACTTTTAGTGACACTTATGAAAAAGAGTAGGTATAGAGCAATCTTTTACCCACACTTATTTTAATTAGTGACACAAACACATACATTATTAGTCACTATATATCTATACCCACTCCACTTTTACCCACTCTTTTTGTTGTGTAGGTAAATGATTTTGATACCTATAGTGACACTTTTTTGACAACAAAAAGAGTGGGTAAAAGTGGAGTGTGTATAGATATATAATGACTAATAATGTATGTGTTTGTGTCACCAATTTAGAATAAGTGTGGGTAAAAGATTGCTCTATACCTACTCTTTTTCATAAGTGTCACTAAAAGTAAGATATAGTGACACTTTTTTTGTGTCACTAAATGACACTTTTCTTGTAGTGCCTATCTATACCCCAACCTCCTTACCTTATCACAAATCTATTCATCCATCAAATTTACCGCATCAAATTTAATTCACCATAGCTAATCCTACCCCACACATATCATCCTTACACGACACCTAACACATCTTAATCTCACCACATAAGAGACTATTTTTTTTTATGTATTAAACATTAATATTTAGTGTTATCATTTTAAGACATTTGTTTATGAATTTCTGAAGAAAAAAATTATTTTAAAAAGGAAAAAAAAACATACTTTTAAAATATTTTTATCATTAAAATTTTTTTAAAGTTATTAACAATATATGTTGATTATTTGACATAATTATATTTCAATTTCATTGATAGATTTATAAATTAAACAGAAAACAACAAAATAATTGAATCTGAATTCTATTTATTTATTGTCAACCAAACAGTTATAATATTTACATTCAAATAGATTTCAATCATTCTAGAATTTTATTCATTTGACAGAGTACATTCATGAAGTAAACATTCTGTGAATTAAACGTCACTGCAAATTTTTTAAGGAGAACGACCACCTATATGAACTTTTTTTTTCTTTCTGGGATAGACGTTTCTTCCATTTTTATCACGTTCACAAAAAGTAAGGGTGCGTTTAGTTACAGAAAATTTCCAAAATTTTTATCTCACTTTTCAAAAAAATGAAAACTTGTTTACTTAACAACAAATTCATAAATTTTCATTTCACTAAAATATCACTTTTCATATTCTATCTATTACTTTTCTATTATCTACCCTACACTCTCTTTCTCTCTCTTACTTTTCAATCACATATCCTATTTTTCTTATTTTATAATTACCCATATTATTTTTCTTAAAACTAAAAATTCATCGTCTAAACAAGTTTTCACTTTTTATAGAATCCCTTGTTTTTTCCGAAAACTATAACCTGAATACGGAAACTGAAAATTGACTAGTTTTCGTTAACTACAGTTACAGTGGGACTAAAGCTGTGAAGATAAATTTTAAAGGACTCGAAACGTAAAATCTTCATTATATCCATTAGCCCCCGATGCTACTGCCTTGCACAGAAAGACATCGAATAAGAACATCAAATCGCCAATGATTCACGATAACCATAACCTTCAAGATTTTCCGATCTGAAAAGGCAAGGTTCTTCAATGGCAACTGTGGATGTAGCGATGAAACCATTGGAATCAGGGGAGAGAGATGAGAGCTGTTCATCGAGACCTACAACGGCAAAACCAGGTGAAGGTCTGAGGCAGTACTACTTGCAACATATTCACGATGCTCAACTCCAGGTTCGCCAAAAGACTCATAATCTCAATCGCCTTGAAGCTCAGCGTAACGAGCTCAATTCTCGAGGTAGGTATTTCAAAATGCCCTAACTGGTTCAAAAGTAGAACCCTAGGGGTAATCATTATTGTTTTCGAATTATGTGTGTGTTGTCGACTACGAAACCAGAATCGCGCTGGAGCTCAGCGCGAAATAATTCTTGTGGTGGTTTAGATTTGAGAAGATGATGATAGTAAGCGTAACGTCATTACCCATGGAGGAAAGTTTATTGTTTTGTTTTGCATAGTTGCTATGTTGCGCGTGTACATGGAAATTTCACTGAAGTAAAGAAGGTTTTTTTCCATGGCTTGCATTCTATTCCTGACTTCATAGTTCCCATGAATTGCATGTTTCCATGAACATGCTATTGCCAATTTTAAGAAATCCAATACCTTTAAGCTGGATACCTTTTATATTTAACTTGTGTGTTTGGCCCGTAGGATACTTACTTAAGGAACTAAAAGCCATTGTATTTTAAGTTCTTGCTCTGTTCCGTTTCATTTGCATTTTTCAGTGTATGTATGCTCTCTAGATATGGACTATAAATGTCTTAGAGTTCTCCTTTCATTTAGTAATCTGAACGGAATTAGTGTTCCAATATTCCTTGGAGCATGCTTTTACAACCTCATTCTTGATGTAATTAATTCGGAAGTATCAGACTGAAAAGTTTCTATTCAACCATGACGCTCATTGATTTCTTCTCCTTAGTTACATGACTAAGGAAGAGGTAACTTTTGTTCTGATGTAAATATGAGGATTAAGGAACCAAGTCTCATTATTTATGAATGATTTTTTTTTCTGTTTTCGCCTCAAATGCATATAGTTACAATATTACGTACGTGTGGAGTGATTTTTTTCACTGCACTTGAAAGCCTTTCTCAACTTTGTTCATGCTCTACTCCAGTATAGGAAACAAGTTATAACTTATGAGGGAAGATGCAACTTTGGGAAATAAATAATTGGCGAAGTTTCTTGTAGTTATAATTGTGAATTGGTGCAAGATATGGAACAGTAAAGAGCAACTAGTTGAAATTCAAAAGTTTCTTGTGAGTCTGCTTATGCCAAGAAGCTCTAGGCCATCTGAGCTGGGATTTGCTTGTGTTTTAGTTTGAGCACACATGTTCTGAATTCAGAAAGTGTTTGTATAAGAAACAGTGGAAAGAATCTTGTAAGCTGATGGTTGATCAGTTTATAATCATTAGATTTGTGCTTCAAGCATTTACTAGTGAAGTTGAAAGACAGCAGCTGTTTTCATGTTCACCTTTCACAGTTTTATAACTGTAGAAGACTTTTATTGAAGACCATGAAGCATTAGGTTCATTAATTAGCTTTTGTGTTTTTCGTGTTTGATCTATTTAAAACTGTAGAAAACTTTTCTACAGTTTAGTGAAATTTCTGTGTAAACTGATGTTTGATCTGTTTATAATCATTAGCTTTGTGCTTCAAGCGCTTGCTAGTGAAGTTGAAAGACATTGTTGATATTTATATGGCTTGTGTTTGTGATATGTTACACTTTTCTTGTCTTAATATTGGGCCAGTAATAGATTAACATTGTAATGTCAAATTACAGTCAGGATGCTTAAGGAAGAGTTACAGCTGCTTCAAGAGCCTGGATCTTATGTTGGTGAAGTTGTCAAAGTGATGGGGAAGTCGAAAGTACTAGTCAAGGTTAGACTGAGATGTTTTTCTTAAATGATCATTAAATATTACTTGAAGCCTAAGCACTTAATCAGTTATGTATTTTCATATTAATTCAAAGCCACACTCATAGTTTTAGAGTTTAAATTTGTATATAGTCCATCGCATTGTAGTCATCTCTTCTTACAAGCCATATGCTCACATTCCACAGATCCAGCTTTTAAAACATAAGACCTCCTACAGTCCTACAGAAAGATAACATATACACACTCACTCACAAAAAGTAAAGAAAAAAAGTTGCATAGTTTTTAAAGGCCCTAGGCCACAAGGTGGTGTTGCATATGAGCATATCGTGACTTTCAAGCAGGAAGACATAAGCAATGTATATCGTTAGAGGTCCTACGTGTAGGTAATTGACAGGAATGAGAAGCTTGATTGGGTTAATTTAGTGTTGTAAAAATCGGGCTAGTCGGCCGGCTAGGCAGTGACCAGTCGGTAGTCGGCCCTCACGTGATACGATTTTGATAAAAGCGGCCTAATTAGGTGGAGTTGGTCAAAGTCGGACCTAGGCGGTCAACAGCCAACAGTCAAAAAAAAATTTAATTCATGTCGCTTAAATCTTATTTGTGAACTTTAATTGTATTCTCTGATACTGCACTAAAAGATAATATACTTGTGATTTTGTTGTGCTATTTAATATGCGTTATTAGCATGGGAAAATGATGATGTATAAGGTTTATAAATTTATATTATGTGTAAGTTGTTCTTCAGTTCCAAGTAATTGATATTTATTAGTGTGAAGTATCCCTATGTTGCAAGATAAGTTTTAATGTGAACTTTAATTGCAAATGTTTACTTGTTTTGTACTTGTAACTTACTAAATTTGTAATCAACTCTTTCTTTGATGCTTTGGATATTTATATTTATATTTGAGTATTTATGAATATGCTGTATGTATAATTCTGAAATTTACACACAAAAAATTCTAATCCGACTACTCCCTGCTTAGGCCGATTTGTCGCTACTCCCCGGTCGGCCAGCCGACTACCGCCTAGCGAGTTTTACAACATTGGGTTCATTAATGTGTAAAACTATGCTACGTTCCTCCGTGTGACAGTTAGCAAGCCTAAATGTGGTCAGGACTCAGGAACACGAATCTCTTTCTTGCAATATTAGGGCGAATCCTTTCTAATAAATTAAGACTTAAATCTTTAATTTTTTGCTTCCACCCTTGTTAGTTTTGCCTATCTCCAACTCTTGTAATGCCTTCTCTTTTTACATACCTCCTATGTTGAATGCGTCTATGTATTCATGCCAAAGTCTCAAAGATGGTCAAAACCATACCTTTGTCAGTTTCAAGACACCACTTCCTCTGTGTGCCACCCAGCCACACATCATGCTGAGTTGTACTTGTGTGGCACATATCCACTTAAGCAGCCAATGTTCTGTATAATAATGCATGTCATTTCTTTCACGAATTAATTAAGCAATTATGTAATCATGTACCTTTGTGGTTGGTAAACAATTTAATCAACTGAAATTGGTACCTGTTGTTTGCTTTGCGACTGTCAAAACATATTGTATTTGTGTTGTCAACAGACTTAGTTTTGTGGACTTATGCTCCATAAGACGGAAGATACTAATCTTTATATTTGGTTTTACTTTTATTGTTGCCAGGTTCACCCAGAGGGTAAATATGTAGTTGATCTAGACAAAAGCATTGATATTACTAAGATCACTCCATCAACCAGGGTAGCCCTTCGCAATGACAGCTATGTTCTCCATCTGATTTTGCCAAGCAAAGTTGATCCTCTGGTGAACCTTATGAAAGTCGAAAAAGTTCCTGATTCTACATATGACATGATTGGTGGTCTAGACCAGCAGATTAAAGAGATTAAGGAGGTTATTATATTTTGTTGAGCTTGAAATTCTTATGCTTTCGTATCATTTGATGCCACTATACAAATTTATGGTTATAATTTTTTTTAACATTCCAGGTTATAGAGCTTCCAATCAAACATCCAGAGTTATTTGAGTCTCTTGGAATTGCTCAGCCAAAGGTATAATCTCATTTAATATCTCATTATCTTCAGATGTCCTCTTACGTTCTCCTTTCAAATATATTGCCACATAACTACATAAGCATTCAAACTATTGAATTGACTCTCTGTTTCTCTCTCTAGGGAGTTCTGTTATATGGGCCACCTGGTACAGGGAAGACCCTGTTGGCGAGAGCTGTAGCTCATCATACTGATTGTACCTTCATTAGGGTCTCTGGTTCTGAACTAGTACAGAAATATATTGGAGAGGGGTCTCGAATGGTGAGAGAACTTTTCGTCATGGCCAGGTTTGTACTCTGTTTTCTTTCCTCTTGAATGGTCTCATTAGGACCTCATACTCCATTTTTATTTTTCTCTAAGCTGTAACCATCCTATTTACACACTTTTTGACATCAAATTTCATAATTGGCCATAAGGTCCGGTGCTGCTATCAATCTGTTTAAAAGGTTATTACTTGCATAGGTTTATGTATGTCAAATCTCTTGTGTTTATACACTTCCAATCTTCCTGGGAGTCACTCTTGTCAAATAGTAGGGGTGTAAACGAGCCAAGCCGAGCTCGAGCCTGTTAAAGCTTGAGCTCGGCTCGTTTAAAAGTATCAGGCTCGAGCTTGGCTCGTTTCGAGCTCTGTATGTAAAGCTCAAGCTCGGCTCGTGAATAATTATACAAGCTTTGGCTCGGGCTCGACTCGTTTATTTTATATATATATATATATATATATATATATATATATATATATATATATATATATATATATATATATTACTTTTTTAGTTAGTTTTTTATAATCTATATAATATTTATACATTTTATATTTATTTAATCTGTATATTGATATATAGGCTCGCGAGCTCGATATGTGAAGCTCGGGCTCGAGCTCGTTTATTAAATGAGCTCATATTTAGGCTCGAGCTCGTTTAACTCGAGCTTTTTTCGAGCTTTTAGCGAGTCGAGCTCAAGTTGCTCACGAGTAGCTCGGCTCATTTACACCCCTACTCTTGTGTAGCTTGGGCATAGTATATGTTTTTAGTCTTGCCTCTCATTGTTTTAATACAACATTCTCCTATGACTTTTGTGTTTTTACTGATTTAGTAATGTATTTCTTACTGACTTGCTTCTATGGTCTGCTAATGTTTTTGTGTGCAGGGAACATGCTCCATCTATCATATTTATGGATGAAATTGATAGTATTGGATCTGCTCGGATGGAGTCTGGAAGTGGGAATGGTGACAGTGAGGTACAACGAACTATGCTGGAGCTTCTTAATCAGCTGGATGGATTTGAAGCGTCAAACAAAATCAAGGTAATTCCTATAATGCAGGAGGGATGAGTAATTGGCTGGAGATACTTCCCATCCTGTATTGTTGATTGTCTATCGTCACTTCTAAGATGGTTTTGTTTTAATGTTACCAGGTTTTGATGGCCACAAACCGTATTGATATCCTGGATCAGGCCCTTCTCAGGCCAGGAAGAATTGATAGAAAGATTGAATTCCCCAATCCAAATGAAGATGTGAGTGTTAATATAGCCCACCTCTTACACCCCCAAGGATCATGATTTCATATCCTGTTTGTCCTTGTGCTCTTCTCGAGGGGAGGAAAATCTTTTAAGTTGAATTTTGGAACTTACACTCTGCATTTAAGCATGCATTGATTTTTCTCATATCCTTTTCTTTTTGCTGCTTCTACAAAATGTCAAGTTTATGCATCAGTTTTAAGCTTTATAAACATTCTAAACCATTCTCATCAACTCCTTGCAGCTAAAGTGTGGTTGGTAAAACATAATCATTTGCGCCTAGGAAATGATGTATAGTTCATTCATTGATAATCTTTGTTGTGGAATGTTTTGCTGACTGTAGTTTTTCACTTTTTGTATGTTACTCTGTAGTCACGGTTTGATATTCTGAAAATCCATTCAAGAAAGATGAACTTAATGCGAGGCATTGATCTGAAGAAGATCGCTGAGAAGATGAATGGTGCTTCAGGTGCTGAGCTAAAGGTTTGTTCCTGAAATTATTCTCTTTAACCTTCTTGTTCAAATCCCGTAAATATGCACATATCCTGCCTATTGTTTTGCAGTACCATCTGATGTTTTTTATAACATTTGCTGCAAAAAGTAATAATATTTATTATCTTGATGGTGATGATTGATACTTTGATAGACATGAGATTAGGCCACCTGTAGTAGTTGTTTAAACTATAAACCCATTTGACATGTTAACAAGTTTAAGTTATAAACCATTACTACATTAAATTGTTTAAGTTCATCATATATACAATTCGTTTGAGTTTTTGAGTCTTGGCGGGCCCATCTAAGTTTTTGACCCATCACTCTCTTAAATACGTGGCTCGCTTTTTTTTTTTTAGATTTTGTTTAATTTAATTCTTTTTATGTGGGACCCAATACATTGTTATTATATTAAAATATTTTGATAGAGGTTTATGTAATTATATAGATTTATGATGTGGAATTATATTTTATGATTGTCAAAAAACCGTGTCAAAGTTTAACTATAACGGATACTCTTAGGGTACGTTTGGTACAGAGAAAAGAAATGAGGAGAAATGGAAATGGAAATGGGGAGAAATGGAATTGGGGAGAATTGAAATTGGGTGGAGAATTGAAATTATGTATCTTGTTTGGTATCAACAGAGAAATAAATTGAAGAAATGGTGAGTCAGGTGGAATAGAGACACAAGACAGTCAATTCTCACCATTTCTCTACCAAATGGAGAGAATTGCATTTCTCCATATTTAGCCTTCAAACAATTCTCCGCCCAAAAATTGAGAGCATTTCTCCCAAACAAGAGAAATCACAATTCTCTCACTTCAAATCTCTCTACCAAACAGCCACTTAGAGTAAGTGCACCTTGTTCTAATTTCACATTGGTGAATGGTGACACTGCTTGCTTTTTTTAGAGCAGCCTTGATTACATGATCGGTAGTTGGCCAATGTCCTCAAAACTTTGGTTGCATGAAAAACTTGCAAAGCTTCTTATTCAAACTGGTTTGACTGAATACTAATTGTTTTTTCTTGTGCTTGTGTTATAGGCGGTTTGTACTGAAGCTGGGATGTTTGCTTTGAGGGAAAGGAGAGTCCATGTGACCCAGGAAGATTTTGAGATGGCGGTTGCCAAGGTCATGAAGAAGGAAACTGAGAAAAACATGTCGCTCCGCAAGCTATGGAAGTAATCCCGTATTGTAATGAACTAATCTCTTTTTCTACCTATCAATCCTGCCCAAAACAAATCCTTTCTTTACGGACTCTGTTTTCCTAGTTTGTTTTCGTATAAATCAGATATATTTAAACCTTTCGTTTACTTCTATACTTGCTTCCAAAACATACTAAAATTCTGTTAATGTCTTGGTGTGAAATCTCTGCGGATTGTCATAGTTGTATCAGGGGCCAAACGGAAACACACCCATTTTTGAATCCTGTTGTGATTATATGATGCCTTTTGTGTCGACATCAACAATGGCGTAACATGTGGGTATCCATGTGATTACAAAGGATTCAAAAATCAATTTTTAGGGTATGATAGTCATTCTATAGTAAGATTATTGTGTGTGAAAAACTTTTGTTGTGTACAAATAATCTCCCATTGCAAATATTACAAGACCTATCATTATGGTTACAAATGAGTATTTTGTAGAAGATGTCAAGAGCATAGGCTTTTATTTTGTTTAGAGGGATATTATTGAAAAACCCAATCAATTTTTCTCAATTGAATCCTTAAACTTTTTTTCATTTTCTTGAGTTCCTAAACTATGTCTTATTGAAAAAATATATTTGGGATAATTACAAAAATAGCCAAATCACACATGTTTATTCACTTTTTAGTCACTTTATATACATTTTACCAAAATAACCACACTTTACGTTACCACATTTATGTGATAGCCACAATTTACGTGACTTGTACTTTTTTTCATTTTTTTAATGCATTACGTTACAAAAGGTGTCTGGTCACGTAAATTGTTGTACTTTACGTGACCATTTTTGCTCCTTCCCCATGAATGCATTACAAAATGTGACAAGACATCCCACCAAACATTCATGGGGAAGGAGCAAAAATGGTCACGTAAAGTACAACAATTTACGTGACCAGACACCTTTTGTAACGTAATGCATTAAAAGAATGAAAAAAAGTACAAGTCACGTAAATTGTGACTATCACATAAATGTGGTAACGTAAAGTGTGGCTATTTTGGTAAAATGTATATAAAGTGGCTAAAAAGTGAATAAACATGTAAAAAATGGCTATTTTTGTAATTATCCCAATATATTTTTGACCGGTATCAGATTAGCTGGTAAAATAAAACTGTCAAGACAAAATGCTTTGGGATTTAGTTATTAAAATATAAAGAGAGAATTAATCAGGTGAATGTTTGGTAGCCGCTTAAACATGTAAATTATATTTTGAATAAGACAAACAGTTTAGGGACTTAAATTAATCACGAAAATAAGAAAGTTAAAGGTAGTTTTTGAATATTAACCCTTAAATAATAACGTGTTACAGGTGTATTTTATTGTTATAGAAGTCTAGAAGAGTATTATAAATATTTTGTGTTTTCAACTTGTAAAATAATAATTGTACAATCATCAATCAATCAGTCGTCACCATCACTGCTAGTTTTATCGTAAATCTCTGATACGAATCAAAATTATATACCTGGACTGGAGTCTGAGGGACCAACGCCAGAAGATCGGGAAATTAGTTTTTTCTTGTACTTATCTTTGTCTTCATTTGGAGCAGCGTTTTGCCCATCATCAAACCCTTTGCTACTTCGCTTGCCATTTTCACTCCACAAGTAGAGATAGAGGTGGAGTTTGCGGTGTCGAATTACTGGGAGGGTGAAAAGGAATTCACGATTGTCGATATGAGACGTCACTTCTTACAAATACAACCATGTCTGTTTTGTGAAATTTGTAATTTGATCAGTAACTTTAGTTTCTTATATATTTGCCATGCATTGTAATTTTTTTATAACAATTGACCCGTGTACTATTTTAAAAAATATAAAATCATAGAAAAATGTTTATGAAAAATAGAATATGTAGTGGAGATTTGGGGTCTAAAACTATAAGCATATATCTCTTAATTATAAGGTTACAATTTACCTCTTTCATGTTAATCGTGAGACCGGTTAGTAGGATACATCGGACGGATTACCTTTTTTTAAGTATGCAAATTAAATTCATTTATATAATATGAATTGACTAATGCAATTAAGAAAATATAAAACAACTAGCATATTGTTCACTTCAGTTGTAACATTTAAATAAATATTAGATAAGAGATCATTTAAATTCTAATGGTCTCGTTTGTTACAAATTAATATGCTGGGTTTTTTAGTTTAATGATTTATACTTTATAATCTCGTGCAATGTTAACTTGAAAGATATACATATACATACATGTAATATACATATATAAAAACACACACATATAGGAAGGTGATCATTTGAGGAACTAAATATCTGGAGAAGGAAAGAAGCAATATTGGCCGCAAATTTAATTGGTTGATGTCTAATATGGAAGGTGATGTAATTGTAATATTAAATTAACGAAATAAATTGACATTAAAGTAATTAAAAAATCAAAAGAATGGTAAGAATGATATATAAATATTGATGAGTTGTCATTTCTCTCTCTTATCAATATAGTTAAGTTGTCATTCTATCTCCGTTAAAATAATATAATATATTTCTATTTCTTTCATATTTCGAAAAATTCGTATGTGAATATTTTCAAGTTACTTATTTGTTTATGTGGTTTTTTTATAAACGAATCATATATGAACAATTTTCAGTGGTATACTTGTTAAGATTGTTTTAACTATTCATCTGTGAATACTTATTAGTAGTATTTTTAATATTGTAAAATATTTATATATGAATACTTTTAAGTCTCAAAAAATATTCTTATATGAATATCTTTCAATAATAGTTTAGATATTATCTTCATATTCATCTATGAATATTTTTCAATGATATTTTTTATAACATTTTTTTAAATATTCATATATGATAGTTTATAAATTCGGTGATTTGTTTGTGGAATGAAAATATGCATATATGATCGTCATTATATATTCATGCATATAATTAATACATGTATGTTTAAATATATTCATATGTGAATGTTTCGTGTTAAGCATTGGTAAATATTCATTTATATAATAGTTAATAAAAGGAAAAATTACCAAGAAAGATAATATAAAATACAAAATTTGACAATAAAGGTATTGTAAAAAATATTTTGCCGAGAAAAGTAATGTAAAATTCTATTTTGGCAGAGAAAGGACACAAAAGTCAAATTTTAGTCCAAGAAAGATAATCAAATATTATTATTTTACTAAAAAAATGGAGCATAAAGCTAAAAAATTATCTTATTAATTGGTCATTAATACCCTTATTTGTCAAATCTGAATTTTATGTTATCTTTATTGTCCTAAATTATTTTACATTACCCTTAATGTCAATTTTTGAATTTTATATTACATTTCTTGGTAATTTACCTTTAATAAAAGTACACATTTAGAAATATTCATATGTGAATATTTCTTGACATAAATACGGTTTTGGAATGATGTTGAATAAATTTAAATATATAATATTATTAATATCTAACATGGTTTTTGAATATAAATCGTTATTGTATTTCAAAGAGAGATTTTTAAATTTAAGAATAATAATGAGTGATTCTAGAGGGTGATTTTAGGAAAAGACTTTAAAGATTAGGATTTAATATTCAACGTTATAATAACTTATTTACTCTTCAAAATGAAACTTGACTTTTGAGTTCTTATCAATAATTATTATTGAAGAAATCAAATGAAAAGGATTCTATTTTTGCGTCTTAAATGAAATCAACGGGCTATAATGGGCGGTATTCTATGAGATCCGAGAGTCTGGTAAGTAAGAAAGAAATTTCTTACTTACCAGACTCTCTATTAGTGTTATAGTAGTGTATAAAGTTGTACTTGACTTTCTAATTTCTAATAAAGTTGGTATACTATATTATTTTCTATCTTCAATATATGTAGTTATTAATCCATATATGGAATTAACGTAGAACCCAATTCTATTTCTTTCTGAAATACTCGTTTTACTCTTATAGAATACAGTTCTCCACTAGAATCCAATGGAATTTCGATTCAATTCAGTATTATTAGTTAATATGGTTATTAAATGATTGGTTCATATCACTTATTTACTTCTCTGGAAAATTTAAGATTCTTAAATGATCCCCACACACACATATATTGCTAACGATCCTTGAGCATCATTTATAATTAAGCACCGGTAAGCACCAATCAAAACAGACTTTATACATACAATTTTTTTATACATACAAGCTTTGGACAAATAACAATAAAGTTTCAGTGGGTTCATTGCATTCATAAGCTTTAATATACACAAGATTGATCAGGTTCATTACATTTTTATGTTTTTATATATACAAGTTTCATTAGGTTCATTGCATTCATAAAGTTTAATATACACAAGATTCATTAGATTGATCATATTCAAACTATACAAATAAGTTATCAGTAACATGCGTTCGTTTTAATTGATGCTAACTTGTTAAATTTTTATTGGTGCTCACAATGCTTATTATTAAATGTTGCTTAAATGATCCTCATTATATATATTGTCAAATTCTATAAAATACCATATGAACCGAGAACCTAAAAAGAATCAATCACAACCCTTAGATTAAATGTGCATCATGTTAGAAATTCATTTGGATGAGTTTATATATTGAAATTATTAGGCTTTATCTTTAATAGACTTATTGAGTTATTAATTAATAAACTAATACTATTGGGCGTTAGGGTTTGCTGGTAACCTTAATTCTCATTTTATATATAGTGAGGGTCCCCAATACCCAAAGCAACCCTAAGATCCTTAATAATCTCCATCTATCATAGATTTGTTATTTGGTATTAACATTAAGGCTTTAGCCGAAGAAGGTTCTCACAACCCTGTATATTCATCATCAAGCTTCGACATAAAGAAGACGATATCAATATATTCAAGTATAAATTGTTTTATGATTTATCTTAATGATTTGACGATATGACCAATCCAAGTTTATTATTCAATGCCTTTTATAACACATCACGCGATGTACGTATTTGGTATACATAGGAGTATTTTGGGATTAGAAAGTTTGACTAATATACTAGTGATATATATAATATTTATAAAGTTGAAGGTTAAAGATGTAAATTCAAATTTAAGCTCGACTATGCTTGTGAGTCTATCGAGTCGGTTATTTTAGTACTCGAGCTTAGCTCGATTTTGACTCGAGCATCTCAAGCTTGGTTTGAATAACAACAATTCAATTTCAAGTTTTGGAATAATTTATGAGTTGTCTGCTCTCTGGTTTGCACCCCTAATTAACACTTTATATTTAATTATGAAATAACTTGGTCAAATTTGAATAAAAAAACGTGGGACTAAATTTGAGGCGTTTTTGTAGTTAAATAAATAATAATAGTGGGACTAAAGTTGTGAAGATAAAAGTTAAAGGACTCTAAACGTAAAATCTTCATTATATCTACCATGTTCATCAGCCCTCGATGCTACTGTCTTGCACAGAAAGACATCGAATCAGAACCTCAAATCGCCATCGATACACGAAAACTATAAGCTTCAAGATTTTCCTATCAGAGAAGGCAAGGTTCTTCAATGGCAACTGTGGATGTAGCGATGAAACCATCGGATTCAGGGGAGAGAGACGAGAGCTGTTCATCGAGACCTACAACGGCGAAACCAGGTGAAGGTCTTAGGCAGTACTACTTGCAACATATTCACGACGCTCAACTCCAGGTTCGCCAAAAGACTCATAATCTCAATCGCCTCGAGGCTCAGCGTAACGAGCTCAATTCTCGAGGTAGGTTTTTCAAAATCCCCTAACTGGTGTAAAAGTAGAACCCTAGGGGTAATCATTATTGTTTTCGGATTATGTGTGTGTTGTCGACTATGAAATCAGAATCGCGGTGAGCGGAAAATGAATAAATAATTCTTGCGGTAGTTATTGGAATTTTATTGAAGTGTTCGATCTCTTGATTTATCACAGTATTGTCCTTAGAATTCTCCTTTCATATAGTAATCTGAACGGAATTAGTGTTCCAAAATCCCTTGAAGCGTGCTTTTTTCATTCTTGATGTAATTAATTCGGAAGTATCGGACTGAAAAGTTTCTACTCAACCATGGTGCTCATTGATTTCTTCTCCTTCGTTACATGACTAAGGAAGAGGTGGCTTTTCTTCTGATGTAAATATGAGGATTATAGAACCAAGTCTCATTATTTATGAAGGATTTTTTTTTTTTTTTTTTTTTTTTTTGTGTTTTCGCCTCAAATGCATATAGTTGCAATATTACGTACGTGTGGAGTGATTTTTTTCACTGCACTTGAAAACCTTTCTCAAGTTTGTTCATGCTCTACTGTACTCCAGTATAGGAAACAAGTTAACAAGTTATAACTTATGAGGGAAGGTGCCACTTTGGGAAAAGACATAACTGGTGAAGTTTCTTGTAGTTATGATTGTGAATTGGTGCAAGATATGGAACGCTAAAAAACAACTAGTTGAGACTCAAAAGCTTCTTGTGAGTCTGCTTATGCCAAGAAACTCAAGGCCATCTGAGCTGGGATTTTCTTATGTTCTAGTTTGAGCACACATGTTCTGAAATCTGAAAGTGTTTGTATAGAAACAGTGGAAAGAAAATTATAAGCTGATATTTGATCTGTTTATAATCATTAGATTTGTGCTTCAAGAATCTACTAATGAAGTTGAAAAACAGCAGCTGTTTTCATATTCTCCTTTTACAGTTTTAAAACTGTAGAAAACTTTTATTAAAGACCTTGAAGCATTTGTCATTAATTATTTTTGTGCTTTCCGTGTTTGATCTGTTTAAAACTGTAGAAAACTTTTCTACAGTTCAGTAAAATTTCCGTGTAAGCTGATGTTTGATCTGTTTATAATTATTAGATTTGTGTTTCAAGCATTTACTAGTGAAGCTGATGTTTTTGTGGCTTGTTGTGATATGCTACACTTTTCAAGTCTTGATATTGGGCCAGCTATTGATTCACATTGTAATGTCAAATTACAGTCAGGATGCTTAAGGAAGAGTTGCAGCTGCTTCAAGAGCCTGGATCTTACGTTGGTGAAGTTGTGAAAGTGATGGGGAAGTCGAAAGTACTAGTCAAGGTTAGTGATGATTCATGTTCTTTCTCTGAAGATGTTTTTACAAATGATTTTTTAAATATAACTTGACGCCTAATCACTTTATCAGTGATGCATTTATATATTAATTCAAAGCCACACTCCTAATAGTTGTTAAAAGCTAAGTCACATAGATCGCTCAGAAGGCCACGATCTGCGATCTGGATCGCATGTACCCAAACGCGGTACAATCGCGTTCCAAACGCCTCATGGATCGTGTTCCTGCGCCCTATAGGTTCGCGAACCAGTTCGTTCCATATTGATGGTCAATTCGTTCCAATTGATCTTCAATTCGATAATGGGTACGCGTTTTGGACGATTGGAACTGAAATTGGATCGATTTTGTTTGGAGCGGGAAATAGGAAACGAAAGACAACGATTCAAGAATTTGGACTCCTCGATTCTGGACGAAATTGGAACGATTCAGGAAGCTGGACTCCTCAATTCTGCCTTCTCAACCATTAATTTTTCTATCCAATATCTATTAATAACTTTAGACATTTCAATCTCATCATCGTCCTCCACAGCTCCACCTCCACCTCCTCCTGCAACTCCCCTTCTATTTTTTTTTATTTATGTTTGAGAGTTTGAGGCAGTGATCTTTTTTATTTATGTTTGAGAGTTTGAGGCAGTGATCTTTTTTATTTATGTTTCATTTAAGTATGTTTACAAGATGTTTATTTGAGATTTTGAAAGTATTAATATTAATATATTATGAAGTTTGGTAATTTAGTTGATACTTAGATTTATAAAAAAAAATATAGGAAATTAATACTATTATCGTACCATGTTATATGGTACATCGTACCGAAGCAATCCGGAATGAGACTACCCCCTCCGTACCGAATTTTAGAAATTAGCAAACCGCGTTCCCGTACCGGAGCGTTCCCCGATCTATGTGACTTTGATTAAAAGCATGCCTCAGGCGCGCCTAGGCTTTGAAGGCTTGTAAGGCTCAAGTGTCTGGGCTTTTTTTTTTTCCTAAGGTGACAAATATACTCGAGGCTCACCAAGGTGCTGCGCCTTGGGCTTGGTGGGCTTTTCGGCCTAGGTGGTTGTTGGCTGTAAAGGCGGTTATTGATGCGTTTTTAGTGGATTTCTATTTTATCAGGCATTAGTTTTATTTTTCTAGGATCTCGTAGGCATCATATATATGTATGTATGTATATATATGTATGTATATATAATTGATGCGCCTGGCATTCATGAGGCCCATGCCTGTGCCTTGGGCCTAGGCCCCAAGGACCCCTTTGCACCTAGGTGCGCCTTGAGCCTTTCATAACCACAGATCCAGTTTATAAAACATAAGACCCTCCTACAGAAAGATAACACACACACACACTCACAAAAAGTAAAAAAGAGTTGCATAGTTTTTGAAGGCCCTAGAACACAAGGTAGTGTTGCGTATCAACCCAGGTCTTGACTTTCAAGCAGGAAGACCTAAGCTATGTATATTGTTAGAGGTCCAACGTGTAGGCAATTGACAGGTAAGAGAAGCTTGATTAGGTTCATTAATGTGTAAAAATATGGTACGTTTGTCCGTGTAGCAGTTAGCAAGCCTAAATGCGGTCAGGACTCAGGAACATGATTCATTTTCAATATTAGGGCGAATCTTTTCTAGTAATTTTAAGACTTGAAATCTTAAAATTTTTTTTTTGCTTCCACCCTTGTTAGTTTTGCCTATCTCCAACTCTTGTAATGCCTTCTCTTTTTTAGTAACTCCTATTTTGAATGCGTTTATGTATTTATTCATGTCAAAGATGGTAAAAAAAACTCAAAACCATTGCCTTGTCAGTTTCCAACACCACTTCCTCTGTGTGCCACAAAGCCACACATCATGCTGAGTTGTACTTGTGCTTGTGTGGCACATATTCACTTTAGCAGTCAATGTTCTATATAATAATGCATGTCATTTCCCTTTAAAGAATTAATTAAGCAATAATGTAATCAAGTTCTTTTGTGGTTAGTAAACAATTTAATCAACTGAACTTGCTACCTGCTGCTTGCTTGGCGACCGTCAAACATATTGTATTAGCGTCGTCAACAAACTTACATTTGTGGACTTATGCTCTCCATAAGACAGAAGATACTAATCATTATATTTGGTTTTACTTATTTTGTTGCCAGGTGCACCCAGAGGGTAAATATGTAGTTGATATAGACAAAAGCATTGATATTACTAAGATCACTCCATCAACCAGGGTAGCCCTTCGCAATGACAGCTATGTTCTCCATCTGATTTTGCCAAGCAAAGTTGATCCTCTGGTGAACCTTATGAAAGTCGAGAAAGTTCCTGATTCTACATATGACATGATTGGTGGTCTAGACCAGCAGATTAAAGAGATTAAGGAGGTTATTAATATTTGTTGAGCTTGAAATTTTTAAGCTTTCATATCATTTGATGCCACTATTCAAATTTGTTGTTATAATTTGTTTTAAAAAAATTCTAGGTTATAGAGCTTCCAATCAAACATCCAGAGTTATTTGAGTCCCTCGGAATTGCTCAGCCAAAGGTATAATCTCATTCAATATCTCTTGATGTCCTCTTACGTCCTCCTATCAAACATGTTGCCACATAAGCACTCAAACTATTGAATCGACTCGCTGTTTCTCTCTCTAGGGAGTTCTGTTATATGGGCCACCTGGTACAGGGAAGACCTTGTTGGCGAGAGCTGTAGCTCATCATACTGATTGTACCTTCATTAGGGTCTCTGGTTCTGAACTAGTACAGAAATATATTGGAGAGGGGTCTCGAATGGTGAGAGAACTTTTCGTCATGGCCAGGTTTGTACTCTGTTCTCTTTCCTCTTGAATGATTTCAATATTTCATTATAACCTCTTACTTCATTATTATTTTTTTCTAAGCTGTAGCCATCCTAGTTACACTCTTTTTGGCATCAAATTTCATAATTGACCATAAGGTCCGGATCTACCATCAATTCATTAAAATGCTTGTTACTTGCATAGGTTTATGTATGTCAAATCTCTTGTGTTTATACACTTCCAATCCTCCTGCGGGTCACTCTTGTGTAGCTTGGACATAGTATATGTTTTTAATCTTGCCTTTCATTGTTTTAATACAACATTCTCCTATACTTTTGTGTTTTTACTGATTTAGTAATGTATTTCTTACTGACTTGCTATGGTCTGCTAATGTTTTTGTGTGCAGGGAGCATGCTCCATCTATCATATTTATGGATGAAATTGATAGTATTGGATCTGCTCGGATGGAGTCTGGAAGTGGGAATGGTGACAGTGAGGTTCAACGAACTA
Source organism: Centrapalus pauciflorus (assembly GCA_020465985.1). Taxonomy (NCBI): domain Eukaryota; kingdom Viridiplantae; phylum Streptophyta; class Magnoliopsida; order Asterales; family Asteraceae; genus Centrapalus; species Centrapalus pauciflorus. Next base: position 129,382 of record JAANYP010002100.1, on the reverse strand, counting down.
TGCTGGAGCTTCTTAATCAGCTGGATGGATTTGAAGCATCAAACAAAATCAAGGTAATTCTTCTAATGCAGGAGGGATGTGTAATTGGCTGCAGATACTTCCCATCCTGTATTGTTGATTGTCCATCGTCACTTCTAAGATGATCTTATTTTAACGTTACCAGGTTTTGATGGCCACAAACCGTATCGATATCCTGGATCAGGCCCTTCTCAGGCCAGGAAGAATTGATAGAAAGATTGAATTCCCCAATCCAAATGAAGATGTGAGTGACAATATAGCCCACCTCTTATCTCTCCTCCCCCCCCCCACCCCCCCCCACCAAAAGGATCATGATTTCATGTCCTGTTTGTCCTATTCTCGAGGGGAGGAAAATCTTTTAAGTTGAATTTTGGAACTTACACTCTGCATTTAAGCATGCATTGATTTTTCTCATATCCTTTTCTTTTTGCTGCTTCTACAAAATGTCAAGTTTATGCATCAGTTTTAAGCTTTATAAACATTCAAAACTATTCTCATCAACTCCTTGCAGCTAAAGTGTGGTTGGTAAAACATAATCATTTGCGCCTAGGAAATGATGTATAGTTCATTCATTGATAATCTTTGTTGTGGAATGTTTTGCTTTTTTCACTTATTGTATGTTACTCTGTAGTCACGGTTTGATATTCTGAAAATCCATTCAAGAAAGATGAATTTAATGCGAGGCATTGATCTGAAGAAGATCGCTGAGAAGATGAATGGTGCTTCAGGTGCTGAGCTAAAGGTTTGTTCCTGAAATTATTCTCTTTAACCTTTTTGTTCAAATCCCATAAATATGCACATATCCTGTCTATTGTTTTGCAGTACCATCTGATGTTTTCTATAACATTTGCTGCAAAAAGTAATAATATTTATTATCTTGATGGTGATGATTGATACTTTGATAGACATGAGATTAGGCCACCTGTAGTAGTTGTTTAAACTATAAACCCATTTGACATGTCAACACTCAACATGTTTAACTTATAAATGATTACTACATTACATTGTTTAAGTTCATAAAATAAACTGGTTTATATATACAATTCGTTTGAGTTTGAGTCTTGGCGGGCCCATCTAATTTTTTGTCCCCTCACTCTCTTAAATATGTGGCTTGCTTTTTTTTTTTCCTTTCTTTTTTTTAAGATTTTGGTTTATTTAATTCTTTTTATGTGGGACCCGATGGCCGATACATTGTTATTATATTAAAATATTTTGATAGAGGTTTATGTAATTTATAGATTTATGATGTGGAATTATATTTTATGATTATCAAAAAACCGTGTCAAAGTTTAACCATAAAGGATACTCTGTGCACCTTGTTCTAATATCACATTGGTGAATGGTGACCCTGCTTGCTTTTTTTAGAGCAGCCTTGATTACATGATCGGTAGTTGGCCAATGTCCTCAAAACTTTGGTTGCATGAAAATCTTGCAAAGCTTCTTATTTAAACTGGTTTGACTGAATACTAATTTTTTTTTCTTGTGCTTGTGTTATAGGCGGTTTGTACTGAAGCTGGGATGTTTGCTTTGAGGGAAAGGAGAGTCCATGTGACCCAGGAAGATTTTGAGATGGCTGTTGCCAAGGTAATGAAGAAGGAAACTGAGAAAAACATGTCGCTCCGCAAGCTATGGAAGTAATTTCGTATGGTTACTCATGTAACGAACCAATCTCTTTTTTTCTACCCATCAATCCTGCCCAAACAACTCCTTTCTTTACGGACTCTGTTTTCCTAGTTTGTTTTCGTATAAATCAGATATATTTAAACCTTTCGTTTACTTCTATACTTGCTTCCAAAACATACTAAAATTCTGTTAATGTCTTGGTGTGAAATCTCTGCGGATTGTCATAGTTGTATCAGGGGCCAAACGGAAACACACCCATTTTTTAATCCTGTTGTGATTAGATGATGCATTTTGTGTCAACACCAACAATGGGGGATTATCCCCCATATCATTTCCTAGGTGGCGTAACGTGTGGGTATCATCCCATTGCAAATATTACCAAGACCGTACCATTATGATTATAAAGAGTATATATCAAGAGCATAGTTTTTTTTTTTCTTTTGAATTTTTTAATGTAGAATTCTTATTCTAGGCCTTTAAAAGAATTATAAAGTGGTAACTGGATGTTCCAGCTTCTTCATGATTTCGTGCCTCGGTGAACAAACAAAACAAAAAAAGGTCATCTCCGGGGAAAGGAGAAGGACCTGCAAGACCATCCCCATTAATAATTTTTTAAGAGTGTTAGGTTGCTTTTGGTACAATGAATTGAAAAGAAAAGAATTGAGGACAAAATCTTAAGTTTTTTAGATTATGTAACTTAAAAATATAATAATCTTATTGTTGTTATAATTCTCTTTTACTAATTTTAGCTTTCACTTAATTCTCTCCCAATGCTAAAGAATTAAGAAAATTGAATTTTAAGTTATATATTGATGCAACTTGAAATTTCATAGAGAATTGATATATATATATATAATTCAAGTCTCATAACTAAGGTTGTGTTTGTTATTTTAAGAGGTAAATATGAAAACCACGTTTAAAATTAAAAGGTGAATTTAAGATCTGAAGTCTGAAAACCACATCTGAAATTAAGATGTGACAAGTCTGAAATTAAGAGCTAGTCTTAGATGTTTAAAATTAATTGGTTTTTAATATTTTAATTAAATAAAATATCAACTTACATCAACCTCTTAAATTAAGACTTCAGAAAAAAGTCCACAGCTTAATTTCAGACGTGTTCTCAGACGTTCTAACCTCTTAAGTCTGAAATATAACAAACAGTCTGTTTTTAATTAAGATCTGAAATACACTTTAACAAACAGTCTATTTTCAGTTTAGATTTGAATTTAAGACTTCAGAGGTTTTTATGAGGTAATTAAGTCAAAACAAACACACCGTAATAATTTGTTTTCATTTTCTTTCTCTCGATTCTCTCTACCAAACACAATCTTCGTTTAAAAATAAAATAAAAAAATAACAAAAGTGGTATAACACTATAACACACCCTTCTATTTAACAAAAATGATAAAAATAATTTGAGGACAATTTTTTTTTTAAATAAATCTGCCACCACTCACGTCCCATCAAATTCTGTAAATGTTGTTTGAATAATAGGGTGAACCGTACAAGCATCATTTTCTAATTAAATTGCCTACAATAATTCACGTTAATTGAACATGATTTGGAAGTACCGAATATCAAGTATAATATTAGCTATCGATTTATATAATTTTTTTTCAGGATAATTACAAAAATATCCGGAAAAAACAACCTATTTATCAAGTTTTACATAAAAAAGTCATAAAATACCCAACATATTCGTTATCACATTTACGTGACGGTCAATATATACGTTACTTGTACTTTTTATTATTTTTTAATGCCTTTTGTTACAAAAGATGAATTATCACGTAATTTACCATTACTTTACGTTACCAAATCTCATTGTACTACTTCCCAAGAATAGTGTTGGTAACGTAAAGATGATGTACTTTAAGTTATTTTTTACCTTTTGTAACGTAATGCATTAAAACTTATTAAAAAGTACAAGTCGCGTAAACAGTGGCTGTCACGTAAATGTGCTAACGTAAATTGTCGGAGTTTGGTTAGGTGAGTTTTTTTTTTGGTAAAATTTGAGAAATGGTTAAGTGAGTTTATACTCTTTAAAACGTGACTGATGATTTTATATTTTTTTAATTTTTTTTTTGAATATTCAATATTGAATATTCATCACTGGAATATTCGACATTGAATATTTAATATTGAATCAACTGAATTTTATATATTCAACATCGAATAAACGTTATAAATTTGAACATTCAACATCAAATATATGGTTCTACAGTTCTATACCAAATTTAGATTCTACAACGACCCTATGTACGCCTATACGGTATGCCCGTGAGGACCGGCTGATGTGGCAACCTTGATTTCCCTCCGGGATAGGTACTTGGTCCGGTCTTAGAAAATGGGTGTTTAGTGTTTTACAATTCTAAATGCTTTATTTATTTCCTTTTTTTTTTTTCTTTTCAAAAGTAAATAAATTAACAATTCCTAGTCTTTGTTATGTATATAACAAATTGTAGCTATATAAATTTATACTTAAATAGCTATTTAATAAATTGGAAGAATTTTTGTAATAATAGAAATAAAGTCGTTGAATCACTTTATTAGACACAAGTCGTCTTAAAATGTACGTTGATTTGATCCAAATGAAATTAGGCGTTGAGTCGTTGAGCTTGAGTCCAATTTATTATAGAATTCCTCCTTCCTACCTGTAACTTTCTAGATCCAGTTTTTATTTACAAATAATGGATCATCTTCCACGCCCGCCGTCGTTTCTCATCTTCCTCCTCCTCTTCTCAATTTTTTCTCATCACTCACATGCCGACGTCGGAACCTCCGCCCAATACAGTCCCCCATTCTTACGTAAGTTATTCCATCGATCTGACCTGTATATATATCCATTTGAATCAACACAATTAATTGCTACATGTTTTGGTGTTCATTTTGATTGCGTACTGAAACAGCAACGGCGTGTTACGGCTACGATCCTGGTCAATTTCCGTCGAGCAATCTGTTTGCGGCGGCCGGCGATGCGATATGGGACAATGGAGCTGCTTGTGGAAGGCAGTATTTGGTGAGATGCATAAGCGCATCGGAGCCCGGGACTTGTGTTCCGGAGCAGGTGATTCAAGTCCGAATACTCGATTTTGCGTTGACGACGGTTTCTCCGCCGACGTATGACGGAACTACGATGGTTTTGTCGGACGCTGCCTTTGTAACTATCGCCAACTACACCGCTAACTCTATTAACATCGAGTTCCAACAGTATGATTTCTGATCTCAACCTCTCTTTCTCCTGCATTAAACTTCAATCTTTGATTTATCGTTTCACTTATTTTACTTTTGAATCTCAGGAATTTTAACTGCAAAGTTAACGTAAACAATTGATTAAACATTACCTTTTAATTTTTTCATTTTCATAGAAACATAACTAAATTGTATTTTTACTACTAAAAAATAATGTTGTTTTATTTTTTCATTACCAATCATTAAGATACATTAATGAGATTAATTGACACACTGGTGTTTTCCTTTTTTTTTTAATTCAAAAATATATTTGTTATATGTATATATTGATTAGTTACCGAATATAAAAATAAATATGTGGTTTGGTAACCATACTTCTTATTTTTCTTATAAACTTTATATGGGTTTTAAACAATATTTATAAATTATAATGATACTTACAATAATAATAAATATTTTTCTATTTAGTGCATTGAACTTATAATAATAGATAATGATAACAATACATGCACATATATAAACAAAGTTAAATTTGAATTGTTAAACATTTAAAATTTAATAATTTTTATCTTAAAATTTCACATTGGAATGTTGTACAACTATAAAATGGTAACTTAAAAAATAACAACTATTAAGTTTATTATTTATCTATCTATATGAATAATTTATTAATTGAATATTCAACTAATAAATGACTGACTAGTTTGTTATTTGTCATGCTTTCGTGATGCCAAGTGATTTCGACATGTAGCTAGATTGAATATTCAATTAACTTTTAAACTCAAGCTTAATTTAAAAGATAGGATTGCAATGGGAATGAATCTATAATTTTAAAATTTTATAAATATTCATCTTAAAATATCTCCACTATTTATTTGTATTGTAATTGGTTAATATCATTAATTGTAATTTAATAAAAAAAAATTGTTCTAATCCACCTATCACCCATGTATGGGTTAATAGACTAGTTCATTAATATTTACAAAATTTTATACACTTTATACATGAAAATTTTGACAAAAAGTTTGCATCTTCTTAAATTTTGATCTAAATTATATACTGAATGTGAATTTTCATCAACCCTAATAATCAAACTATTAATTAAGACTTGAAAACCACCTTTTAAATGGTATTAACTTTAGTCCTAAGTTTATAGAATTATAGTGGTTGGGATTTGGAATAGTTTTTTTTTTTTTTTTCAAAAGAAAAAAATAAAATCATTTTTATCAAAATGTAATAAATAATATATTATTATTAAGTAAACAATTATTTTAAAACATGTGTTATAAAGAATGAAAAGATCAAGTCATCAACGTCTATATATTGGTTGAACTTGTTAGTCTTTTTTACTATTATATTTATTCATAAAAAATTTCCACGGCATTCTAGCTTGATTAAAATAATGTACCATCATTCCAATTTATAATGTTTGTCTCAGGTTCCCTAACTTTTTATTCGAAAAATCAAATTTAGATTCTATTTGACTAGTAACTGCTTTTAGTTTTATTTTATATTAATTATTCGCCAAACATAATTTTGCAGGATATGATAAAGTTTGAATGATACCGTGATAGAGAAGAGTTGGTTTACCCTCTGTGGATATGCAATAAAATATTAAAATGTGCATAAATGTTTATTTTTTGTTTTCTAAAATTGCAATAAATGTACTTTTATTTCTTTTTTAAAAGTATCATTTTAAAGGGTTGAGACACTACAAGATATTGTGCCTTTTTCGACGAATTTGTGAAGAAAAAAAATTAAATTAAATTAAATACATGAAGAAAAAAAACAGGGTTTTGCATGTGAAGAGGAATTTGTCTTGTGAGGAGGGAGGGTTGTCAATGATTGATTAATAATAGTGAAGTAATGATTAATGAAATTATAAATGAATTTCCATTAATGATCAAAGGGAATTTCTAGCTGTATTCCTATAATTCTGTCTTTGAAAGTTTCTTCTATTCTGGTCCGTGCAATGCAGGTCATGCGTTTTTAAGACGTCGGTTGGAATTTTTTTTGGGAGAATTTCAAATGCATCCCTCTAAAACTTTATCATATCATATATCCGACTCAAAAAGAGAGTTTCATATATATTCCTCTTAAAATTCGTAATATCGTATTTACCCAATTTAAAATTTTAATATCATATATACCCTTTAAAACTTTTAAATATATCAAATATATCCAAATTATTTATTTATTTATTTTTGTTACTTTAAAACTCGTAATAAACATTCATTATTAAAGAAATGACAAGTTTACCCTTTTTATTTTTTATTACACTAAACTCTATAATATCATATTTACCCAAATACAAATATTAAATTTCTTTTACATGTGTCACTGTAAATATCAAATTTATCAAGTATATCATCCTCTCCACTTTCATTTCTCTCGCACTCATCAGTTGTTTACTTCTTCCCACATTCCAAAAACTCACTGGCACGTACCCTACACCTTTACAACAAATAGGGAGCAATAATTTAAAACTCACTTTCAAATCTCAACAGGGAGCAACAATCCCATACAAATGCACGGAAAAGAAGTAAACTGAAAATTTAATCCTTATTCAGCAGCTATGCAATTGAAAGTATTTAGTAAATTGAAAACTAATCCTTTCCCTTGAACAAGTCATAGTTGATTAGAAACCCGAAATCAAATATGTGAGAACATAGCAACGAAGCAAAACGGAGGTAGACTACGTGATATTGAAGACGATGCATACATTGGATGTTCGGACAGAGCAGAAAGAAATCAAGAACAACCTATTGTAGAGTGATTCATGTGGGATGTTGAAGACGATCCATGTGCTTCCGTGTGCTGCGTATGATCGATGCAAAGAATATAGCAGAGAAGAGTCGTCGTGATCTTTCATTTTCATCTGGAAGAAAACAAAATTGGAGTTCTCCAGAAGGCAAAAGAGGTTAGTGGAAAAAGGGTATAAATGTTGTTAATAAAATAATAATAATTTTGAGGATTAGAATTTTTTTAGAATTGATTGGATTCTTAATTAAAAAAGAATAAATAAATAATTTGGATATATTTGATATATTTAAAAGTTTTAAAGGGTATATATGATATTAAAATTTTAATTTGGGTAAATACGATATTATGAAGTTTAAGAGGGATATATATGAAATTCTTTTTTTGAGTCGGGTATATATGATATTATAAAGTTTTAGAGGGATATATTTGAAATTCTCCTTTTTTTTGTTAGTCTATTTACACCCTATGATGGGGTTGAAAAAAGGTTAGGTTGACCTTGAAAAGTGAAATGGTAAAACCTGTCATTTTTCTATTGACTAATTAATTATAAAAAGGGCTAATTGCTAAAAAAAACAACTTTGTGTATTTTTAGCAACATTATTTATTTTTTTATCATTAATAGCATCAACTTTTACATTTTTTATCATTTATAGCAAAACTTAAAAAATGATAAAAATAATACAAAAGTTATTGCTATTAAGGATAAAAAAATACAAAAATTGATATTAATTATATGAAAAAAATACAAAAGTTGATACTATTAGTGACAAAAATAAATAATGTTGTTATAAATGATAAAAAAAATCAAATAGTTGTTACTATTTTTAGTAATTGACCCTTATAAAAAACTGATTTCTAATAGCCCCTTTTTATTTTTTATTACACTAAACTCTATAATATCATATTTACCCAAATACAAATATTAAATTTCTTTTACATGTGTCACTGTAAATATCGAATTTATCAAGTATATCATCCTCTCCACTTTCATTTCTCTCGCACTCATCAGTTGTTTACTTCTTCCCACATTCCAAAAACTCACTGGCACGTACCCTACACCTTTACAAAATAGGGAGCAATAATTTAAAACTCACTTTCAAATCTCAACAGGGAGCAACAATCCCATACAAATGCACGGAAAAGAAGTAAACTGAAAATTTAATCCTTATTCAGCAGCTATGCAATTGAAAGTATTTAGTAAATTGAAAACTAATCCTTTCCCTTGAACAAGTCATAGTTGATTAGAAACCCGAAATCAAATATGTGAGAACATAGCAACGAAGCAAAACGGAGGTAGACTACATGATATTGAAGACGATACATACATTGGATGTTCGGACAGAGCAGAAAGAAATCAAGAACAACCTATTGTAGAGTGATTCTTGTGGGATGTTGAAGACGATCCATGTGCTTCCGTGTGCTGCGTATGATCGATGCAAAGAATATAGCAGAGAAGAGTCGTCGTGATCTTTCATTTTCATCTGGAAGAAAACAAAATTGGAGTTCTCCAGAAGGCAAAAGAGGTTAGTGGAAAAAGGGTATAAATGTTGTTAATAAAATAATAATAATTTTGAGGATTAGAATTTTTTTAGAATTGATTGGATTCTTAATTAAAAAAGAATAAATAAATAATTTGGATATATTTGATATATTTAAAAGTTTTAAAGGGTATATATGATATTAAAATTTTAATTTGGGTAAATACGATATTATGAAGTTTAAGAGGGATATATATGAAATTCTTTTTTTGAGTCGGGTATATATGATATTATAAAGTTTTAGAGGGATATATTTGAAATTCTCCTTTTTTTTGTTAGTCTATTTACACCCTATGATGGGGTTGAAAAAAGGTTAGGTTGACCTTGAAAAGTGAAATGGTAAAACCTGTCATTTTTCTATTGACTAATTAATTATAAAAAGGGCTAATTGCTAAAAAAAACAAATTTGTGTATTTTTAGCAACATTATTTATTTTTTTATCATTAATAGCATCAACTTTTACATTTTTTATCATTTATAGCAAAACTTAAAAAATGATAAAAATAATACAAAAGTTATTGCTATTAAGGATAAAAAATACAAAAATTGATATTAATTATATGAAAAAATACAAAAGTTGATACTATTAGTGACAAAAATAAATAATGTTGTTATAAATGATAAAAAAAATCAAATAGTTGTTACTAATTTTAGTAATTGACCCTTATAAAAAACTGATTTCTAATAACCCCCCCCCCCCCCCCAGATTACTAAGTTTTGAAACACAAATAATCACTTGTGAGTGTTGAACAAATTAAAATGCCGTCAATTAGAATTTTAAGACCCTAAGCAATAATCATAAAAAAGTCCATTTATATATTTTTATAAAGTTCACTAGACCGTTATTTAGATTTGGAGGACCTGTACAATAATCATAAAAAAATCTCATTTATATATATTTATAAAGTTGACTAATCAACTAATAAATATACACGGGTTAACTTTTTTGTGGTCATACAAAAACTTGGGTCATGTGCCATAACCCATCTTGTCCTTGGCAAGAAGCCAAGAACCGGGCCTGATTAAAATATAAAAAAATTTATATGCGTTTGTCCGTTTGATGCGAGACACGAAGTAGATTTGATAAATTTATAAACTAGTGTGTTGAAAACACAAATAATTATGTTTGGTGAAACGCAGAATGACTTTGTACACCTAACGCAACAAATATTGAAGTGTATATTGGATTAAAGAGTGAGCACAGATAATATAGGAAAAATCATAAAAAATACCTTATTTGTCCATTTAAAAAAAAAATCCTTTTTCAATTAAACAATCTTTTTCATGATAGAGTTTTTGTGATACCTAAAATTTCATGATCTGTATGTTTTACTATTTTTCATTTTGATTTCATGATCAATTTAACTTTATTGCGTAACTTCTTAAAAGTTTCATATAATATCTTTCTTAAAAGTATGATATAAAAGATTGTTTTTTTAATGATTTAACCAAATGAGTAGAAAAAAAAATTCACTACCTAAATTTAGTCTCTCGTTCTCCAAAACTTCTGAGAGGGTGTTTGATTTTGCGTTATAATTGAGTGTTACAATAATATAAATAATTGGTTTAAAGTGTTGGGATTACATTTATTAATAAGTGATTAATCACGTTTAAAAATAATCCTACCACACTTTTTCATAAGTTAAAAAATGTAACTTATTTGTTTAATAAGTGATTATTTGATCATTTTACAAATTAAAACGTAAATCCAAACACTTTAAAACCTGATTATTTGATAAATGTGATAGCAAATAACAAAAGCTAAACCAAACACTAAATTTTCGGCAGCACTTTTGTTAGAGATGTTATCTGATTATTAGTTACCAAAACGCTACAGCACTTTATCAAACGTAAATTCAAACACTCTCTACATATTGCTTCAACTGGAATAACCATCACTACAATGCCACCCCCACCAGGGCCGGCCCATTGGGGTGTGCAACTTAGGCTACTGCCCAGGGCCCAACAGCCAAAGGGCCCAAAAGTTTCTTTTTTTTTTCTCTAATACCTAGGCTAATACTAGTAGTTTACTTGTTTTGCTAGTTGTTTGATTGTAATATTTACGAACATATTTTCATGATTGTTTCCTTTAACCTTAAACTGTTATATATACATACATGTTTAGAGGGCCCTTTACAAGTTTTTGTCCTGGGCCCCCAAAACGATAGGAACGACCCTGCCCACCACCTTTTTATCCAGCAAATCCACCGCACCACTTCTTCATCTCCTTTGGGACGGTTGGTTCCTGGATTTATTGGGATTTGCATTTAAAATCTTGTGTTTGGTTTGCAGATTTCAGTAAGGATTTAAAATCCCAAAATTTTTTCAATCCCTTCTTTCTGTGTTATTTAAAAATTCAGCCTCCCTTCTAGGATTTTAAATATCAGTTACATTGCATTCTTCAGTTTAGCAGAAAGTGTGAATGTATATGAAATTTATATATCATGTGTATAACGTTAATTTAAACATGACTATGGAAAAAAAATTAATTTTTTTTAATGTTGGTACATTTGGATGCACTTAACTTCGAGATATATTTTTTTGAACCTGAGTATATATAGGTTCATGTTTTGCATTATTATTGACTAATACACATTATTTACCTGTCTATTCCATGCAAAAATATATAGGGGTAAAAAGAAAACTCATATATATATATATATATATATATATATATATATATATATATATATAGAGAGAGAGAGAGAGAGAGAGAGGGAGGTTCAATGGAAAACCACCATGCACCTGAAAACTTGTGAAAACCGCACTGTACCACCACAAATGCATCAAATTCCCCACATGATGCATCAAAATCCCGCGTGATGCATCACTTTATTTACGATCATGCAACCGCGTTTTTCATGAAATGCATCCAATCGGACGATATGCGTAGGTTTTCATAGTTTTCAGATGCATAGTGGTTTTCCATTGAACCCACCCCTATATATATATATATATATATATAATATGTTGTATATATATATATTATAATATATATATATATATATAATATAATATATATATATATAATATATATATGTATTATGTATGTATATAGATTTGAAGGTTCTCCATTGAACCCACCTATATATATATATATATAATATGTGTATATATATATATATATATTATATATAATATATATATGTATGTATGTATATAGATTTGATCGATTCATATCATATATATATATATATATATATATATATATATATATCTATATACATATATATATATATCTATATACATATATATATATATATATATATATATATATATATATATATATATATATATATATATATATATATATATATATATATATATATATATATATATATATATATATATAGAGGTGGGTTCAATGGAGAACCTTCATGCATCGAAGAACCTTGAAGAACCTCTATGCACCACCACAAATGCATCACAATTCCCCCGTAATGCATCATTATTTTCACGTGATGCATCAAATTCTCGCGTGATGCATCGATTTCTACATTATTTCCACGTGATGCATCAAATTCCCGCGTGATGCATCGATTTCTACGTGATGTATTTCAATTTTTCTAGCGATGCATTGTGGTTCTCCAAGGTTCTTCGATGCATAAGATTCTCCATTGAACCCACCCCTATATATATATATATATATATATATATATATATATATATATATACACACACACATATATATCTTACGGAATCAGGTTCATTAGCGTACCTATGAGATTCCAGCGTACCCTAATGTGAATGATCATTCACATATATTTTTTTTGAATAAACATGTATAAGACAACATTATAAGACTTTTTTTTCAAAAGGAGCAACATCATAAATCTTGTGAATGATAAAAAAAGATCATGTGAATGGTCATTCACACCATTCACATTGTGTGAAATGACCATTCACATGGATGACCATTCACATAAATATGCATTGAGCATTCACATAAGTTTTAAGGACACAGAAAGTGTGAATGTATGTGAAATTCATATATCATGTGTATAACATTAGTTTAAACATGGTTATGAGAAAAAAAATTTAAAAAAAGTTTTTAAGGTTGGTACCTTCGGGTGCACTTGATTTCGAGAGGTACTTTTTTGAACCTGACTCATATCTTACGATTCTAAATATATCATTTATTTTGAGATGTCGAGATTGGATGACTTTGTTGTTGATAAATCGACAGAGTTTACCGCTCCTGAGAATTTTGTTAATTATTTATAAATATATTTATATTTTAGGTAATTATGTTATAATGTTAAAGGACTATACTAATTTTTTTTTGTAGGATTTTACTACTTGTGAAGAATTGATGAATAATAATGTTGCATGATCTCTTAGTATCGCTAATATAGAAAAAACACACAAAGTTTTCAAATAAAAAAGAATTAAGAAAAAATTGTGTGATCGTCCTGATGATTGTAAAGATATTGGTTCCAGTAAAGACACTTTAACAAAAAAAATCGGCTGTCCTTTTGAGCTGATTGTTACTGTGATAATAATCATATTATATCGTGGAAGTTTACTGTACTATGTGACATACAAACTCATGGTGCTACCACAAATTTTGAAGGATATCCATTTAAAATGCGTTTAAGTGAAGATGAAAGGAAATTGGTAGCAGAATTAAGCATTGTCTATGTTAGCCCACGTGATATTCTTGGTGCAATAAAAGCTCAAAATGAAAAAAAAATTATTCTTCCTTACGAAATTTGTACGATGAAAGACACAAGATAAGAATGTCTGCATATGTTGGTAACATGCCTATAGAGGTTCTTTTGAGAACATTGGAGGTTAGAGGTTTTATTTACGATGCTAACAAAAATGAAGAAACCGATGAACTAGAAGATTTAATCTTTTGTCATCTAAAATCTTTGATGATTTGGTGATCATTTTCATAAATTTTATTGATCGATGACACGTACAAAACAAATAGGTTTTTTTTTACTTCGTTTATTTCACGTAATATAGAGACATACTTATAGCAAAAGAGTTTTAAAAATTAAAATTGACATATATAAATTTTGAAATAGAGGCATACATATATAAAGTAGAAGCATATTTATAGCAAACATTTTTTTAAAAGTTTTAAAAAAATTTTTTTTAGATATAATATGCCGCTTTTACAAATGGTTGGCGTGACTTCAACCAACACAACATTTTGTATTGGTTTTGCCATTATGAGTAAAGAAAGAAGAAACAAATTACGTTTGGGTTTTGCATCAACTAAATGATTGTTTTGTATTGGTTTTGCCATTATGAGGTTGAGACGGGATGTTTATCCAAAAATGATTGTTTTTAGAATTTTCAAATGAAAAAAGCTTGGTATTTTTTAAAATAAAAACAATGAAGAACTATAAAATTAGAAACAAAATTGAGAACCATTTGGATATCAATAACCATTTGAAAAAAAATAAAGAACTCAAGTTTCAAGAATCAAAATGCTATAAATCAATTATCAAAATGTAATAGTTTTCATATTTTAATGACTGGTAACGTAATAAAATCATTTAAAGGAGAAAAACATAATTTAATATAAACCACAAGACCATTTGTGCAATTTACTTAAATATAATTACTAATAGTCATTAATTAATCATTATTAAATTTTTATAAAATTAGTAATTATTATATAGTCAAATTAATTTACTATTATATAATGATTAAAGGGCAAATGACAAAAAATAGTAATAACTTTTGTCATTTTTATCACTAACAGCAACATTATTTTGTATCATTAACATTGACTTTTTTATTTTTTATCGGTTATAGTAACAACTTTTTATTTTTCTATCAATAATAGTAATGGTGACCTGCAAACCTGTTTAGCAGGTCACAAACTTTTCAGTTATAAAAAATAGTAACAAATTTTCATATTTTATCAATGATAGTAACAATTCATTCAGGTTTTAACTTTCGCGAATTAAAAACTCGACTCGTTCATGTTTGAGATTTTTATTTACAAAAAACTGTAAACCATTCTGAATTCTCGTTTTTTCTAACAAAATAATTGCAACTTATTTATTTTTGTGTTTTTAACAATGAATGAAAAAAACGATTTATAGTTTTTCTGAATAAAAATATTGCAACCAATTTTGATTTTTAGTTTTTCAAATAAAAAAATACAATCCATTTAAATTGAAAAAAATTAAAAAAACCAGAATGGTTCATATTTTTTTTGTTTGAATTAAAAACTATAAATTATTCAGTTTTTAATCTATACAAATGAAATGTACTACGATCCATTCAAGCTTTTATTCCTGAATGACAAAAATTACGACCTAATCATTTTTTAGATTTTTTTAATGAAAAAAAGTTATGAACAACTCTGATTTTTGATTTTTTTCGTTACCCATTCATTTTTTTAGGTTTTAACAACAAAAAAACTATGAGTAATTGCGGTTTATGGTTCGTCTGAATAAAAAATATTGCAACCTATTTGATTTTTTTAGTTTTTTTAAATAAAAAAAACTATAACTCATTTAGATCGAAAAAACTAAAAAACCAAAATTGTTCATATTATTTTGTTAAAAAAAACTAAAAAAAGAATGGTTCATAGTTTTCTCGTATATAGAAAGTGAAAATTGAAATGATTCGTAGTGTTTTTTCGTTCATATTATGTATAATCGTGAATAAATAATCAAATATTATCTAATTGTAAATAGTAACCAGATTATATATTAAAAATTAATGTTGTTATGGAAAAATAAAAACTGTAAATAAATAAATTTAATGAGATTAAAATAATAGTCACTAAATAGTAATAATGTAATTAAATAAACTTTAAATAAATAATAATAAATGAAATTAAAAACTAATACTTTATTATAAAATTTCACAACAAAATATGAAACATCAAGTGGGTTTACTTTTTTGTTTATGAACTCTTAGAAAAATTTAAAAAATAAAAAAAGTTGGTTTAATTTGATATGTTATTGTTATTGATAAAAATATGAAAAGTTATTACTATTTTTAATAACTGAAAAGTTATTGGTGACCTGCTAACAAGTTTGCAGGTCACCAAATACTATTGTTGATAGAAAAATAAAATGTTTTTAGTATAAACGATAAAAATATAAAAGTTAATGTTAATTAAAAATATTAGTTTTTATGTGATGCATGATTCACACATTTTTTAATGTGTGAATGTGTGTGAATTTATAAATTTTTTTTATAATGTTAATTAAAAATGTTTAAAAAAAGTTAAAATAGTTATTTTTAAAAGTGATAATTTCTGATGCAATGTATAATAAGTGACACTCGTTCAAACTAAATTTATATTCATCCAAAATAGAAGATAAGTTTCAAAGTAAAGTTTCTAAAATGAAGTATATATATTTAAACAACTTAAAACAGAAAGTAAATGTTTTCTTTTACGAAAAGGTATTAATTATGGAAAAATGGATATAAATAGATAATAGATGAGTGCCCACGTATCAGTAGTCGGTTCCATGAGCTGACGGGGCTGTCCAACGTTTGCTATCACCATCTTCTTCCCCCAATATATTTATGCATACTTCACTTGCATCATACCACCAAAACCATTTTGAACTTGCTCTTTCTAATTCTGGTGCTTTGATTACCTCAGCATCACAATACTGCTTCAGGTTTCTTCCTCACTATCATTTTCATCTCTGTATTTGATCCTTCCGTTCATGATCTACGATTTGTTTGTGCTTCCGCCCATTCATCAGGTTCAGATTTGCTAAATGATCGGGGAAATAGAGCTAGAAGCAAGGGGTTTAGGAAACCCTAGCGATACGGATCCTCTGCTTCAGAATCACCAGAATGCTGGTTCTGGTTCGTCGTCGTTGGCACCGGCGGCCGCTTTGGGTTCTAATGACATAAACTATGAAGATGTTGAAGCAGGATCTATAGCCGCTTGTCGTATTTGTCTGGAATGCGACGGCGAGGAAGGTGAATGTTATGTCTTCTTATAAATTGTGAATTCAAATTTGTTTATGTGATGACTGTACGTTGTTATATCTGGTAATTCAATCAGTTTTGGACTTTTAGTAATTGAATTCGTTTAAAATTTATTCGTATCATCTGAAATGAGTATGTGTTTATTTTACTAATTTTTTCAAGGAAGATTATGGAAACCACAAAATACTTAAAGTACACACACACATATATATATATATATATATATATATATGTTGAACTACGAATTTGTGTGAAGTTGTTATTCACTTATTTGTGTGGCTTGTTTATGTACTTGTGATGGCGTGACAAAAGCTGTGTAGAGTTTCTTGCTGAATACATTTGTCCTTAAGGTTAGAGAGGGATTCACCTTTGTTGTTTTGGTCACTGTTTCAGTCGATTCATACTATAATCGTTGATTGTGACGTGTGATTGATGAGAAAGAAATGGAAATTTTATAACTATTTTATCAAATATGATTCCATTGGATGATTTAGTGTAATAAAGTGAATCTGGATGTTCCCTGGTCCTCTTATGGATGTCCCTTTCCCCATCAAAGCCTACCTACTCAAGTATCAAGGTTTCCAATTTCCGAAGATATACTATAATGATAGAAGATTGTCTCATTCATTTTACAAGAAGTGATGATTTGTTGATTGTTCTGAAATAATAATGCTAGTTAACATTAACTATTGATTGTGATCAATTACAAACTCCTTATATTCCAAAGTCTTCCTTCTTTTTTATCTTCATTGTGCAATGCTGATGAATTTTCCATAATCTAGTTGTTACCTGTAGAAAGCATAGTATATACAAGGCTTACTCGAGCTAACTTAGGTTGGACGTTTCGTAAAAAGGTACATGTACCTGGATATGTGTGGCCAACTGTCGATGAATGTGATAGCATAACTACGATAAGTGGAGAGAGATAATTGACCTGCCCCTTAACTAATTATTTTCTGTAGCCTGATAATTACTGGTTTTGATATTTGTGGTCTATTGAGTAAGATTCATACAGAGAATGCTCTGATCATGATGAAATTCCAGATTATAGTGATTGTGTTTGCAGTTTCAATTAATGGGTTTTAAAGCTAGGTGGCTTGATGAAGTGCGTCAAGTGGATGTAAGTTTTGTATGCGAACTTTAAGATTGATTCCAAATTTCCAATCCATATTCGTACCCGTCATATGCTTGGGCAATTTAGTTATATCTCTTTTGAAACTGCAAATAGCTATTCTTTTTTCTTGGTTAAGTTTTTATATCATATAGTTAGCAGTTGAAATGTTTGTAAAGGTGTTAAAAGGAAAAAAACATATGTTCCAACAAAGTTTGTGTTCGGTCACATCAGGATGTGTGCTGATGACGTAGTTATTTCTAGTTGACGTTTTGACGATAGTGTTGTCAATATCTGGTCTTTCATGCTTTTAGTTTTTAACGTCTTTGGGTAGTAAATATCCGCCATTACGTAATATATATCATTAATATTTGTCTTTGTTTACGATAGATCATGATTTGATATCTCCATGCATGTGCAAAGGCACCCAGCAGTTTGTGCATCGTGCATGCCTTGACCATTGGAGATCTGTCAAGGTAAGTCTATTGGGTGCTCAAGTATATATTGGGGACCAAATAATTTACGTCATTTCAGTTTTAACGGATGACATTTTCTGTGTAACACCCGACAGGAAGGGTTTGCCTTTTCACATTGCATGACTTGCAAAGCTCAGTTTCATCTTCAAGTTGTTGAGATAAAAGACAATTCCTGGCGCAAGATAAAATTTAGGCTTTTCGTAGCCAGGGATGTTTTCCTTGTATTTCTGGCTGTACAAACGGTGAGAATTTTTTTTATCTTCCTTCCAGTTGGTGAAAATTTGTAGGATCTACTTGCTTTCTAGCGATATAAATCATCTTCTGATGACGTAAATAAATTTCCTTTTGAACTGCAAAAGGTTTGGTTGGTTGTAAATTGGTGTGGTCCCTCTATCCCCTCTTGTAGGGTGATCGATTTTTAATTTTAGTAAGATGGATCATCAACTTGCTGTTATTCTGGTCCATCTCTTACCCTGTGTGTCACTAAATAGATTTCTTCAGAGTATGGTGTCTCTATACATGAAGATGTGGGCAAAAGTGCAACACTCAAGTCTAGCTCTGCATAAATAGTGCAGCATGGTATCATGACTATCAATTTATAAAATTGGATCAGTCTAGTTTAAAATCATTTTCAAGTAACCATGAGTTCTGTTTGTTTGTTTGAAAGCATGATTTAACTCTGGTGCGAGTGTTGGTACTGCAAATTAGTTGACTCTTAGTTTCTGTTTTTACTTAACATATAAGCCTATAACTCTCCGGTAAAGGATTGTCAAAATCTCATTTTTAAGACTATTGTGCTCTATGTTATATATTGTTGACAAATTATTTTCCTTTAGGGGACGTAATTAGCTATAACTTGCATTTCATTTCATGTTACCATTGTCTAAATTTATTGTTGCTGCATGCAAGGTGGAATACCCATTTTGAGCCTTGGACCCCTAACGTTACTCATGTTCAATCATCACAAGACCAGACTTCTTGGTAGGAAGATTTTTTATTGCGTATGTGCATAGCGGCTGACAGCGTTGGAAACTTGGAACATATGAAAGTAGTCTAGTGAGATGATAAAAGCTGATTATCACCTTCCTTTTACTTTTTCTCCTGACACCTTATTTCAGCATTTTCAATTATATTTTGTGTGTCGTTTTCAAATGCATTAATGTGTATGTGGTGTACAGATGATTTTATTATCATCATTGCCAATTAAAGTTTGTGTAATTTGAAATGCATTATCTTATTGTCCAACTGCTCTATAAAATGTGATTTCTTCATATCTCGTGGTACTTGAAAGATTATCATGACATCTTAAGTTGACTTTATTAAAAATTTCGCTACCCTTGGACTTATTCATTGAATCTGTCAGTTTTCCAACGTTGATGAAATTATTACTTAGTATGTTCTGTAATGACTACTAAAAGATGCAACATGCCTCATTTGTGCACTTGAATTCTGCCGCCTGCCTGGGGATTGGTTCAACGTCATCATAATGTGTAATGTTTCATCTTTTGTAGAATGATGCAGTAATATCATCTGAAAATTAGTTTGTGCATCTTTCTATATGTTATTACTGTTTCCCTTTTAAGTAATCAAACAGCTGGCATCCAGGTGATTGGGCTGCTGGGAGGTCTTGCATACATTGCTGACAAAGATGGGACTTTCAGAAGTTCTTTCAGCGACAGCTGGGACCGTATATTATCAACACATCCTATACCATTCTACTATTGTATAGGTGTGTTTTCCGTTATACAATTGAAAATTAAAACAAATCATAATTATTGTTCTGTGCCCTCCCCCCCAACACACATGCACACACACACAAACAGATAAATATATAAATTAAATCCATGCATTCTAAAAGTATGGTCTTGAAGAAAATATGTTTAGTTTAGTAGAAAACCTATAACATCACAAGGCTATTTATAAGAACATTCATGTCTATGGTTAGTTGGTCCTTTCTTCGCGATAGTGTTCTATGACATTCTTCTAAAGGAGGGTTTATGATAAGGAACTTATAATACGTTGTCAGGCATGGAATGGCATGTCTGTGCATTTATTGTTAAGGGATTATCATTAGATTGGTGAATGTGGGATTATGCTAGTGCAAGAAAGATAAGAAAGCAATTATATGATGGAATGTCATTCATTTTGTTTGGGTTTCTAATCGTTTGAGCCTTCATTCTTCTTTGTATGCTCCACTATTAGACACTTAATACATTCAAATTACTAATGCCTATGTGATTGTCGATCCTAACAATTACATTTATTAATCAACCTATGAATGGAATATAGTAATATGCCATGTTTTTAAAATCAAGGTATTAAGGAAAAGAAAATCACTTTTGTGTGTCTATCAATAGTGAGTGTGTCTATCAATAGTGAACTTCAAAGAAACTGCGGATGAGGGATTGATAATAGCAATTGTAGTTTACGTTACACTCTTTCTCATGAATCATATTGAAAAAGTTCACCGGGGCTGATTTTCCTATCTAATAGGTTTTCTTGAGAGTACATCAGGACATTAGCTAAACCATGCTTGCTCCTTTTATAAGTTGTCTCATGCCATAATTATAACCAAGGTTTATGACTATTATGGTAACGTCATTAAGAAGCTTAAAAGTTATTGTACAGGGGTCCTTGTCTTCTTCGTGTTGCTTGGGTTTTTTGGGGTCATTATACATTGCTCGTCTTGTAACAATGATCCGCGGATGGCTGGCTGCCAGAACTGCTGTTTCGGGTGGGGAATCTTGGACTGTTTTCCTGCCTCGATGGAAGCGTGTTTTGCTCTGGTGATTGTTTTTGTTGTTATGTTTGTCATCCTTGGAATTGCCTATGGATTTCTTGCTGCTACCATGGCCGTCCAAAGGATTTGGCAGCGACACTACCACATCCTCACAAAAAGAGAACTCACCCAGGTACCTACTATCTTCGTATTGTTCATGTTATTTAAGGGCGCCCTGTCCCTTCTTAAGAAGTGCTACTGTCATCCTGAATTTTTTTTTTTTCAATTTGACTGGATCTGTTTTCTTTGTCTACAGAATTGAGGGGAAAAGAATATATGTTTTTACCCTGAAGCAAATTTAATCATGGTCACTTTAATGTAGAAATTACTTATCAAACTGGCCTTCTGTATTTCTTGTCTCGAATGCATTAGCTGTTTCATTCATTA
Source organism: Centrapalus pauciflorus (assembly GCA_020465985.1). Taxonomy (NCBI): domain Eukaryota; kingdom Viridiplantae; phylum Streptophyta; class Magnoliopsida; order Asterales; family Asteraceae; genus Centrapalus; species Centrapalus pauciflorus. The sequence goes on along the minus strand of JAANYP010002100.1, from coordinate 107,569 downwards.
GTTTAAAATTTAAATCCTTATGGTACATTAATGAGCAAGTGACAAAAATTTTGTTGGATGTGGTTATTTTTTATTTGGCTGAAAAACGATAGATTCTGAGAAACACAGATGACCGTTTCTTTTGCTTTTTTATTTTTCTCTCTCTTGTAGGAGTACGTGGTGGAGGATCTTCATGGACGTTACACCCCTCCAAAGCTGGATGCAGAACATGCTGAACGCCTAAGGATGCTAAAGCTCTTGTAAGTTTACCATAGATATGTATCTTGAATACCAGACCCACTTTTAGGTACATAAATAATGTCTTGTTTGCTCTAGGTTAAATGGTTAAAATGTTATGAAGTTATATATAGATCGAGTCTTAAAAAGAATGCATTTCAAAGTCTGTTATCTTGTGATATAATATATAGACATATATACGTATATTCATACATATAGCTAGACATATATGATGTTTCAGTTGTTTGTCTATGTGGGTCTCGATTTCGTGCTTTGCTGGATCACAGTTCACGAAGTGTAGGCTAGCTGCTGCTTTGTGAATTGTGTTGCCGTGTATTGTCAAATGTTAAATGCCCCTATGCCACTTGTGAAGTAGTTTGTGTTTGTGATATTGTAAGATTTCTTTTTCCTCTGAGTCTGAATGATACCTAGGATGGTGCATTGGGTGTTCAGGCTTAAGTGGAAAGATATCCATAAAAACAATTTCTTAAAAATGGTTGATATGTAAATGGTTTTGATTGTTCAAACAAATTTTACTTAAATTACACTGATTTGCCTTTTTCAGTTATGTACTTGAAAAAAAAAAAACAATTTCTAAAAAAATGAGTGGTGCTTTGGAAGAAGTCCCAACAGGGAAATGGCAAAAACCAAATTCTGTTGAAAACCTATAAACACATAATATTATTATATATCAGGATGAAGGTTAAAGAGCTATTGACTTGCTTACGCATGCAAATAGTTAAAAATAAAGAAATAAACAAATACAGAGAATTACAAGCTGATATATGCCTGATTGATGATGGTGTTGTGTTATCTTATTTTTTCACCATCTTGCTCATCAGCTGGCCGATTTGCATCAGCATCGCTAACAAATACCAAATGATCACCATCCCTAACTACCTCTAATCCATCTACTTCTGCACCCTCTTTGTTTACAACCCTTGATGCCAAAAAACCATACTTTTTTACACCAATCTCCAGTAATTCCTGGAAGCTTCTTGGTAACACCACCACTTTCCCTGCAATGTCTCCTTTCTCAGGACAACTTACAACCACTCTACCTGGGTTTTCTCTCCCGCCAACTGCAATCATACTTTTAGGCCTAGGCGACACCAAGTCTATACTGTTCTCACCCTCTCGAGCATTTGACATTATCCCGAAAAGAGAATTGTGAAAACTGCTACCTCTTCGTCTTCGCCGTGAGCGGCTCCAAGACCCACCGTCGTCTGTGTCTTGCGGACCAAACCCAGTCATTGCCGGCTCACTTTTAAACCTTCCCAGAAACTTTACATGTGAAGAATCATGGGCCTGCTTAGCCTCGGGGATCGAGACGAGCGGTGTAGGTCTGGGCAACTGGGGGTCATCTGTGAACTTTACAGACTGGAAGAGGGTTTTTATTTCTTCATGTGCTTGTTGGTCAGCTAAGTCTCGGGGGGTCCAACCTTGATGGTCTTGTTGGTCAATGTTGGCTCCTTGTTTCAACAGAAACTTCACTATCTCGATGTTACCCTCACAGACAGCAACATGAAGAGCCGTTGACCCATCATTTTTAGCACGGGTAACATCTCCTCCATGACAAATGATTTGGTTGAGCAGATCTAAGCTGTTTTGCTCAGCTGCCGTGCAAGAAAACTGCCCCACATCACCATATGAAAGGGTGGCACCGTTATCTGCCAAAAGTCTGACAACCGTTTCATGGTTACCCATTATAGCCTCCCACAGTGGAACATTCCCTTCTGAATCTGTACAAGTCAATGCAGCATAACTTGTCAACATCGCCTCCTCGGGATCCAATATATACGTCAATAAACCAGCAACAGGAATGAGGAAATATATGTATAATCATCAACACAAAATTGTTGTTATTTTTGGCATTTTGCCTTAATTTGTTTGGAAGAAAAACAGACTCATGATAGAAGGTATGAGTTCACAATAAACATGTCCAAATTAAATTAAGCAACAGAAACAGAAGTAGAAGCATACAATAGGACAAGTGACAAGAAGCGTATATGTGTATATAGTTTTGTTCAAAACAATACCTGTGCAATTGGGATCTGCTCCATAATCTAGCAGTAGAAGCACACAGTTCTCACTTCCTTTTGATGCTGCTATGTGCTGACAATAATAACACAAAACACATAGAATGTCATTTCGAGATGCGTGGTCAAGATTCATCTATAATCAAATATGTGAATATGGTGCAATACCAACGCGGTTCTTCCATTGTTGTCTGATTCATTCGGATCAAGACCTCTCTTTAACAATTTCTGAAGCAACATGTCATCTCCTCTAAGTGTCGCAAAGCATAGACTTAGGGGCAAGTCCATCCTTCCACGAGCCAACATGTTCTCTGTCTCTAACAAGACTCCTTCCATAAGTGGATCATTCGCGTCTTTCAAATGCTGCTCTCAAGAAAAATATGTGTTTCAGATATACCAATCATGCTAGATAAAATTACTAAACATTTTTAGACATCAAACTTTAACAGCTTATCGAATGTCTTTACTATAAAGGAAAATCTTATGGACTTGATTCAGCGAGTGATGTTAATGATTTTCAATAATGACAATGAGCAAATAAATAATTAAGATTAAAAGGTTAGGACTTAGGAAAGAAGGAAATGTCGCAATTTTCACGGAACAATGTAACCAAGTTAAACAACTTAAGACAAACCTGGAGGAGGTTGTTCATGATAACGGTCCCATCACCAACGTTTGCTTGAACAATGCTCAAGAATGTAGTACGGTTTAACCTTAATAATTGGCTTAATCTCTTGGTACGAACTGTGAATAGTTGAGGCCGATAACATAGAACCCCAATTTCACCACAAAGTTCACCAGGTCTTGCTTCGCCTACCACCTGCAGTTGTTTCATAGCATTCTGTTATTAAGAGCGAACACGACCACAGTTCTTACTAATTTGGACTATAAGCTTATGTTTTGACAGAGGACTTGCCTGTTCCACTCCATTTTTCATAATGAGCAGTTCCTGGTCAAATTATTAAAACATTAGGGAGGAGAAGTACAAGATAAAGATAATTTCAATCTTAGGCCATTGGAATAATTGTGAAATTCAACACTCACCACCGCTCCTGTAACAAGTATGTAGAAATCTGTCGGTGCTTCATTCTGCAAAATGACATCTTCCTTTGGAGGAAAATATTCGGCTTTCATTTCCGAGACCTTCAGATTTGTCAACATTCATTATAATTTTGAAGACGAGATCATATTTTTGGTAAATATACTTGGTTGTAAGTGATGGAACATACCAACTGAAAGAGCAAGTCATTGGACACGCCACGAAACAAGTAGGCCTTATCCAGAAGCGAATAGAAAAGGAAATGAGAAATGCTCGACCGGATGGCTTTTGGAAGGGAATCAATAGTCTCTTGTTGTTGCAGTCCTTCTGAGTTGGTTCTAAACTTGAGACACAAATGTGCAAGCATCTGATCTTGCAAGCGAACAGGCAACTGATTCCTATGAGCAAAGCTCGAGGCGGCTTGAATAGTGTCCCTCTATGTCCAGAAACAAAACCTTAAAAGTAAGTTCAGCGATCAAAACAAGCAATCATATGTCAAAACAAGTAGAATGATTTCACTCACAAATTGCCTAGTTTTACTGGTCCCATGGACCACCAAGTTGGTCATATTTCCTATCAGATATGAAGTCAATCCAAGGTTGAAAAGCATGTAGCATATAACAAATGTCATCTCCCTTCTATTCTGAGCATGCAAATCCCCATATCCAACAGTCGTGAGAGTTGTAATCGACCAGTATATGGATGTCACATAACGGATCCCCAAACTCTGCTCTTTGAAGTGCTCATTATCGTACCCTATCCAAGTCCTACCCGGATTAGGATAATTAGCAGCAAGATAATAATAGAAACACCCAGCACTGTGAACGGCAAAGAGGGTGACCTATAATGATCAACCGTTGACAATGTTAGTCTAACATTCATTCTTGGTATTAGTCTCATTTTGTTCTGTTAATTGTAGTGTCTGTAATACTTACAAAAATAAGCTTCGCACATCGAACCCAAAAGTAGTTGAAGTTTTTATCTTTCTCCAACCTGTTCCCAAAAAGAAGAAGGAATTAAAATAAGACACATGACAAAATAGTCCGTCATTAAGATATGGTCCCCTTTTTTGGACCCGTGCAGTGGGGATAAGAAGGCGACAAATTTCAAGTCAAATAATATTTTACCTGGCAAACAAGGCACTAACTCTGCGTAGGCGCCATAGTCTAAACATGTTGAATAGTCCATAGGATTGCAAGGATCCGGTGGATATCTTCCGGGCTAGTTCGGAAGGAATTGTGGAAATGATATCAAATGCTAACCAAGTGCTTGTATACCTCCAAGCAATCTGTTTTGGGTTGTCTACAAGAAGATAAGTGTTTTTATCGAGGTAAGCAACGATGAAGGTAAGGAAAATATCAATGGCAAAGAACCCATTGACAACGTTATCGATGATGGAGAGTGGTCTCTCTGGTCTTTCAAGGAAACCGAATTCGAATGGGGACACCCATGCTGTATAGAGTACCAAAGCTACTAGAAAAGTCTCCCATGCCCTGAAGATGATGGTTCAATTAATCTCAGTAAAATTGTGCAATAAAACTAAATATCTGATACAATTGTGGACTACATTAACACACTCATTATAGATCCTCACAGATAGGTACAAACAATCATTGTTCATTTAAAACAATAATTACTGTCACAGAATACAATTTGAAAGTAGACAAAATATATCGATGGGACCAAGATACACTTCAATTAATAGAAGCAAAACACAAACTGAATTTCTAGTGTTCTCAGAAAACTTGAGTAGAAAGTAAAAAGAAACGGTTTATCAATTCTTGAAAGTATAATCCAAAACTAATTTATAAATGAAAGGAACAGAAAAAGGCATAATTAGCTAGAATGCTCAAAAGAAAAGAATCTTTTTTAAAAAAAGTAAACGAATATAACTACATACTATTTTGACGTTACTAACAATAGGGATTATCATTCTTGGAGACTGTACAGGTGTACAATGTGAATCATAAGAGAGTTCCTGAGAAATTCAACAAACAGTAATTCCACTTCAAATTCTCTTCTGGTCATCTAATATGCATTTTGCACCATCCAAAATCAACTCAAGATTCCTAATACATCTTGTGAGTTTAGAAGACCAAAAGCTCCATTGTTGCCAACCGAATCTATAATCATCTCCATCCACACAGGTCTTTTATCATTATTTTATTGAAGATGCCCCTTTATTTATTTTATTTATTATTCTTTTTTTTTTAACAAGCAAAGATGGATGTATAACTGTATATTATGTTTCACCCTTTTTAATATGTTAATTAATTATCTTCAATCTGAAAACCGATATAAATGTGTTGAAAGTTAAAAAAAAAAAAAAAAAAAAAAAAAAAAAAAAAAAAAAAAAAAAACTTAAAACAAAATTGAATGTAATTGTCAGTATATATATAGGAATAGCAAAGGACCATTAAAATTCTGATAATAATATTGTTTGATGATAAAGGAACTTAAATACACACGGTGCTCAAGGATTCAAAAATATTTATTCACAAATTTGCAGTCAGATTTTTTATTTTAAGATGATGTTCAAGAATCAGTCAAGCTTTTGAACACTTTCAAAAGTATTCATAATTTTTTTTGGGTAAACGTCAGTTTAATGATAAAAGCAGGACATCCGTGAACGAAAAAGCTTTAAAATGCCTTGATGCTTAAAGATTAAAATATTTTTACGATTTTGCAGGGTGTACTTATTATTAGGAACGTATCATATTATTATATACACGATGATCTTCAAGAATCAATAGAGACTCTGAACGATATTATAATAATAATAATAATAATAATATTAGTAATCAATATAATAATAATAATAATAATAATAATAATAATAATAATAGAACGGATGTCTGTAATTGGTAATAGAATCAACCAACGTATGGTCGTCTGCGATTTCCATCGCCAGACTAGAAGCAGAACAGAAAAATATAATAATAATAATACGAATTAAATTCAGAGTACAGAGATATTAATGTTATTTTGCGTCTGTGCATCTCTGCATCTCTGCAAAATCGGACTGTACAAATAAAAATGCACATCGTACAAGAATTCAGCATGAATTCTCGCAAGCATTACCGCCTCGGAACTAAAATTACGATGCAAATGGCGGTATCACCAATTTCCACAATTACGAAGGCTCCACTACGAAATTACGAACTCCATCTCAAGTTCAATCAGAGCAAAAAACAAATTCAATAGAAGTATAGTTTCGGAATATCAATTCATAGCAATAAGATCTATCGCTACTCATTTTTTCGAATACGGTATGTGTGTAGTATATATCAATATCAATTCATAACAATTTAATAGAAGTAATCAATAAGTAGAGTTAAGGATGCACATGCATATACATATATGGATGTGAAGTAAATACCTGTATCGGCGATCATAAGGGGATATGATGAAGTTGCGAAGTTTGACACGACGGTTGCTGTGCGCACCGAGAGATGGTAAAATTCCGGTGGTAAGACTGTATTGGCTGCCGTCTCTGGACATCTGTTCGAGTTCTTGAGCACCGCCACACATTGAAACCCTAAAAACTCCATTATTCTTTTTGAGATTATTATCATCGATACCAAAAAATTCCGCCATTCTTAACTTGGAATTGCTTTCGTTCTTCTTCTGCCTCTTGTATTTATATTATACATATACATGGACAATGCAATTTGATCTGTGGGTCCCTCCGTGTTACACGAGACTCTTCCTAAATGCGGTCTACGACTCCACGCTGATAATTGCTTACTCGTTAAGACGGTAACGACTAATATCAGATAACAGTCTTCACTTAATAATAATTTTATTTAAAAATAAATATTTATAATTTATAAATAATAATGATGATAATTATAATGGTTTATTCTTAAAAAAAAAACATGTTTTTACGTTTTTTGCGTTTTCGTCCTTTTACGTTATTTTTTTCATAAAAGTTCTCTTGTTATTTTTTTTTGTTTATTGAAATTGAGATATTAGAACCCGGTTTTTCAGTTTTTAAAAAACTCGGTTTACTAATTATAACCGGGTTCCAATATCCAAAGTTCACAACACAAAAAATTTTAACTTGTGAACTTTTATGAGAAAAAATAATATGGAGGGACGAAAACGTAAAAATCGTGAAAACATTTGGTTTTTTCTAAATAAACCCAAAATTGAAATTAGATCGTAGTAAACAAATTGAAATGATAAGTGACAACCGTCAAATTAAAAACGAAAATAATGACAAATTTTTATGGATTTAATATAATTTATTGATAGATATAGATTATAGATGGATTAATCTATACTTTTAATAAAGAGTTTATTACAAAAAGAATCATGTTTTTACGTTTTTTGCGTTTTCGTTCTTTCATGTTATTTTTTCCTATAAAAAAAACCTCAAGTTATTTTTTTATTCTGGTTTAGTGAAATTTGAACATTAGACTCCGGTTATAATTTGTGAACCGGATTTTTAAAAACTGAAAAACGTGTTCTAACGTCCAAATTTCCTTAACCAAAATGAAAAAAATTAACCTGAGGACTTTTGTGGTAAAGAAATAACACGGAGGGACGAAAACGCAAAAAACATGAAAACATGTTGGTTTTTTTCATAATAAACTCTTTAATAAATATGTGTTATTTTAAATTTTATATGTGTGTGTGTGTTTGTGTATATATTATTATGTATGTAATTATGTACGTAGGTATGTATGTATATATTAGATCGATGATATTAGATTTAGATTAGTTCCAATTCATTTAAATTTTAAAAAAATAAATTTAAAGCTTTTTATTTCTAAAAAAATTAAAAAGTTATTATTTTTAGTATACCGTGAGAAATAACACGTAAGATTCTAGTTTATATAGATATGGAATAGAGGTCCATTGCCTGTTTGCCCAAGCCAGCGATGTGTATGGTTCGATCGAAACCGACTAAACCAAATTAATTTGGTTGGTTTGGTCGGTTTGATACTTTATAAATTGCTTGTCGGTTTGATACTTAATAAGTTGCCAGCCGATTTGGTAAATTTATAAATTGAGAATTTGGTTTGGTTAATGGTTTAGGAAATGAAACCGACCAAATAAATCAAATGAAATCTATATGTGTATATAATAATGGAGAACACTTGAATGCCACATGGCATCACCACGCTGTGCCAGGAAAGATAAATACAACTTTTATTTCTAAGAAAAAAGATGAATAAAATTTATTATTTTTAAAATCTATTAATATTATTAAATAATTAACTATATCTATGATTTGTTATAAACATCATTATCTTTATGATATTTATCAATTTATTAACTAACATAAATTCAAATCAAATCAAATCAAAACCTAAATATTATCTATAATTATTAGTTAAATTTCAAATTTGAAATTTGAAATTTAAAACTTTTAATATATGGAATAAAATCTATCTATACAATAAAGAACCACACACATGACATCATTATATTTTATCTAAAAAATAAATACATATTATTATTTTTAAAATAAAATAACATAAAAGATAAATACAGTTCATTATATTAAAGATAAATACATTTTGTTATTTTTAAATTAGAAAAATTCCTACATAACATCACCACATTTCAACTAAAAAGATAAATATATATTATTATTTTTAAAATAAATTAAATTAAAAGATAAACACAATTCGATATAAACACAATTTGTTATTTCTATATCTATCAAAAGTAATAAATAATTAACTCTATCCATTATTTGACATAAAATATATAAATAAATAAATTACATTTGTAAAGGAAAATTTATAATATTAATAAAGAATATAAATCATAAAGATTATATAAACAATATTGAATATTAAAAAAGTAAATATAATACAATATTAATAAATTCATATTTTATAACATTTTATTTATTATTATTAAAAAATATATAAATATTATGTTTTATGTAAAATTGATATTTCAAATTATATCGACTAAATATATATATATATATATATATATATATATATATATATATATATATATATATATATATAAACTAGTTTATGAACCCACGTGGTACGTAGATAAAATTTAATAAATAATTGGTTTTAAAAAGTTTATGTAAAAATCAAATTAAGACATATAAATATTAGATATTAAAAAAATGCAATAATAGTATGGTTATTTGTTGTAGTTATTATTTAACATTATTTACTTTTTAAACAAATTTTAAAATATTTTATTTCTAATTTCATATGTATTTAATAGATATAAGTTTAAATTTCAACTTTATATAAAACATAAATTTTATTAGAAATAAACATAATGTAATATGATTTTATTTGTAACACCCTACTTTTACGACTAATGCCACGTAGGACTCACAGTCCACGTCATCAAATCATAAGCAATGTCATCAAGGGTTAGACAGCTAATTACTACTAAATATCAACATCGGGCATAAGTAACACAGGACGGGAACCAACCCCCGTCAACAAAGTCCGGCAACCACGACATAAGTAAAGGTTACAGTCGTCCATAAATCACTGGCTAATAAGCCAAACCACAAAACATCAAGACTACTTACGAAAGTAGTCACTAACTACTGTCCACGCGGCGGGTCTCGGCTACTGCCCGCTGTATCCCTAGCCTCAGTCCTCGTACCTGAGATCCACGGTTAAAACAACAGTCAGCGGAAAGCTGGTGAGTTACTATAAACAACTTTAAAACAGTTTATAAAATAGTTAGCACAACGTAACAACTGGTAAACAACTCTACATGCGGCCGGCATCAACGGCCCGACGCCTCATCGGGAGCGACCCGGCATAGCCTGCATAGCCCACTCCACGAAGTAGTGGGTTGTCAGGTCCACTGAGTTGGGAATGACCCAACAGGCCTCTACTCTGCGTATCAACGACTATACGCGTGATCCACGAACTCTGCTCTGTGCTAACAAATGTCAACGTATAAAAGGATCCACATCGGACCCGGATAATAAACAACAAGTAAGTAACTCACCTGAAGCACGACTACAACCTCGCTATCGACAGCGATCTCTACAGGTCCCAGGCTTAGCTACGAAATCCTGGCAACAATAAACACAACTACACTGTAACGGCTAGCTACGGAACTCATAACGACTATATTACTAGGCTCCCTAGCTCAACATGAATCAACAAGTCAATGCACACGAGCGCGGCCAGGAGCGCGGCCGAGATCGTGGTCGCGGGCTCCTCGTCGCGGCCAGTCATCTCGGACGCGATGACTCCGCGCTGCCCTTCTCGTCGCGGCCGGGCTCAACTGAGCACGCCCGTGCTCGTCCGACCCGCGACTAACGTCTCGGTCGCGTTCCACTGCCAGCGACCACCTTTAACCGCCTCACCCTGATCGCGGGCGCGACCAGGGGAGCTCGGCCGCGATGCGGCGACGAACAGAGCAGGTTATGCTCTGTTTTTCGGTTCAGCCATGGAGTTTTCATCTCCAACTTCGACTCCATACATAGCAGGGGTTATTAACCGGCCCCATGCTCAACTAATACAACTAACTATTAATCATAACAATTCAACTTATTTCTAGAGCAATCGCTAACCTTGATTCCTCTTTTCTTTCTTGAATTTGAGCTCCGAGATGAAGTTAGAATCGATTCCTTTGCTTGGCTACCTTTAATCTCTCCTTGGCTCCTTCTCTTATCTTTTAACTGAATATACACACATATGAATTCTCATGAACTGATGAAATGGATAAGGAAGTCATCACTCAACCTATATATATACGTTTCCGGTCCCGAACTCAATTAAAACGGGTACGATACTCATTAATCACTGGGTAAGCTTCCGTTAACCCAATTAATCTCGAATTAATAACTCGGGTTTAGAATGTCAATTAACTCATTAAAACAACCCCAAATCTCCAATTACTACTAAACCGGTTATTATCTCAACCGATTAAAATTACACGTAATAGCAATCTATTTTACTGACTCACGTGCAATTTATCAATCAAAATTTACCAACTCATTGAGGCGACTCTTAAAGCCAATAAATAAATTACATGTACCTGCTGCTAGATTCCGGATGTTACAAATCCTCCCCTCTAGAACTGATCTCGTCCTCGGGATCTCAACTCAGGTGAATAGATGCGGATACCGCTGCCGCATGTCCGCCTCGGGTTCCCAGGTAGCGCTGGAACCCTTATGATACCGCCATTGCACTAATACCAGCGGGATCTCTTTCTTCCGCAACTTCTTTATCTTGCGGTCTAGAATAGTCTCGGGATGCTCAACGTATCTCAGCTGCTCGTCTACCTCGATCTCCGCCATGGGAACCGTCTCCTCATGTGGGCCAAACATCGTCGCAGGTAGCTAATATGGAAGGTAGAATGTACCCCACGCAACTCTGGAGGCAACTCTAATCGGTAGGCCTGCGTGCCCACTCGCTCAACTATACGGAACGGCCCAATGAATCTCGGACTGAGCTTACCTCGCTTCCGGAATCGAATCACACCCTTCCATGGGGATACCTTCAGTAGTACCCACTCGCCTACCTCAAACTCTAGCTCCTTGGTCCTTTTATCGGCATAACACTTCTGTCGACTCTGAGCTACCTGTAATCTCTCTCTGACCACTGCTATCTTCTCACTAGTCTGCTGAATGATCTCGGGACCTGTAATCTCTTTCTCTCCCACCTCGGTCCAACACACAGGAGTACGACATTTACGACCATATAACGCTTCGAACGGAGGCATCTTAATGCTGGAGTGGTAGCTGTTATTATAAGCAAATTCAACTAACGGCAAATGTGAATCCCAGCTACCACTAAAATCCACCACACAAGCTCGTAACATATCTTCCATCGTCTGGATCGTACGCTCAGACTGGCCGTCCGACTGGGGATGATAAGCAGTACTCATCTGCACTCGAGTACCCAACGCTCGCTGTAAGCTTTGCCAGAAGGTGGACGTGAATCGAGCATCTCTATCGGAAACTATCGAGGCTGGAACTCCATGTCGGGAGACAATCTCATACAAATAAACTCGGGCGAGCTGCTCCAACGTATAAGTCTCCCGGATCGGCAGAAAATGCGCTGTCTTCGTAAGCCGGTCTACTATTACCCATATCGCATCATATCCACGTGGAGTCCGCGGTAACTTCGTAACGAAGTCCATCGTGATATGCTCCCAACTCCACTGAGGAATCTCTAACGGCTGTAAGCGGCCATGGGGCTTCTGGTGCTCGGCCTTCACCTGCAGGCAAGTCAGACAATGCTCGACGAACTCAGCTATATCCCGTTTCATGCCGGGCCACCAATATAACGTACGGAGATCCTGATACATCTTCGTACTACCAGGATGAATAGCAAGGCGAGACTTATGAGAATCCTCTAAGATCAACTGTCGTGCATCACCGGCCCTAGGAACCCAAACTCGACCCTGTCTCACATACAACCCTCGAGAGTCAGTCTCGAACTCCTGTGACTGACCCAAAATGTGCTCCCTCCGGTGGTTCTCTGCACGCATCCCAACGGCCTGTGCCTCTCGAAGCCTCTCTATCAGGGTAGATGTCACCTCGACCCTGTAATTACGGGCTCGGCTCGAAGATTCGCGCCCCTTTCGACTGAGCGCGTCTGCTACCACATTCGCCTTACCTGGGTGGTACTGAATGTCGCAATCATAATCCTTGATCAACTCTAGTCCCCGTCTCTGGCGCATGTTCAGATCACGCTGGCTGAACAAATACTGGAGACTCTTATGATCGGTAAACAAGGTAAACGGAACTCCGTACAGATAATGGCGCCAAATCTTCAGCGCAAACACGATAGCCGTCAACTCTAAATCATGGGTCGAATAATTCTTCTCATAATCCTTCAACTGACGAGAAGCATACGCAATCACTCGGCCCCTCTGCATTAATACACATCCCAACCCCGTCCCCGGAGCATCAGTATATACGACAAAATCACTGGTGCCTTCAGGTAGGGCTAACACTGGAGCCTGACACAATCGACGCTTCAGCTCCTCAAACACGAACTCCTGATCTTCGGTCCACTCAAACGGAACTGACTGACGAGTCAAACGGGTCAACGGCACAGCAATCAAAGCGAAGTCCTGGATAAATCGTCGATAATATCCTGCTAATCCCAGGAAACTGCGAATCTCTGCTACACTCCGGGGTCTCTCCCAGCTCATAATGGCCTCTATCTTGGCTGGGTCTACAGAAACGCCCTCGCCGCTAACGACGTGGCCTAGGAACTGAACTTCTCGAAGCCAGAACTCACACTTCGAGAACTTCGCATACAGCTTCTCTCGCTGCAACACACTTAGAATCTCTCGCAGGTGCGTCGCATGCTCCTCTACTGATCGGGAATATATCAGGATGTCATCTATGAACACTATGACAAACTGGTCAAGATACGGACGACAGACCCTATTCATCAGGTCCATAAAGGCTGCTGGGGCATTGGTTAGCCCGAACGGCATAACCAGGAACTCATAATGGCCATATCGGGTCCTGAATGCTGTCTTCGCTGTATCCTGCTCATAAACCTTCAGCTGATGGTATCCCGAGCGCAAGTCGATCTTCGAAAACACGCTGGCTCCCTGTAACTGGTCGAACAAATCATCTATCCGCGGAAGAGGATAACGGTTCTTCACCGTTACCTTATTAAGCTCGCGATAGTCTATACACATCCTCATCGACCCATCTTTCTTCTTTACAAATAGGACCGGAGCACCCCACGGTGAAGTACTCGGTCGGATGAAACCACGGTCTAACAGCTCCTGCAACTGACTCATCAGCTCCCTCATCTCGGTAGGAGCCAAACGATAAGGTGCACGTGCAATGGGAGTAGCACCGGGCACCAACTCGATACGAAACTCTACCTGTCTGTCCGGCGGCAACCCGGGTAGCTCCTCGGGGAACACATCGGGGAACTCAGAAACGACATCAACGGTCTCTATACTCTGCTTCTCCTTCTTCGCATCAACTACATATGCTAGGAAGGAGGAACAACCCTTGGCTAAACAACGACTAGCCTGAATTGCAGAAATGAGGCTAACATTGCCCCTACTGCGCTCTCCGTACACCGTAATAACACGATCCGCAGAAACCGGTAGCCGAATGATCTTTTTGGAACAGGCAATATCAGCATGCTGAGAAGCTAACCAATCCATACCTACTATGGCATCAAAACTACCGATCTCTATAGGCAGCAAATCAATCCTGAATGGATAGCCGTCTATCTCTATTATACACTGGGCATAAATATGCCTAACTACAGAAGCACTGCCATTAGCAAGCTCTATGACTAATGGCTCTGACAACTCAACAGGCAAGGCAGTAAAATATGCAGTAAAAGCAAGCGAAACAAAAGATCGGTTCGCTCCGGAATCAAACAACACTCGGGCACTATGACCATTTAAAATGAACGTACCCGAAACCACGTCGGCTGTATCTCGAGCCTCCTCCGCTGTCAACTGAAAAACTCGACCTCTCGCTGGCGGAACAGTATCTCTACGTGCTGAAGAGCCAACAGAACTCTGACCCTGTGCTGGGGGTCTCGAATCTCCCTGCCGCGGAGCTGTGCAATCTCTAGACTGATGGCCAGGTCATCCGCAATTAAAGCAGAGCGGGTCTCTCGATGTACATCCTGTCTGGGTGTGGCCGGGCTGACCACAACGGAAGCAACGCACATGGCGGGGATCACACTCCCCTGTGTGCCTCTGACGGCATCTCCTGCAAAACCGCTCTCTATTAGCTGACCCCGAACTCGACGCTCCTCCCCTCTGCTCGGACCCTGCAAAACGACTGCCCCTGTCATCGGGCCTGCGATCTGATCTCTGAGAAGACCTATCCCTGTGCCTATCTCCTCCCTCAGACTCTGCGCGTCGACGGTCGTCACCTCTAGGCTGAAACTGACTGGGACGACTATCTCTGTCCCGATCTCTATCTCTACCTCTGTCAAAACCACCTCCCTGTCCAGCCGACTGAGTGACTCGTGGCTGCTCGACCACTGGATCTCTACGAGATAACTCGCTCTCTCGTCTACGAGCTAACTCGACTGCCCTGGCATATGTCGGAATGTAACCGGTATCAATAAACTCTCGAATCTCCTTACGCAATCCCATCAGAAACCGATTAATCTTCCGTGACTCTGTACTAATCTGAATCGGCGCGAACAAACTCAAATCGATGAAAATCTTCTCGTACTCATCAACCGATCGCTGTCCCTGAAATAACGTCAGGAAATCAATCTCCAGCTGAGCCCTGCGGTCCTCAGGACAGTATTGCTCCTCGAAACGAGCCCTAAACTGGCTCCAGGTCATCTCATAGGCTGGTCCGTCTCCCATCATATCTCTAATCGTACGCCACCACTGCTGAGCGCTAGTCCGTAACTGGGCACTAGCAAAAGTCGTCATCTGGTCAGGGTGGCATCCTGTGATACGGAAAGCCATCTCCATATCCTGCAACCAGTACATGGCCTTCACGGCCCCGGGCTCGCCGTGATACTCTGGCGGGTGTGCAGCAAGGAACTCCTTATATTTACACCCCTTGCCTGCCGCTCGCGATGAACCAGCTCCTAAATCTCTACCTCCGCCTGAACTCTGGGTCTGGGATTGAATACCCTCGGCACGGCCTTTCTCGTAGGCCTCCTGTAGTCGTCGGGCAAACTCCTCATCTGATACTCGTCCCCCAGTGGGACCCTCGGGTCTCTGCTCATCTGCCATAAGGTCTCTGCATAATACAACAATATTACTATAACGACAATAATATGATTCTACAATTCTTAGACCTACTCATCAGAGATCAAGCCCAAGGATCTAGACACTGGTTTAAGCCTAAGCATCACTAATGATACTTAAACCTTAAACTAATTCTCTGATACCAAGCTGTAACACCCTACTTTTACGACTAATGCCACGTAGGACTCACAGTCCACGTCATCAAATCATAAGCAATGTCATCAAGGGTTAGACAGCTAATTACTACTAAATATCAACATCGGGCATAAGTAACACAGGACGGGAACCAACCCCCGTCAACAAAGTCCGGCAACCACGACATAAGTAAAGGTTACAGTCGTCCATAAATCACTGGCTAATAAGCCAAACCACAAAACATCAAGACTACTTACGAAAGTAGTCACTAACTACTGTCCACGCGGCGGGTCTCGGCTACTGCCCGCTGTATCCCTAGCCTCAGTCCTCGTACCTGAGATCCACGGTTAAAACAACAGTCAGCGGAAAGCTGGTGAGTTACTATAAACAACTTTAAAACAGTTTATAAAATAGTTAGCACAACGTAACAACTGGTAAACAACTCTACATGCGGCCGGCATCAACGGCCCGACGCCTCATCGGGAGCGACCCGGCACAGCCTGCATAGCCCACTCCACAAAGTAGTGGGTTGTCAGGTCCACTGAGTTGGGAATGACCCAACAGGCCTCTCTACTCTGCGTATCAACGACTATACGCGTGATCCACGAACTCTGCTCTGTGCTAACAAATGTCAACGTATAAAAGGATCCACATCGGACCCGGATAATAAACAACAAGTAAGTAACTCACCTGAAGCACGACTACAACCTCGCTATCGACAGCGATCTCTACAGGTCCCAGGCTTAGCTACGAAATCCTGGAAACAATAAACACAACTACACTGTAACGGCTAGCTACGGAACTCATAACGACTATATTACTAGGCTCCCTAGCTCAACATGAATCAACAAGTCAAGGCACACGAGCGCGGCCAGGAGCGCGGCCGAGATCGTGGTCGCGGGCTCCTCGTCGCGGCCAGTCATCTCGGACGCGATGACTCCGCGCTGCCCTTCTCGTCGCGGCCGGGCTCAACTGAGCACGCCCGTGCTCGTCCGACCCGCGACTAACGTCTCGGTCGCGTTCCACTGCCAGCGACCACCTTTAACCGCCTCACCCTGATCGCGGGCGCGACCAGGGGAGCTCGGCCGCGATGCGGCGTTTCGGTTCAGCCATGGAGTTTTCATCTCCAACTTCGACTCCATACATAGCAGGGGTTATTAACCGGCCCCATGCTCAACTAATACAACTAACTATTAATCATAACAATTCAACTTATTTCTAGAGCAATCGCTAACCTTGATTCCTCTTTTCTTTCTTGAATTTGAGCTCCGAGATGAAGTTAGAATCGATTCCTTTGCTTGGCTACCTTTAATCTCTCCTTGGATCCTTCTCTTATCTTTTAACTGAATATACACACATATGAATTCTCATGAACTGATGAAATGGATAAGGAAGTCATCACTCAACCTATATATATACGTTTCCGGTCCCGAACTCAATTAAAACGGGTACGATACTCATTAATCACTGGGTAAGCTTCCGTTAACCCAATTAATCTCGAATTAATAACTCGGGTTTAGAATGTCAATTAACTCATTAAAACAACCCCAAATCTCCAATTACTACTAAACCGGTTATTATCTCAACCGATTAAAATTACACGTAATAGCAATCTATTTTACTGACTCACGTGCAATTTATCAATCAAAATTTACCAACTCATTGAGGCGACTCTTAAAGCCAATAAATAAATTACACGTACCTGCTGCTAGATTCCGGATGTTACATTATTAATATAGTATTATGTATACTTTTTTAGTTATTTAATATTGTCTTTAAAATCTTTATTTATATTTAATATATTTTAATAAATTTATAAAACATAATTTAAAGACATATAAATAAGTATATATAATATGTAATTTGGATGTATAGTATATTATTCATAATAATAACTTTAAATATTAGATAATGAGAAATGTATACAAATGTTGGATAGAGTTAATGATTTATCATAAATGAGTATATATAATATGTAATTTGGATGTATTTGTATTGTATTAATTATGAGAAATGTAAACAAATGTTGGATAGAGTTAATGATTTATTAATATTTATTATAGGGTTTTAAAAATAATAAGTTGTATTCATTTTTTATTTTATTAATATTTGTATTTATCTTTTATTTTATATTTGTATCTATATTTTATATTTGTATTTATCTTTTATATTTTATATTTGTATTTATCTTGTCATATTTGTATTTATCTTTTATTTTATTTTATATTTGTATTAATATATTATATTATATTTTTGTATTTATCTTTTTAGGTGAAATGTAGAGGTGACATGTGGCAAATTGTGTTCTCTTTTATTATATAAAGATTAAGAAACAGAAAAACTTAAAAGAATGTTAAAAAATAACTATTATTTACGTATTTTAAAAAGATCAAATAGATAATACACGTGACAAAAATTTATACTTTTCTAATAAATTTTTTATAAGAATTAATATTTATATTCGTTTAATTTGAAGTAACTAATTATTTATTAAAACTTATTCACATAACACGTGGGTTCATAAACTAGTTGTATATATATAGAACACAATTTTATGCCAAACTATCCAATAAAGTTGATTATCAATTAAAAAAATTATAATCTCAATGTGGCGTTTGGTTCAATAAATAAAATTTAAAGTAATTGATATTTAAATTTAGCTTGTTTTGAACTTTTGATGACAAAAAAGAGAGTTAAATTATAGTTATTTGTCATTAATTTCTTTGTTTATAAGAATTTGACATTCTCATCAACTCATACATAGATTAATTCTAAATATACATGAATTAGATTTCAACCTACATTCTTAAATAATTCTAAAAACTATCTTTTATACATCACCACTAGACATATTATAACTAAATTTAACATCCAATTATTTTGAATTCAATTTCACGAATCAAATGTCATCTAAGGGTTGAATGAACATTTTTTTTTCCTTTCAAATTTGAATATTTGACTTTAAGAATATAAGGTTACTTATCATTTTACAAGAAAATATGTTAAAAGGATTTATTTTTAGTTATAAATCTTATTATTAGTTACACGTAAACTAATAATAAATATATATATATATATATATATATATATATATATATATATATATATTGTTAGGGAAAGCAAAATAAAACAAGAAATGATACAAAACTATGAAAACGCTCGAACCAAATCGGTTTTTTTGGTTTGGCTGGTTTGGTTTGCGAAACAATTTGACAAATTTAATTGAAAGTATATGAGTGAGTATTGATTTGGCCGAGATTTTATGTTCAAACCGGCCAACCCGTGTACATGACCAGCGCAGCCTTTATATTTGGCCAACTATGTGATATGCATAATTTATGAAAAGTTATGGAACTTAACTTTGTATTCAAAAGGTTTAGTTATAGAAAATTAAAATATATTGTCAAAAAAATTTTATTTCAGGTAATATATTAAATTTCTTTCAAATAATAGATTATATTGATGAAAACACATCAATTTAAATAATATTGTCGAAATTAAATGCTAAATTGTGCTAACATAATAGTTTTCCAGTTTGGTCAGCAAAAACTTTCGATGTATCATTAGACCAAACAACCAATCATGATTTTTTTTAAATATTATCGGTTACCTAATCATCAGACAAATTATCTTGATTGCTATGTTTTTATTAGTATAATCTTCTAATTGAAAAAATAATAATAAGTTACCAAACTTAGAAATTTTTAACATTTTTCGTGATTAATCATTTTTAGAAATTTCTCTTTTTTTTTAATTTATAATATATGTTTTATAGACATGATCTTTTAGTATAAGTTTCTAAATGATAATCTACTTTTGATTAATTAATCAAACCTTATGCCATCTAAAATCTATATATATGTATCCTAATAAACGAGTATATAGACACTACATGATCTTTAACCAAGATGACGCTTGCAATACATCCACTTGACATGTAAACTATTAATAAATTTAATATATTCATTTTTAAAATATTATCTTCCATCTATACTAATAAATGAGTAATTATGCAATATTTAATAAAACCAACTATAATTAAAATTGAATTCAAATAAGATAATCTAAATATACTATAATTAGATTTGAATTTAATAAATCAAATATCAATATTTTAAAAAATAATAAGTAATATACCAAAAATTTTATAGATGATTAAAACAAATCAATTATTATACATATATATTGAAATTGCTACAAAAATAATAGTTTATGCTAAATAGATATATTTTATAACATCTTTTTAAAAAATTTAATATTTTTATGTTTTACGTTTTAGTTTATATAGATTTTATATGACAATAATGTATTATAGTAACAAATATATTCTTAAAGAATTATGTTTTAATTTAATTTTTTGATATTATTTTGTTTTACATTTTTATGCTTCAACTACCGTACCAAACTATATATATTCATAAAAACTCTGTCTATTAATTCTAACTCTTATTGATATTGTTCAATTGTAATTGGGCTTTTCTAATCTCTTAATTGCATGTTTTAGAATATATTCTTAATTATTATTATTCTATATAATGCCAATTCATAAAGATGGATGTGTATTGGTCCGACTATAGTTTACTTTGACGTTTGGCTAAGGATATAAAAAAGAAAGTAAACATGGACAAATTATTAGTTAGGAGACTTGAATATTTTATATAAATTTTTATGGATTTCTAGTTGCATCAATATATAGATCACAATTCAACTCTCTTATTTCTTAGCAAATGGTAAGAATTAAGTAAAAAGTTAAAATTGAAGAAAGAGAATTATAACAATTATATATTTATTGTATTTATAAATTTCATCATCTAAAAAACCAGTAAGTTTATCATAATTTTCTTTCTTCTTGATTCCCTTTACTAAGGGTGATATGTGTATCCATCTTTCACCTTTCCATATGGACCATATGGTTACATTAGTGTTATAGCAATTTTTCATTATCTACCTCTTTCATCTTTCTATTAAAACCACCGTAATGGTCATCTATTTATCCTAATACCCTCGCTATTCCTATTTTATATTAAAAGAAAACAAAATAAAAGTGAGAGAAAGGAGTGACACCGCATTGGGGTGGGTATCTAGATTCAAGGTGTTTTCATTGGCACCGATGGAAGGGTGGTGTTCCCCAACGATACCAATGACTAATTGCATCCTATCACCTTAATGTGTTTGGTTTAAAATCAAACTAAATTGATGTTTAATTGAGAACTTTTGTTCACCGATAAATCATGTAGAACTTTGTGCATCGTTTATTCCATTAAGAGTGCACCGAGGGTATTCTGGAATGTTGAATTCATTTTCAAATAATTTTGAAATTTAATTAATCATTTACCATTAATATAGAAATCAACTAGAGATTTTAAAAAGGTCCACCCAAAATCTCTTAATTCTCTCCTTTCCCTCTATTCAAATCTCATATCTCTCTCCCTCTCCATCTTTACCAGATTCGCCAACCACCACCACATGCACCACCAACCACCACCACCACCACTTACACTACTAACCGCCACCGGTTGTCTCCCTCTCTCCCATTGGTCATCTCCCATCTCTCTTTTTTCATTACAAAAGATGCAACCACCACTGCAACTTTCGTTAGGATGTTGAGACAAAGATGATTGAAGATGAACAATGATGATGATGAACATGAACAATGATAATGTTGTTGAACACGTTGAACCGATGATAATGAACATAAACATGATGACGATGATATAACCAATGTTAATGATGAATTGATGCATCACGTAATTATGATGACGATGAATGCGAACCAAAGATGCATCAAGCGATGAACAATGATACATCATGTGATTATAATGATGATGAACGTGAACCTCAGATGCATCACGCGATCCTAAGATCCTATAAAAAATATTATTTTTTCCTCCTAGGTACTACAACTTATATTTTAGATCATAAACTAATTATATAACACTTTAATAAAAGATTTAAACTATTAATTGATAATTAATATATAACCAATCTTACGATTCTAATAACAATTACGATCCTAACAAAGATCGTAGTGGATTGGGAGGAAATCGACCAAAATGTGAGATTGGATCGATGACATATTATCCTAAGTTCCTAACAACGATCTTATAATCTTACTTCCGATACCATGCCACTTACAATTTTACATTGATCTAGATTGATTTTGAAAGTTAGAAGGCCAGTGATCCTCATAACACTGATTCTAACCATTTAACATTTTAACCCATATTGTAACATACAAACCTTTTTTTTTTTTTTTGGAAAGCTATATTTATTCATCACCAAAAATCTTTCAAGAAAAGTAAAACACATAAAACATCATATATATCGTGTAACATTTAAAATTAATAAAGTTATGGATTATATTAATGGTTTGTTTTCCTTTACTTTGTTTGAGACGAAAATTCTTGGCACATGGTTTTAACCTTTTAAAACTTGATTTGATCTTACGAGTTGAAGTTCTCATCACGTAATAAAATTACTAGAAACCCAATTACTTTGACAATCTTGTTTTAACTAAAGTATAGGAAAACATTCTTAACTTTCTTTCACCCTCTAATTGTTATATACAATTTATTGTTTATTTTACCATGCGTTTAAGTATTAATATACATAAATTTATAAGTATTTAATTTTTAGTCTTCGAACTTTGTGTTTCATATTTTAGTACACGATATAAACTACATATATATATATATATATATATATATATATATATATATATATATATATATATATATATATATATATATATATATATATATATGTATATGTATATATACATATAAGTATTGATTTGAATTTTATTGTTAAATAATGGTTGACTCTTGAGACCTAAAAAATAACAAAACAAACAACCAAATGACACACCATAAAAGCAATAGCTATGATATATATATACTTAATTCGTATGCAGATATGCTTAATTCATTCAATGATTGATATATGGATCACATTTTTTTCATTCCGTATATTCTTATCTGATTTTGTCACCAGTTATCATCACATTCTTATACATATTTTCAACCATATCTTTTAAACATATCTATCATTTTCCTAAAACAAATAAGAATATATTCATATTTTTCATTTGTTTTTAAAACTCGCGACGCAACAAATAAGAAGCATTCATTCCGATATTTTTCTCAAACACACTTGCACCAAACTCACTTACCAAAACGCAATGCATACAAAACTCAATCCCACATCATTTCCAAAATTGTTGTGTTCTTATTTCTTAATTAATGTCTAATTAATTGTCATGTGATTACATTAACGATGATATTGATATGCAAATTGATGATAGTTTCTTACAATTGACTTAGGGCTGCTTGTATCGTTTAATAAAATTCTAAGCAATTGAAATTTAAATTATTGAAAATAGATAGAAGATGATAGTGTTTGACTAAGAGTTTTAGTCACTACAAGCAAAGTGTCATTTAGTGACACATACTTTTAGTGACACAAAAAAAATGTCACTATATCTTACTTTTAGTGACACTTATGAAAAGAGTAGGTATAGAACAATCTTTTACCCACACTTTTTCTAAATTAGTGACACAAACACATACATTATTAGTCATTATATATCTATACCCACTCTTTTTGTTGTAAAAAAAGTGTCACTATAGGTATCATAATCATTTACCTACACAACAAAAAGAGTGGGTAAAAGTAGAGTGGGTAAAAGTAGAGTGGGTATAGATATATAGTGACTAATAATGTATATGTTTGTGTCACTAATTTAGGAAAAGTGTGGATAAAAGATTGCTCTATACCTACTCTTTTTCATAAGTGTCACTAAAAGTAAGATATAGTGACACTTTTTTTGTGTCACTAAATGACACTTTTATTGTAGTGAGTTGTGAATAACTGTAATCTAAATTTATATATAAAATTGTAGGAATGTCAAATTCCTAAAAACAAAGAATCTGATAAAATATAAACGAAATTTAACTTTTTATTTTTGTAATCCAAATTCCAAACAAAATAACTTAAAATTTCAATTTCATCCAATTTTATTCCGCTACCCAACCTCAATGTAGTACATGGTTGGTAGCTGAATGGAAACAGTGTAACCATCAAATAAAAACAAATATCAAATATAAGTATATAAGTACCAAAAAAAAGAAAAAAGAAAAAGTGTAACTATCAAATAAAAACAAAAAAATACAACTCATGAATGGAAACAAGAATCTAACATGACTACTTATGTTTTCTATTTTACACTTTTTTTTAATTATTAATATATATACCTTATTGAAAAACTTATTTGTAAAATATTGTTAAAAAATTCATTTGGTATAAGAAGAGTTTTAGCATTTGGTTTAAAAACAATAGCTTTAAAATTGAGAACTAATTAAACTAGCTTTAAAAAGAGCTTGGTTATCCGGTTGATTTTTTTTTTATAATTAAAAACTATAAATTTTTATTAATATTAATCATCTCATGTTATTTATGCTAATTAACTATAGTTAAAAGTTAATTTTATCAAACATATTTATAAAATTAAATGTTTTAATTCTCTTAAGAAACTATAGCTTCAAACGCACGACTAATTTGGCAACCAGGGTCGTTCCTATAGTTTTTGGGGCCCGGGACAAAAATTTAAAAAGGGCCCCTGTAAACATGTAAGTATATGTAGCATTTAAAGATTAAAGGAAACAACCGTGTAAATATGTACGTAAATATCACAATCAAACAACTAGCCAAATAAAGTAAACTACTAGTATTAGTCTAGGTATTAGAGGAAAAAAGTTTTTTGGACCCCTTGGCTGTTGGGCCCTGGGCAGTAGCCCATGTTGCACACCCCAATGGGCCGGCCCTGTTGGCAACATGTACGTACACCCTCTTGACTCTTATTTATTTAAATCGATATCATAAGGTTATTTATAAGGATGCCTTGTAGTTGTGAGCACAGAATAATTATTATTTATACTAAATAAACACGTGCCTATATCCTAAAGCGGCAACTTATGGAACCAGAGAAAAATAGTAAAATACCATTAAACGTTTTAATTGCTTATTGTGTTAAATACTCGTGTATACAAGGTTGATTTATAAAAAGAAATAAATATTAATTAAGATATATAAATTAATTTTATAATATTATAATGTATTAGATTTAGTTAATCATTTATTCTATTTGTTAGATTAGATTTGATGAGAATAGATTTGATTTAAATTTGAAATACATATTTGTGAATAACATGTAACAAACTAAATAAGAAACCGATATGTGACAATATATTTACTATTTTAGTAGAATAGATAGATAGATTTATATAATAATATTATTTTATTAGTACGTAATGGGATGGTTTAGGTGAAGTGTGATGTTCAACCATTATGTTTCGATTTATGTATGAAAAATGCTTTTATATATACATATATTATGTTTCACCTAGAAAGATAATTATACATTATTATTATTTAAATAAAATAAAATAAAATATAAATACGGTTCGTTATTTCTAAAATCTATAAATACTAATAAAATATAAATACAATTCATTATTTATATTACCTATAAACATTTATAAATAGATAAAAATTAATTTTATATCAAAATTATATTGGGTATATACTTATCGATATATTTAATTAAAACATATATTAATTTAGTTTATAAGTTTATTAATATGTATTAAGAATAAATACATATTATATAAACAATATTTAACATTTAAAAACCATAATACATTATTAATAAAATTATCTTTCCTGACATTTATTATTATAAATTTTATATAAACATTATATTTCACGTAAAATTAAAATTTCAAATTATATCGATTATATATACATGTGTGTGTGTTTTAACATAATTTTTTTTTAGAAAAATGTCAAAAAAAAAAAAAAAAAAAACTACTATCATGTTTTATCTGTTTATCAACATAATGATAACTTAAATTTAAATGTAAATCTTATCCTATTTGTATATCTATTTAAAAATTATTTTACATGATTATAAATTTATTAAAATACATTAATAATAAATACACATTATAATAATATTAAATGTTTAAAAAATAAAAGTAGTTAGTAAAACATAGTTCATAATAATTTATATATTGAAAGAAAATACATAAACGGTATGTTCTATATAAATTAAAAATCTCAAATAAATTAAAATTTTAAAATTTTAAAATAATAATATTAATATTTATTTTAAATATTATTATTTGTAAGATTTTATTTTTAATTGTATATATTTTACGTAAACATAATGCGTTAGTAAAAAGAATAAACTCTCAAAAACAGTTATTTAAACAAGTCTACCAAAATACCTAAATCTAATGTTTCTTAAAATTTTAAACAACTATTATAAAGTAGCATGACAAATTCTAACTTTTTATTTAAATGTTTTTATTAAATTGACCTGTTTATTTTAATTTACATTCGTAAAGGGTGGGGCCAGCTAAAAGTGGAGGAAGGCTCCGAAGGAAGATAAAATGCATGGGGACACTCCTAACTCCTTTTCCTAATTAAGCAGTGAATTGTACAGACACACACACACACCCGCATCACCACCAAACCATCCACTTTCTTCCATCCACGTTAGCTATTGTTTTCTTTTTTCTTTTAATTAATGTTTTAAAAGCATTTTTAAAGGATATTTAGTATGAATATGGTTCGTGTGAGTACCTAAAAAATGCAGAGTACCGTGAGTACCTGTGAACACACGGGTTTCAGATGTGAACTTGCTCAAAAAAAAGTTTTTTTTTTCGAATTTTTTTTCATGTTCATTTAGATACAAATAATATAAGACTATACGTAAAAAATTATATACATTTACACTTTCTATCATCTTAAAAGTCATGTGAATGTGAAAAAATTCATGTGAACATGCTTAGTTGTGAACACACGTTCACAACAGCACACTTCATGTGAACACACACGTTTCACATAGTTCTAGTGTGTGTTTAGGTGTGATTTTTTGCAAGTAGTCTTGTATTATTAATTTAAACATGATTATGAAAAAAAATTTCAAAAAAAATGATTTTAAGCGAGGTACCTCCGGTACTCCGCAAAACTAGTGGTACTCATTTGAACCCAAATCTATTTAGTATAATGAAAGAATAAGTAATTATATATACATACATTTACCGTATCCTTTTCACCAATACAAACCTATCACTTGGCCAACCATGATTGGTTGATGGGTTTTTCCTTTTTCTTTAAAATCTTTTTTTAAATTTTTCATAACACTATTATCTTGTGTTATCTATTATTTGACCATTTTATTGTAATAAGTTTTTATTTAATCCTTTTTAACATCTATTATTACAATATTTTCTTACACAATTAAAATTATGATTTTAATTATACATATGTTTGAAGTTGTCTTTTAAAACTATTATGTTATATTTACTTCTAAGAAAAAGATTGTTATTCAAATGCACAATTCAATATTCTAATGAAATCACTTTATAATTAAAATATAACTAATTAATATTTAGATTTTGTATTAAATATGATCATGTTTAACATTGAACAATTCTATTATAATGTTGGCAGACCCTAATCAATATGTTAGAGATAATACAATTATAACTTTATTTGATTTGATCGAAAAACCAACAAATTAAATTGGTGATTGAACCTAATCAATGTCACAATTTCAAATTATGGTTAATGAATATTTAGTTATTAAATTCCGATTCCGATCAAATTTAATAAGACATGGTTTGTAATTTTGACATTGCAAAATCTAGAAAAATCAATGATATGAATCAACTAACAATATCATTTCGCTTTCTTCTTGGATATATATCTTTATACGAGTTTTTCAATTTCACTCTTTGATCCTCTGGTTCAATTGGGTTTCATCATTTGAATTGTTTGAAAAATATTTATTTATTATATTTATTTTTGTAATTAATATTTTAGACCCCGCAACAACACGCATGTCTTCAATAACTAGTTAAACTATATAGTTTATAACTTATTTAATTAATTGATAGGGCACGTAATAATGATTGATATAGAATATGAAAGAAAAAAAAATTACAATTTCATTATCTATTCGTGTTTTTTATTCTCTTCATTTCGATTAAACAAGAAAAATAAAATTTGTATTAATATCAATTCTTCATTCTTTTCTTTTAAGAATCAAGGATCTTGTTACATGGTAAAACAAAAACTTACAATCACCATGTTATTTCTTTTTTTCGATTTTACCATGTCAAATGCACCCTAAATGGTTATAATGTGTAAAGTAAATAGTCAATATGAAATGAGTGGAAATTAGAAAAAAAGTATATTTAGTTCACAAATATTTTCATTTGTTTTTTTATAAACTGGAAATGTTCTTTTTTTTTATAATACATTTTTAACTAAAAATGTTTTTATAAGGTACAACGGTCTAAAGAGTATGTACTGTCGGAGTATAACAAGCTTGCTTGAAACTTCGTTAGAGTTCCCTTGAAACTATGTTTCGCATGGTACAATAGCCTAAGTTGTATGTACTGCCAGAGTATAAAAAACTTGCCTGAAACTTCATTGGAGTCGTACATGTTCTTTGATTTAGAAATGATAGCTTACTATGCTCTCAAAAGTCAAAATGTCACTACAAGAAAAGTGTCATTTAGTGATACACGATTTTAGTGACACAAAAAAAGTGTCAATATAGCTTACTAAAACACCTATGAAAAATAGTAGGTATAGAGCAATCTTTTACCCACACTTTTTCTAAAGTAGTGAAACAAAAATTTTGTCACGAAATAGTTGAGGTCTATAACCACATACATTTTTAGTCACCATATATCTATTTTGACGGAAAACCGAGTGTTAAAGTATGTGTAGGTATAGAGCAGTCTTTACCCACACTTTTTCTAAAGTAGTGACACAAATTTTTTTTCACAAAATACTTGAGGCCTATACCCACATACATTTTTAGTCACTATATATCTATTTTGACTGAAAACCGAGTGTTAAGTATGTGTATATATAATGAGTATTATTAATTTTATACTAAATTGTTTGATATCAGTGTGATTTCGATCTAAAATAATATAATCGATCTAGTTTACACACAACATGATAAACTAGTCGTTATAGTTTGAAAAACAATAATAAATATAACATATCATTATAAATTTGAAAACCAAACATTTGTAAAAAAAAAAAAAAAAAAAGTAATAATGTTTTGTATTGAAGCGGATTGAGAACCGAATAAAAAACCAAGTTTCTTAGAAATCATAGGATGAAGATCCAAATTTGATGTTATATGTACAAGTTAAAGAAACTCGTATACAAAGAGGCTTGTGTAGTACAAGTAAGACATTGTTTGTATTTTATTAAGAGTTCATTTTACCTTTGAATAACTTCTTAATGATTCTATTAAGAAATAAACAAACAACCCTTTAGAGTGTATTAGATAAAGTTGAAGTCAAATAGAGTGAGTCGGCAGGCAAGATAGAAATAGAAAAGTTGAAATTGAAACACGTTAAAAAGGAATGGGACAGGAAAGGGGAAGTGATATTGGGTTGTTAGGGATGCAGTGGACCCACAACTAGATTTTCTTAGTACAAAATGTTTTAATGTTGTTCTAATCATATTTTACCATTTGTTTCCTTTACAAATTCCAGTTCACATGAAAATTAATTAATTCCGGAATTTGACTTGAATAATTAAAATACATTTTGAGTTTTGGAAGTTTTGTGTCAATTATTGATGTGATGGGACATCAAACATGACTTTGCCGCGTCCTCATTCATATATACCATAATGTTAAAATAAATAAATGTGATGTATGTTAGTTTATGTCTACTTTCATTTGCCGGGTTTGAAAGTTGAATGTTGAAATTATATCCAATTCGAAGTCATGGTCAACGTAATTTAATCAAGTTTATACACATTCTAACAACAGGGTCATCGTAATGTTCTCTTTAGTTTATTACCCGCGTATTACGTGAATATTTTTAATATATATATATATATATATATATATATATATATATATATATATATATAAATATAATAAATTAAAAGGTAAATGTATAAATATTATTTTTTAAACAAAAGTATATAAGAATGATATTATTTATTATGACTTATTAATTTTATATATTTCTAAATATATATGAATAGTATATATTTTCTTATATTTTTTAAACTTATATTATATTATAATTAATAAGTTAGTAGACTATTATATTTTGTTTGATTTTATTTAAATTTAAAAGTAGATTTTATTAGATTTGGATAGATATAAGTTAAATTTCTTTATTATTTTTTTGTCCAATAAATGTCAGGTGTCGATTAATAGTGATGGCACGTGGCTTTAACAAGAGATGAGTATAGTTGATTTTTTATTTGTGTGTTTGTGTGTGTGTGAATGACATGTTTGTCGTGCAAATTATGAGAACTTAAGTTTATGATATTTAAATAACTTTGTTGTATCATAAGCTACGTTTAGATGATTTCTTTTAGTACAAACTTTTAAAAAATCATGAACTAACAAACTATATATTGAACCGTAAGTTACTTAAGTAGCTTTTAAAAAGTAATTTGAATGTATAAAAATAAAATTAACAAAACAACCTAATTAGTTATTATTTAAATTTGGTTATTTATTTATATGAAGTTTTATGTCATTTTTTTATTTTTCAATCTAATTCCAACTACTTTATCAAACTCATTGATCCACAAGTTTCAGCTATTAGTTCCCGTTAGTTTTTACCTACACAATAATGTTTTGGAATTCTCAATCTTTATGTTTTGTGGGAAAATGTTTGTTTTAAACCATAAAGTTATTCATTATTTATTACTAGTTTAGCAACTCATGTATTACATGTGTGTAGTTAATAAATGATTGTTTTTTTTATTAAAAGTATATAAGATCAACATATCATTTTAAATATAATGAAAGGTTGATATTAAAATTATAAAATATGAATTTAAATATGTTGTAAGTTAATTAAAATAAACAAATAGTCTGCATAAAATAATATTTTCAATATTATAAAATTATAATGTATCAATTATATGACCAATTATTATATATTATATTTTTATTGTCAATATTTTTAGATTTTAGTAATATATAGTTTAAAGTCACGTTCTCGTATATGAGAAAACTTGTACTTAATTTTAAATTGATTACGTTGTTAACATAATGTTAATTTTTAATTTAAAATTAATATAAAATTTTAGGATTGAAAATAAAATTTAAAATTTAAAACATTTGATCAGATTGACTTTCATTAATAGCGACTAAATTAGATAGTAATTAGTATTAAGTTTTCAAAATAATTATAAGAATAATTTGAATGAGTTATATTAAGAAAATTAGAAGGGAAAATGGAAAATTAATTAGTTGAGAAATGGACATGTGACACTAAATGTTTTGCTTTATTAATATATATAGATATATAGATTCTGTTAGGGTTTTAAATCTCCGAGTTTTGGTAGAAACAATAAGTAATAGAACCTTAACACATGAATGCTTCTAAGTTTCGTATTTTATTTCACTGTTGAATCCAAAAATAAAGTATGGAAAATATTTTAAATATTGCTATAGTTACACAAGGTATGATGTATTAGTGAAAATATTGATCAATCTTAAATTCATTTTAATGACACCCATGATGCCTTAAAATGAAAATTCTACAACTAATTTTACTGGTGTCATTTTTGTGAAAATACTGAAAATAATATGTCGATGTTTTATTTTGAATATATTATCATATTATGTCAATTTTACGAAAATTTGTTAAATAAATTACATATGGAACTGGTATAGCGCGTACCTTTATAAAGTTATATTTTGTATAATGTAATTAATAATTATGTGTTATATATTAAATAAATTATACAGTAAGAATAAAAATATCAAAAACAAAATAAATATTAAAGATGATTAATTAATTATGAGTCGTCATCTAGAATGGATTATCAAGATTAATTGTTTCAAAAGCACTTACAAGTTGCAAATTTAAAGAAGATTTCTAAGTCTCCAAAAAGTTATACGACCAATGTTTGTTTTAATATTTTTAAACCACCTATCGAATTAAATTGCAACAGCAAGCTTTCAAACAACTACCAAACCAACCGCTTTTCAACCAACGGGCCAACATGTTTCAATATTTACACATTAAACCTCAAATTTCAAAGAATTTCTCAAAGGGCCCTTGTAGTTTGTAAACCATATGATCGTTGAATAATGGGACTTCAATTCATTCAAAATATTATAAAATTAAAATGTTGACTTTCTAAAACTTTAATTTAAAGGAAGAAAATAACTACCAGTAATTAATTGTAGTTTGTAAATCATGTGATTGTTGATCAGGCAAAATTCAATTCAGTTGAAAATGTTATAATATTATAATATAATTATTTAATTTGAAGTCAAATGAGTTAGGTTTTCATTTAGTGAGATGATTGAAGAAAAAATATATGTGTTTATACATAAACAATATTAAACATCTGTTTGATGAAATATCATGCAGAAACAAAAATGGTATAATGTTTTAACGCTTGTAAATTGTAATGTCAAATGAAAGGTTTTGTCAAAAAGGAACATTTCTGAACTTGATGACTAAATTGATGAAAAAATAAACTTATAAATCCTAAATAAACTAAACTAGCTAGTGTTATATCAATGTTCATATGACTTTCTAGCAAAAAGCATATATAACATTATGATAATGGTAATAAGACTATAACATTATGTCTTAATTTGTTTAACAAATGTACAAAACTGAGTCCTTTTATGTAGGGAAAAGTATACAAAAAACTAACATACTTTTAATATTTTTCGATTAAGTAGCTGTACAAAAAACGTTTCCATAAAAGTCATTCAACTTTGAATTTTTTTACGAATTTGTTGTTTTATGAGATTTTTTTAATGATTTTTCAAAAGTTTTTCATAAGATTTTGTTAAGTTAAAGGACTTTTATGGAAACATTTAATGTGTAGTGATTTTTACGAAAATATTTTTAAGTTTGGTAACTTTTGTGGAAACGTTTTTGGTACAATTACCTTTTTCGAAAAATACTGAAAGTGTATTGGGTTTTTATATGATTTTTCCTTTTATGTATTATGTAAGTGTGCAACTTAAATCGGATTGATGCTTATATTTAGTTTTATTTTTTATTGCTTTTTAAGAGGTTAAGAGCACTTGCAATGCATGACTTTCTAATTTTCATATTTACTAATATATCTCTAATAATTTAATTTACATTTTAAAAAACTGTAGCTTTATAAGTATATAGTTTGAAAAATGTAAATAACATGATAATATTGTCTTTAAATATGAAAAAAAATATTTAAAAAGTGATGTATTGAACTATTATTGGACCAGATTGAGAATCAGTTCTTAACTTAAAAAATAGACTTTTTAAAAATATTAAAACTCAAAACTAGATGGATTGATTATTATGAGTACTACTTTAGTTCTGATTTTAGTGGTCTTGATTGGTTTTTACTCATCTATAATAAAAGATATAACAAATTTACATAAAAAAGTTTAAAAAATATTTCATAACATTTAAGTACCTCTAATAATAATTAAAATATTTATACTAATCAATTTATCATGATAAACTTCAATGATTTTGATAAGTCCTGTCAGAAAACAGGACAAGTTGTTACGTATGATTAATATCTTCATATAAGTTGTTTAAGCAAAAGTAATAATGAACTTATATATTGTGAATGAAATTAATCTATAATCAACAAATATCAATTTAAATATAATAAAACGATTTTTTTTTAGTCATTTCGACTTTATTCGTTTTTAAGATTTCAAAGGAATTTACTTTTTTGAAGATGCCATTTTTCTCTATCAATCTTAAGGAATTTCACTTTTGCATTTTTTTTTTTTGCTTGTATGTAGGTACGCTCTTCATTGCCACAAAAGAAAAAGGGAAAATGAAAAAAAGGAAATAGTTGATGGTTCAGAGTTCAGACACATTTTGACCTATTTTCAGATGGATTTGATGTTTCATTTTTTATGAACTCATCATCTTCACTAATTTTACTCTAGGGATAATTACTAAAATAGTCAAATCTCACACCTTTATTCACTTTTTAGCCACTTTATATACATTTTACCAAATGGATAATTGCGCGAAAAACCCCAAATTTGTCCGCTTTTTGTGATTAAAACCCCAAACCATTTTTCGTTGCATAGAAAACCCCGAACTAACTAAAAATCAATAAATCAAGGTTTTATCAATGAGTAACGGGTTGAAACCGGTTGTTAATCCTACGTGGACTGGTAAATAACCTACGTAGAATAAATTTTAATTGTTGAAACCGATTTCCAAGTATTACACATCATTTTTAACCACGTTGATAATTTTTAATTGTAATTTTTAAACGGGATTACCTCATCTACGAGCGTTAAAAATGATGTGTAATACTTGGAAATCGGATTCAACAATTAATATTTATTCTACGTAGGTTATTTACCAGTCCACGTAGGATTAATAACCGGTTTCAACCAGTTACTCATTGATAAAACCTTGATTTACTGATTTTTAGTTAGTTCGGAGTTTTCTTTGCAACGAAAAATGGTTTGAGGTTTTAATCACAAAAAGCGGACAAGTTTGGGGTTTTTTGCGCAATTATCCCTTTTACCAAAATAGCCACAATTTACGTTACCACATTTACGTGATAGCCACAATTTACGTGATTTGTACTTTTTTTTTCATTTTTTAATGCATTACGTTACAAAAGGTGTCTGGTCACGTAAATTATTGTACTTTACGTGACCATTTTTGTTCCTTCCCCATGAATGTTTGGTGGGATGTCTTGTCACACTTTACGTGACCAAGTACAACAATTTACGTGACCAAACACCTTTTGTAACGTAATGCATTAAAAAAAAATGAAAAAAAGTACAAATCACGTAAATTGTGGCTATCACGTAAATGTGGTCACGTAAATTGTGGCTATTTTGGTAAAATGTATATAAAATGGCTAAAAAGTGAATAAAGGTGTTAGATTTGGCTATTTTAGTAATTATTTCTTTCCTTTACCAATATTAATCATTTGTTTTTATATACGTTTAATGATAAAAGATGAAGATTTTATCCGGTCTATTTATGTATCTTTGTTTTCATTTACAGAACTACCAATTCTTGCATGATTATAACTTCGTTTGCTACATATACTATCCATAAACAAATATTGATGAAGTTAGTTATCTTATTAAAAAAACGTTTTAAATGTAGAAAGATGAATAAATTTTGTTTTTTTAAAAAAAAATTATTTGTACTTTTCCAATTAGAGGCTTTATATGCAACGGACTACATGTCGTTAGGCCGTCCCAGTCATCGTGAGACAAAAATTAAATAGGCGCTATTTGTTTTTTAAGAGGTTAAATGTCTAAAGTTAAAAAACCACGTCTGAAATTAAGAGGTGGTCTTAAGATATGGAATCTGAAATTAAGAGGTGGTCTTAAGATTGTTTGTTTCGTAATATGAAACATCTGAAAAATATTGCTTTAAATATTATATCTAATCAATTATATATTATATTTAATTAATTTATAAAAACAAAACAAAATTATAATAATTAATATGATAAATATTTTGAATTAGAATAAACTAAACTTGTATTTTAATCAACAATTCAAAAAAAGATAATTATAATTATAATAATAAATATGATAAATAGTTTTAGGGTTTGTAAACTAAAAATTAAAAAACAAACCTCTTAATTCTTTTCCAGACCCAAACTTTCCTCTTAAATTTAAGAGGTAAATTCAGAGGTTTTAACATCTTAACTCTAAAATTAAACAAACAATCTTAATTCATTTTAGTTATGAAATTTAGACTTCATACCCTTTTAAGAGGGTCTTAATTAAAAACAAACAAGACCTTAGGTTATCGTTAGAAAATAAATATATCTTGAAAAATGTGAGAAACACTATGCTTAACTAATTTTATATGTTGATTCACTGATTTTATACATTGATCCATTTATTTTTGAATTTGTGATTCATTATTTATAAACTAAAAAACTAATGAATTAATGTAAAAAAGTAATGTTTTGTTGATTTATTTAATCCAGAATTTATGGTTCATTATTTATATATTCAAAAAAATAAAATTCTAGAAAATGATTTACTAAACAAATTGTTTTTTTTTTAACATTTCAATATTATGTTAGTAGAGACCATCCATGTATATGGCTTAATTCGTTTAAGAGGGTGTTTGGTTTTGCGTTATATACGTGATTGTTAGCTTATTACGTTACAATAACGCAAATAAATGGTTTAAAGTGTTTGGATTGCATACGTTAATAAGTGATTATTTGCGTTTAGCATTTATCCTACCACACATTTTTATAAGTTAAAAATTGTAGCTTATTTGCTTAATAAGTGATTATTTGGTCATTTTACAAGTAAAAACGCAAATCCAAACACTTTAAAAACTGATTATTTGATAATTATGATATCAAACAGCAGAAGCTAAACCAAACACTACATTTCCTGCAGCACTTTTTGTTACATCAATTATCTGATTATTAGTTTCCAAAATGCTACCGCACTTTTTTCAAACGCAAATCCAAACACCCTCTAAGTTCTTTCCGTTTCCAAGTGTTAATCTTTGAAGGGAATTATATGCCGCCACACCGTTGTGTACTATTTTGGAGAAAACTTTCTAGTTGCCAATCATAGTTATAGAAAGCAAAAGGGTGTATGACTATGATGGCCATCAAAAATACTCTTTGGATGGCACCATGATTCTTCAAATGCAAAAAGTATATATAAACATTGTATTTTTTTTAACAGAAAAACAACATATTATGAATTATGAGAGCTTAATCTGGTTTAAATTGTTATAAAATGAAATATATGATTACCTATAAATCTACAATATGAATCCTTATTGGTGGATTAATTTATTTATGGGATATTTGTACAAAAAAAACCCTCAGGCTGGACCATTTTTGGGATTAAAACACCCAAGCATTTTTTTCATTACACAAAAAACCCCCAACTGGTAAAATTTTACAGAAATGAGGCATTACAGGTTGTAACCGATTGAAAGTCACAAGTTTGAACAAAGAAAGTCATATGTTTGATAGTGACCACCATAATTTTACTGAAAAGGTAAATTATTTGAATTAGAAAACAAAAACAAGTGAATTTGCCTGAGAGAAGGTTTGTCGGAGACGAATGATTGGTCAGCAGATTGTAAACGATTCATCCGGATATTAGTCAGTTGGGGGGGGGGGGGGGGGGGGTGTTTGTGCAATGATGAATGGTTAGATGTTTTAATCTTAAAATGATCCAACTTGAAGGTTTTAATCACATGTTGCTTTTATTTTCCGACATATTTTTTTCTAACAAAATGATGATGTTCATTGCCTCCAATATTTATGAATCAGGGTAGTATGTAACTTATCTAATATTCCAACAATATTAAGTATCTCATTCCGTAAAAGTTGTACAAATCTCCTAAAGACATGAGAATTGAAAGGGGTATCCTAAGTCCTAACGCTTCAACTTGGCCATTGAAGAAGGCAAAGGCTGGACGGAAAACTATAATTGTTAGTAATTTCTAACATTGTACCTACGTAAATAAAAAATACTCGATCTGTCACTGTTAGTAACTTCTTTAAAGATGTTTTTTTATTTACTTATTTACTCCAACTATTGTATTGTCTGAAAGATGTTTGTTATTTACGCATACTATTGTATTGGTTAATAATTCTTTAAGGTCGGTTATTATTGGTTTTAACTTTTAATCCTTGATGTAGCAAGTGTTCAATCTATTTACTTTATGATATATTTTACTACTAAAAACTTTCTTATGAAGGCGATTTTAATGGGAAGTTTGAATATATGTGTTTTTTCAGAATGATTATTGTGATTGAAATGTTGATATACACATTCAATATAAGATTAATAGGTAAAGTTTATTAAAGTATAACATTATAATTTATTTATATATCAAAAATAGTCTTACGATAATCACTTTAGTTGTAACAAGTTTTATAAAACACGGACGTCACATAGATTTTGTATGATTTTGCTAGTCAATTTAGAAAATAGATCTTTGAGCATAAGCAATTTTAATTATGCATAAAATTTATATTAAAGTTAGGAAAATTGTCATTAATATCATGAATATTAAAAAGATGTCTGTACAAAAAAAAAACTCTCAAGTTGGATAATTTCTGCGATTAAAACCCCTCAACTATTTTTCATTGCACAAAAAACATCCAACCAGTGAAATCTCACAGAACTGAAATATTACTGGTTGTAATCGGTTAAATGTCACAGGCCACCGTCGACAAGTCACCAGTGACCACCAGAATTTTACCGAAAAAGTAAATTCCAACGAAAAAAACACAGATTTGAACAAAAAATTAAACAGAAAATGTTTGGATTATAAAAAAATAGGCAAATGAGTTTGCTGGAGAGAATGTTCGTCGGAGACGAATGGTTGGTCAACAGAATTCAATCGATTCATCAGGTTGCAAATCAATTTTTTTAAAAAGAACCCCATGTTGATAGTTTTAGTCATTTGGATGTTTTTGTGCAATGAAAAAAGGTTGGAGGTTTTAATCGCAAATATGATCAAACTTGAAGGTTTTTTGCACAATTTTCCTATAATTAAAAGAATGGTCAAAATATGAGTTTATCAAATATAGATTTATACGTTGAGGACTCAAAATAGTTGAGCAACTACCCTTGTTAGTTGAAAACCCATATTATAAATAGTTCCTTTTTATTATATATACACTTAAAATCCATTATTTATGGGGAGTTTAGTGTTGTTGGGCTTGGGTGAATTAAAAAGAAAATACTTTGGGCATAGAAGTCAAAAGGGGTGATTGGGTCCACATTTATTCGTTGGTCCAAAATCTTGAAAAAGTTGTCCATTTTGCCCCTAAATGGGGACTAATTTCTGTAGGCATGTGGGCTGCCCCCACAGCCCTTGTGTTGGACCATTGTGTGATTGCATAATTTATAGTTTATGTGTATATACTTAATTCATGAATCTTCTCATGCAACTGTATGAGGGTCAAGAATCTTGCAATTAAATACGTGGCACATATCTGGATAACCAACCATTTGAAAATGGAAAATGATTTGTATCCAATAACCTTTTAGTTTTTCTAACGACTAACGATTTTAGTTATAGAAAAGTCATGTGGGTGTTAGTCTATTACTTTTAAAATTATTATTATCGATCATAGTTTACATCCGTCACATCTATCTATACTATTAAATTAGTATAATTTTTGTCATTTGTAGTCACCTTGATAATGCCATGTGGCTTCATATCCAATTGACATTTGTAATTTGTATTTTTTTTAAAATATAAATGTTTATTTCTTTTTAAATCTCTAAAAATGTTTCTATTCTTAGGGATCTATTAAAAATTTAAAATTACCCAATCAACATTTAAAAACTTATTAACTAATTAAAATAATGACAATAAACTTTAATATTATTATCGACTATCTTTTTCGTTTAACTTACTTACTTAAAACTAATTATAATAAAAACATGTTAAGTATCGTAAGTATAAAAAGTTTCAATGTATCAAAATTTAATGTTAAATTTTAACTTTTAGTTTATATAACTTTTGAGAAAAAATATTTATCAAAGTTATCCGTGTAATACACGTGTTAATAAACTAGTATCTAATATTTATATTAAGATCCCTTCTTTATTAAGTATATTTGTTCTATATATTATAGAGGTCAAGAAACTCTAAGACATGGAATCCACAAAAAAAAAAAGGTTCAGAGATCAAAACTAATCATCTCTTAAACGGTGTTACATGATTAACTTTCTTCGTATTAGTTATGAGATTGGTCGATGTGACAAGTCCTCCAAAGGATGATTACTCTTTTAAATATACAAGTTTTATATAAGGAAAATCAAGAGAATATAAAAATGCAAGTGAGGTGTTTAATTTCATTGAATGGAAATATTTTTAAAAAGAATTGGCAAATACAGTTACAGTAATTAAAAAGTCAAAGGAGGACTTTGGTGGAACTGATAATTTAGGAACAGTTTTTAAATCATATCATTTAAGGGATAGTCAGGAGTCCAATGGGTTGATGGGACCAAAGATTTGGTGGGGTGGGGGGAAGATGCTCCCTCCATTACAGGAACTCTTCCCACTTTCTTTTATTCCAAATATGTCTCTATAAACCACATGATGTATTTTTCTTTTTATGTATCTATATTGTAATTTGTAACCAATATCTAAAATATCTCTTTTTAAGTTATTTCATTTTTATTAAACATTTATAATATGTTGAAAACATATTCGATCGCTAGTCAATGTGATAGGTTTTGTACAGATTAAACTTACCATATCTCACATGGAAAGAATACAATAAAATGTCATTTAATGACACACAAAAAATGTCACTAAAGTAAAAAAAGTGTCACCATATGTGTCAAAAAGTTTTTTACCTACACACAATAAAAGTGTAGTTGGTATAGATATATAGTGACTGAAAATGTATGTAAGTATAGGCCTCAAGCATTTTTGTGACAGAATCTTTGTGCCGCTACTTAAAAAAATGTTGTTCTCCAATTCTTTTTTATAAGTGACCCTACAATTATGATATAGTGACACTTTTTTTGTGTCACTAAAACGTATGTCATTGAATGATACATCTCTTGTGGTGAAAAAAAAAATATAGAAACCAATGGGAAGAGACGATACAAAATCACTGGAAATATATGTATGACTTTTTTTGTTCTCTTAAAAATAAAAATTTTTTTTAGATGTTTGTCATTGAAGAAATTGTAAGAACGCTAGTTTTTTTTCAAGAAAAATCACAAATTCTCTCAGCTTATTTGACATTGGCCACAGAAAAAGCGATTCATTAAGAGAATCAAAGGCTAGAAATTGTGTTAAAGGGGTGCATGTGCGTGTAAGTTTGGATCTTTTCATGTGATATGGTAAGGTTCATCCGTATAATAACTAACACCTTAGACAAATAAACACGTTTTTAATATTTTAATAAGATGTTTGGTATAAAAGATAATTTGGATATGTAAAATTATTATGAATTACTATATATATAATAATTATATAAAAAATTATGGTTAATAGGGGAACAAATTAAAAAAATAGTAATTAATAAGGGGTAGTTATAGGTGTGCATGAAACCAAAAATCTTAATTTTATGAAAAAAAAGAAGAAAAGAAAGTAAATTGTAATCATAATTCGATGCCGTTTGAAGGTTGTTTGTAAGTAAGACAACTCACTATTTATTGCATTGAATTTATTTCTTTTGACATAATAAATAAACTTTGAAGAAAAAAACAGATTGTGAATGGATTGGTTTTGTTTTAAGCAACATGGCAAATTGGCAATCATGGAGAAGAAATTAAACGTTCTGACATTTAAGAGGAGAGGAGAGGAGAGGACCAAATGCAAATTGTTGACGATATCAATGCACGAGATCGATCATTTTTTTATATTTTCATATGCCATTTATGGAAATCATTTACATTTTTCAACGTTATGTACTCACATAATTCAACCGTATCAATCGAAAATTTAAATAAAAAACATATTAAAATCACTTTTATCAAAAAGAAAAAGATCAAGCATTACAATTGAAGAACTTATATATACACAGGACGATCAAATAAAATAGAATAGATAAAGGCATGTTCAACATATAGCTTTTCAGAACTTGATTAGGGTTGGTTATCAATGATTAACCAAACTAAATTGAGTTTTAGATGGTTAATTTATCAAATATATCAGTTTGAGAATTTTATAAATTTAAATTGAAATAATTGGTTAATCGATTTTTTCGGTTTACCAATTATCTGAATTCTAAAAATTAATTATATTTTAAGTTAAAACTATTTTAACAGTTAGCTTTTGAATACTTTTAAAGGTTCAACTTGAAGAGGCATGACTAAGTTACAAGTTATTGAATAAATATTGTTACAATATTGGTTAAAAGATTGTATAATAATAATAATAATAATAATAATAATAATAATAATAATAATAATAATAATAATAATAATAATAATATATAAACATAAAAAAAGCTTTGTATTTTCACCAAATTAAAATGTAAATATATAGTTTAATTATTTTCGGTTTTAAAATTTAATACATAGATCAACTAATGAGCTAAAATGTTATATATTGTTATGATAAATGCTAATATTCATGTCTAAAAATTTAAATTTATAATTTTTTTTGGTTGTTTTTCAGTTAACCATGCGTTATCAAAATCGTGAACCAAAACTAATTTTTTTATCTCAGTTAACTAAAGCGAAGATCATAAAAAATATGGCTTCGGTATAACTTCAAAATCGAAACATTTCGTCAATTTTTTATAACCCTATGTGGCGTTTGGTTCGTAGAATTAAATTCGAATGGATTGGAATTTATAATTTAGTTATAATGTGTTTGGTGGTGATGGATAAAAGATAGTTTTTAGTATTGGTTAAGGATGTAGTTTGGATCTAATTTATGTATGAGTTGGGATCTAATTCATGTATGAATTGATATAAATGTCAAATTCCTATAAACAAAGAAATTGAGAACAACTAACTACAATTAACTCTTTATCTTTGTTATCAAAAGTTCAAAACAAGTTAAATTTAAATTTCAGTTACTTCAAAATTTATTTCGTAAACCAAACGTCACCTAAATGTATGAGAGTTTAAGCTTATGAATTTTACGTTTTACAAATTTTTAGTTATTTTTTTTTATCCATAAGTTATATTTGGGTGTGTTTTTATTAAAGCCTATTAAGACCATGAACCATAACTTTTAAATCATAAATTATTTTAAATAGTTTAAATTTACATTAAAATAAAATTATATAAATAAATTTAACTAGTTATGTTTATAATTTGGTTTATTTATTTATCTTACACTTTAAATCATTTCTTATTTTATCATGTAATATAGTTGTTTTTTTAAGTTATATATGTATCTGTTATAAAACTACATTTATATGTAAAAATAATACAAATTGATGTTAGAAACAACTCAATAAAATAAATCGCATGAGTTATCACATGAGTAAAAAAGTTATCAAGTGTTACTGATATTTGAGCTAGTTTTGAAAGCTACCATTAAAAAAAAGTACAAGCTAAATTTTTTATTTTAATAAAAGTCTATTTTTTAAAGAATATAAGTTTAAGGTTTTAATAATCTTTGTATCAAACATATATATTTCGTGACGACTGATTTATTGTATTTTATATTTAATATATTTTCTAAAGTTGATAAAAGGCAATAGATACTCAGTTGGAATATATTTCATGATTAGTGTTTGTAACTCGTAAGTTGTACGTTATATTTGTTTGATGAAGGGTAGATTATAAATTTTATTTTATTTTTTGCTGCTTTTACGATTTATATATATTTGATAGAATGATATAGGCATGATTTGATTTTATATAAATTCTTTATATGTCGTGTTCTATTTGATTGGTGGCATGTGGTTAGAGTTTCAAATCGACGAACTTTTTAACCTTCTTTTAAATTATATAATTTTCATGTCACGTGGAATGTTTTATATTATTATTTATATTATATTTATTATGCTGTGTATTTTTATTTTTTATTTTATTTTTAAATAAAGGGTTTATTATGAAAAAAACAAATATGTTTTCACGTTTTTTTACGTTTTCGTCCCTTCATGTTATTTTTTTTTTCATAAAAAACCTCAAGTTATTTTTTTCCTTTTTGGTTTAGTGAAATTTGGACATTAGACCACGGTTATAATTTGTGAACCGGGTTTTAAAAAACTGAAAAACCGGGTTCTAATGTCCAAATAT
Source organism: Centrapalus pauciflorus (assembly GCA_020465985.1). Taxonomy (NCBI): domain Eukaryota; kingdom Viridiplantae; phylum Streptophyta; class Magnoliopsida; order Asterales; family Asteraceae; genus Centrapalus; species Centrapalus pauciflorus. The sequence continues at coordinate 63,711 of JAANYP010002100.1, read as the reverse complement.
TATTAAACCAAAAATAAAAGAATACCTTGAGGACTTTTATAGAGAAAAATAACATGAATGAACGAAAACGCAAAAAATATAAAAATGAGTTGTTTTTTTTCATAATAAACCCTTAAATAAAGGACCAAAACATTTTACGTTTCAACGGGGACGAGACCATGCATTCACACATGGGATTAATGGACCCAGTATTTTTGATTTTTTTTAATACGACTATGTATGAAATATTTTAGACCTTAAAGATTAATTTTTTTTTTTTTTGAGAAGCTATCATATTAATACGGGCCATCCAAAGACCAAAAGAACACCACAATCTACAATTCTCCAAGAAGGAGAAATACAAACAAATTACAACATCACAACTTTATAAATTATCAACTAGAAGTGACCGTTGAAAAATCATAAATCTCACTTCTAACTCCTTTTTTTGCATCAATTCTTGAATCACAAGAGAGCACTTTGTTGGATCAACGGATAACAATCTTCCATGTTATAAAAAAGTCAATCCTCACCTGAACTAAAACACATCCGGTGTTGGAAATCCGTGAATGAACTTGGAATCTTGGATGTTCTTCGTGATCGTGATTGAGTCACTTTTCTATAACAATTATTTGTCCTAGTGAGTGTCCAAGTATTGTTATGGGATAATCACAAGAAAATGCATTAATTCTTACTGCTAATTTTGTTTGTATATATATGCTTCAATTAACCCACGAAATCAAGTCGATAAAATAAGTTAACTTCTCATTTAACCAACTAAAGCGATTGAAACAAAAAATTATTGGGTTAATATTGAAAAAACCCTATAAACTTTTCTCATTTTCACGATTACGTCCCTAAACTGTTTTTCCCATTATTTAAGTTCCTAAACCATTTTTGTATTATTCAAAATGATGTATTTTTGACTGGCTACCAGATGAGTATGTAAAACACAACCAATAAAATACAAAGTTTAGGGACTTAATCGCTAAAACATGTAAATATAGTGAGTTTTTTTTAATAAGACAAAAATAGTTAAGGGACTTAAACAATCAGAAAAAAAAAATTTAAGGACTTAATCACAAAAATAAGAAAAGCTTACGGGGTTTTTTCGATATTAACCCAAAATTATTTTAACTATGGCGATATCTTAACAGCACTAATGCTGTTAAACTAACAAACTTCACAAGATTAATGTCTTGTTCTAATAGCACCCAAGGCTTTTAACATAAAAACTCTACGTTAACAGCACCAAGGCTGTTAAGATAACAATGTCCAAGCTGTTAATATAAGTTATAACAAGGTTGTTAAGATAAGCAGTCATATCTTAACAACCTTTTGTCTTAACAACCTAAGCTTAGCTTTCTCATTGAAGTTAACACACCGTCAGGGGCTCCGCCCTTTTGACCCCGCAACGGGGCGCAACCCCTTTGACCCCGCTATAACGTCCGGGTCTTAACTTTGACCAAACTTATACGAGTGTGCACTCTGCAACTCCTATACTCGTTCTAGTTCTAACCAAAGCCAATTATATTGGTCAATGAATTACACTAAAATAAAAATAACTGGTTCTTCCAATTCCACATAATCCAAATTGTTAGAACAACACTCACCCTAGAAAAGCCTTTGAGACATTTTTGTTTTTACCAAGAAGATTACCCTGAATAGGGAAGCATTTCCAATAGAAAATTAGAAACTCGAAGGTAAAACAGAACCCCACTAAGCCCATACTTTCCTCCAAACCCCTATGAGTTTACTGCATCGAAACATAACGTGTGACACTGATTCATTCATATTACCTCACCGAGCACCCAAGAGACTTGGAATATTACCGCCTTTATAAATCAAGTTATCCAGTTGTCACTTGGCAGCTTGTATCGACAAGCTCTCCGTTAGCGTATATTTACTTTTTCGGGAACTCACGAATTCCATATCTTCACTTCCCTCCCAACTACTATGTTATAAAACTTCATATGAAGTAACGAAGTCATACATTTTGTCGAGTGAACTACCTTCTCCTCTAGCCTCGATCCATATCCAAGCATCTTCCAATCTTGAATGCAGAGCAATTGGCTTAAGCAAATCCATTAGCTTCTTAACGTCTACCATCAATCTACCCATCGATAAGATTCTTTAGTTTCAATTGGTCTTCTAGCAGCCATCAACGAAAACCCAACGATTACTTTTTGTCTTCCAGAATAATGGTTGTCATTGTAATTTGTATTAAGTTCATAAACGCTAATTAACATAACAAAAATGATGATTACTTTTTGAAATGTATTTAAACGTTACGAAAAAAATATAAATATTTATATTATATAATAATATTTTGGGTTTAATACGAAAAAAACAAGCACGTTTTCATGTTTTTTTGCGATTTAGTCCTTTCGTGTTATTTTTTCTTAAGAAAGTTCTTAAGTTATTGTTTTCAATCCAGTTTTCGGAAAAGTTTGGTTTTTCTTCATAATCAACTCTGACTTTTTCTACAAAAAAACCAACATGTTTTCACTATTTTTTTCTGAATATTTCACAAACTTAAAGAATTTTGTGAAAAAGTAAAGTAAAATTCCAAAAATCACAAACAAATATATAAAGATAAAAAACAACACGGAGGGACTAAACCGCAAAAACATGAAAAAATGTCGGTTTTTTCATATTAAACCTTAATATTTTCTCTTGCAAATCAACGAACCCTGTCAAAAATCCACCTAAGTCGTTCATAATTTAATGGTAACAATCAAATGGAACCCTGTCAATTATTCGCCTAAGTCGTTCAAAATAACCCGTCGACTAATTTTGTAACTAAAAACAAATATATAATTATCAAATTTAAAAGAACGCGTATTTTTAATTTTAGTTGTTTGTCGTTTCATATAAAATGAATATTTTAAACATATTAATTATTATAATTAGAATATATAATTAGTTTAAAAATTGCTTTTCATTAAATCCTATATGTTGAATATGGAACTTTGAAATTAATCAAAATACGTTATATTCTTATATGAAATATTTTCAAAGAACATGTACGTTTTCATTCTTAAAAATACTACATTATGATTATTTTTTAAAAGCTCAAGCTAAATATCACATGTACGTTTTCATGCTTTATAATTTTACTTTTTAAATAGTTTTAAAATGGATTGACAAAAAGGTAATCAATCTAATATTTTTTTTATTGTTTAAAGCAATCAAGTTTATTTGTAATAGAAAAAAAATAAGCAAAATTTAACCTTTTTATCATCTAAGGTGATTGATTACTTTAAAAGATTAAAAAAAAAATGTTTGGTTATTTTAAATATTAAAATTATGTATAGTTGGTTACCTTAAATGACTAAAAATAAAAAGTTTGATTTTCTTTTCTAGAGTAAATTACAAAAAAAGTAACAAACTTTGTATTTTTATTGTTTAAGGTAAATGAGTTTGTTATAGAAAAACGCATCAAACTTTTATTTTTTATTATTTAAGGTAATCAGTTATCATAAACAATTAAAAAAATGAAGGTTTAGGTACCTTAAACGATAGAAAAACATATAAATGATTAAAGATTAAACTTTTGATTCTTTTCTAGGATTACTTTAAACGATAAAAAAATGAAAGTTTAAATCTTTTTCCTATTGCAAACAAACTTCATTATGTTAAATAATAAAAAAGATAAAGTTAGTTACATTTTGTTTAATAAACTTAATTATCTTAAATAGAGGTGTAATTGAGTCGATTCGACTAACACCAAGCTTGAGCCCGAACTAGACACTAAAACTCGAGCTTGAAATCCACCAAAACGTGAGCTCGATCGAGCTTAAGTTTTGAAACTCGAGAGCTTGGCTCGATAAACCACTCGACACTATTAGGGTTTTGGGTCGACTGAATTTGCGAAAAAAGAAATCGAAATATATTTACAAAATATTTAATGTAATTTTATCCCAACAACAAGCAATAAGAGTAAAAATATAAGAATGTAATTTTTGGTTTAAGATTATATCGTTTGATTTATATATTAGTAATAAAAATATAATATTACAAAGTTGAAGGGTAGATGTATAAACATGTAAACTTAGGTTCGCAAGCCTATCGAGTAGACTATTTTAATACCCAAGCTCGATTCAATTACTACTCGAGTAGCTCGAGTTCGAGCTCGGCTCAATTAACTACGAGTCGATTTCGAGTCGACCCCGAATAACTCACGAGTTGTATTGTCTCGTTTACACCCTAATCCTAAATGATAAAGTATGAAAGTTTGATCATATTTTCTATTGCAAACAAACTTGATTACTTTAACAATAAAAAAAAAAAAATTGATTACCTTTTTTAGAATTAACCCTTTAAAATCATCTATTTTTTTGTAAAATTAAAGTCTACCTTATAATAATGGGATTCAACTAATTATATAACAAACATTTACTTTTAAAATAAAACATTTAAGTAAAGTGATATATGTAGTTTACAAACTCTATATAATAATACAATGTCGAGATAAATTTAATTTGTTGGTTTCGAAAGAGTTTATGATAACACAATAACAAACAAACTATAATGTATGAGAAAGTGTGAATACACTTATAAAATTATAAATCTTAGTTTTATTTATTGTTGTATCATGACTTTCACAATGAAAAGTTGTAAAGATGAGATATCAACCTGTAAAAAAATCAGTATGGAATAAAAACCATCATGAACACAAACGATAATCAATAACACAAATTCAATTACAAACATGATAGTTAAACAAAATGAAACGATAGGAGAGAACTTTATAAGTAACAATAGCATGATAGAATCTTCAAATATATACTTCAAAACTAAGAAACACAATCTCAAAAAAAAAAAAAAAAAAGAAGTATTGAGTACTTATATGTTTACAAACTTTATTACGAAATAAAAAGTCATAAATGAAGATATACCATCAACCTGCAAAAGAAATCAATAGAGAAATAGACCGTCACGAATACAAACTCTAATTGGTAATGCAAGTTCAAATAAGAACATGATAATCTAAAAATGATAAAAAAAGAGAGAAATTTTTATAAGCAACAAACAATATGATATAAAATGATGTAAGATTGAGAGTAAATCAAATATAAGGGTAAATGAAAAGTTAAATTAACTAAATTAGTTTGTAGTAATCATCACAAATTAAATAAATAATGGTTAGCATGATTAAATAATATAAAAACAAATGTGTATTGTTGACTTGTATATTATGCATTAAAAACTTGCACGTCGATTTCAATATACGTTATTTTACAATTTGTATATTTTGCATGACAAATGATACCTTTTAAAGTTTAAGAATTAGGTGGCGTCTGGTTTGTAGGATTTTAACAACTCATTTAGGATTTGGATTTTGAAATCCTCTTATGTCATGTGTGACACCCTTTGCCACAACAACCACCAAACACAATACACCCAGGATTAATCACCAACATACAATAACATAATGATCTGATAACCTAAATTAAGTGCGGAAGCATTAAAACATAAATAAAGTGGTGCAATAAGTGTTAAACACCCTATGGTGCTATCAGGTACCAAGTCTAGGTCTACACACCCATACATTTATTACAATCATCCAGAATATATTACAACATTTGTCCCACAATATAATTACCGATTGAGTAGCAGATATCTTCCAAATCTTCCAAATCGACCTAACTAGAAGGTCCAGCCGTAGATTTTCCTTTGCCTGTAAAAAATACAACAACTAAAACGTAAGCGAATGCTTAGTGAATACAAAGATTGCGCATATTATAAATATTTATGAAGCCCAAGAGTAACCCCGACGACAAACGTCGTATACTCTCTTCGTACACCAAGTACGGACCAGAGCCGCAGCCCCTTCGAGCCCAAGGCTCGGCATTTACACATACCATCTGAGACAAACGAACGATCGGGGATGACATACTGCCTACCGGACCTGGAGGGATCAGCTCCAGCGTCATATAGCGCAGTAACATCAGAGTAATCGATGCGACCCACCGGTCCATCACTAGATGCACAACAATCGAACGGACATGCAACAAGTAAGAATGTGCATCTAAATCTACGCAAGTTAGTAGAAATCCAACCTAAACAAGTGAAACAACAGGTCTCAGCAGGCAAAGCTTAACATAAATCAGATATAATCATGCGAAATCTACTGTACTCACAGTGGGTGCGTATTATCTTTTAACCAATATTATCTCTCTTCGGGCTTTCAACCGGATTCCACCAAGTACCCCACTGTGGGTTAAACAACACCACAAGGGACCTGTTATATCAATTACAACAAATTCCTCATATCATTATCCGTTTAATTCATAAAAATCAAGTCTCGTAAGTTTTGCAACGTTTTCCCCCATTTCGGGTCTACATTCAAATTTAACCCATAACTAAGTTTGAAACCCATTTCAAGTTCACAACTTGACCTTTGAATAATTCTTGCCATTTTATGTGTTGTTTATAAGTTCCATTCAAATTATACAAGTTTAGAGAGTACATTTCTCAATTTTAGGCATTAAACTCGAATTTAATGGGTTAGATTCGAAATCAAGCATCAGATTCGAATTTTACACATCAGATTCGAACCCTTAGGACAGATTCGAACCCCCCCCCCATCAGATTCGAATTCATCTTCGAATCTGATGTCAGATTCGAAGCCTCCCCCTTAGAATCTAATAGTACAACTTCGAATCTAGCACCAAACTCGAGTCTGTTCTTACATTTCGACTCTGTTCTTGACATATTCGAGTCTGTTCATCATTTCAACTTAAATCCTTCATTTCTAAGGCCTAAAATCAGTGTTATATCATGTATGATGCATATATTCGATTCTACTATGCATATAGTATCATAATCCAGCAACATTTCAAGCAAAACAAACTTAAATTTGCATAAAATGATAGATTCGAGATTCCTGTTCTTCAAAACCAAAACCATAACTTAAAAAGGTTCGATTCTTACCTCAATTCGTATGAAATCTGAAATCCGTTTGTAGATTGTTGTTGTACTCCTCGATATCTTTCCGATGACGTATAATTCTCGAAAATCCGACGGTCGGTTTGTGATTTATCTTAGAGAGATGTAGAGAGAAAATTTCTAGAGAGATAGAGTAGAGAGAGAGTGTAAACTAGAAAATGAAGCCTATTGCCCTTTATATACTATTTTCGTCATTTTTGCACATTTCACCACTCGAGCTAACCGGTTCCATAAAATACTGATTTAATCTTAGAATTGTTATAAATAACTTTTATAATCTTAATTTTCCACAAAATTGATTCTGAGTTCAATTTTCTCAAAAATAGCAACAAACTTTGCTAAATATCCAATATGCATAATAATCGCCCAAATTCAACTTAAATACATAACTTTCCACCTAATTAATCAAAATACATCAAAAATAAGTCCGAGGATGTTACAGCATGGGCTCCACCACGCTCAACTTCGTCCTCGAAGTTACTCGGACTCAAACAACTTCGGATACTTTCTTAACATTTCCGACTTAGCTTCCCACGTATGATTTGCTCCTTTATGATGCTTCCAGCGTATAAGCACCATTTCTATCTCCTTGCTCCTTAATTTCTTCAACTTAGTATCCAGTACACACTCCGGCTCTTCTACATACCGGAGCCTTTCATCAACTTGCAGTTCAGTATGGTCAGCCCAATCCTCGTTTCCAGTGTTAAACGATTTTCGAAGATTCCCAACGTGAAATACTGGATGTACGCCCGACATCCCCTCAGGCAATTCTAATCGATATGACTGATTTCCAACTTTTTCAACAATTTTAAAGGGTCCGACAAATCTCGGAGCCAATTTGCCCCTCTTAACAAAACGAGTAACACCCCTCATGGGTGATACTTTCAAATAGACCCAGTCATTCACTTCAAAATTGATCGGCTTGTGCCTCCGATCATAGTAGCTTTTCTGACGATCCTGGGCCGCCTTCATGTTCTGCCTAATCAACTGTATCTTCTCGTTTGTTTCCTGAAGTAAGGCCGGCCCAGCGATTGGTGTTTCACCCGTTTCTCTCCAACATGTAGGAGTCCTACATTTCCTTCCATACAAAGCCTCGAACGGAGCTTTCTTGATCGTAGCATGGTAGCTGTTGTTATACGAAAACTCTATAAGTGGCAGGTGATCGTCCCAATTGCCACCAAGATCTAACACACACGATCTCATCATGTCTTCAAGTGTTAAGATGGTTCGCTCACTCTGACCATCAGTTTGCGGGCGGTAAGCTGTACTCATTGCTATCCTTGTTCCTAACCCTTCTTGCAGTGCCGACCAAAAATTCGAAGTAAATCGGCTGTCCCGGTCCGATACTATGGACCTAGGCACTCCATGCCTAGAAACAATCTCGTTCATGTAAATTTGAGCTAATTTCTCCAACGAATAACTTTCACGAATCGGTATGAAGTGAGCCGACTTTGTTAACCGATCCACGATTACCCAAACCGCATAATGCTGTCGCTTAGTCTTCGGCAGTTTCGTAACAAAATCCATAGTAATGTGCTCCCACTTCCATTCCGGAATGGGAAGCGGTTGCAGACTGCCATAAGGTTGTTGATGCTCAGCTTTTACCAACCTGCAAGTCCTACATCGTTCAACATACTGCCCTATGTCCTTTTTCAATCCCGGCCACCAAAAGTCTGCCTTTAGGTCGTTGTACATCTTTGTGCTCCCAGGATGTACAGAAAACTTAGATTGATGTGCTTCCTCAACGATCACATTTCTCATACCACCATATTTCGGCACCCAAATTCTTCCATAAATTCCTTTCAATCCCGACTCACTTGTTTCCATGTTCTTAACTTGTACTTTAATATCCTCAGCACCAATATTTTCATCTTTCAAGGCTTCTTCCTGAGCGGCCTTGACATCATCAATTATCGTGGAGGTCAGCATTGTAGACGTCATCATATAACAGAAATCTTTAGCATACGCTTTCCGGCTCAAGGCATCGGCTACTACATTAGCCTTCCCGGGGTGATAAAGGATTTCACAATCATAATCCTTTATTAACTCCATTGATCGTCTCTGCCTCATATTGAGCTCCTTCTGACTGAAAATATATTTCAAACTCTTATGGTCCGTGTATAATTGGCACTTAGTCCCGTAAAGATAATGCCTCCATAACTTCAATGCGAATGTTACTGCAGTTAACTCGAGATCATGAGTCGAATAATTCTTCTCATGCTGCTTCAACTGTCTTGAAGCATACGCTATAACCTTCCCACGCTGCATCAATACAGCACCTAATCCCAACCTTGAAGCATCGGTATACACCACGAAGTCATCATTACCTTCCGGTAAAGCAAGTATCGGTGCTTCACTCAAAGTCTTCTTTAAAACGTCAAACGCCTCTTGCTGCACAGTCTCCCAAACAAAAGGCGCATTCTTCTTCGTTAAAGCAGTCAAAGGAACTGCAACCTTAGAAAAATCTTTGATAAATCTCCGATAGTATCCTGCCAACCCCAGAAAACTTCTAACCTCAGTAGCTGAACACGGCGGCTCCCAGTTCTTTATTGCTTCAACCTTAGCCGGATCTACCGAAATCCCGGCTCCAGAAATTACATGCCCTAAAAACTGTATCTGTCGTAGCCAAAACTCGCACTTTGAGAACTTGGCGTACAACCTTTCTTTTCTTAACAACTCCAACAGTTCTCTCAGATGTTCAGCATGTTCTGCTTCAGACTTAGAATATACCAGTATATCATCAATAAACACTATCACCGACTTATCCAACATCGGTCTACAAACCCTATTCATCAAGTCCATAAAGACAGCCGGGGCATTGGTTAACCAAAAAGGCATAACCAAGAACTCGTAATGCCCATAACGTGTCCTAAATGCTGTCTTAGGCACATCCTCTTCTCGAACTTTCAGTTGATGGTACCCCGATCTCAGATCAATCTTAGAAAATACACAAGCGCCATGTAATTGATCAAACAAGTCGTCTATCCTCGGCAGAGGATACTTGTTCTTAATCGTCAATTTATTCAGCTCCCGGTAATCTATGCACATCCTCATCGTGCCATCTTTCTTCTTTACAAACAGTACCGGAGCTCCCCACGGTGATGAACTCGGCCGAATAAAGCCCTTGTCCAACAACTCCTGAAGTTGTGTCATCATTTCTTTCATCTCGGTTGGGGCAAGACGATAAGGAGAACGAGCTACCGGTGCAGCTCCGGGGATCAGATCAATTCGAAACTCAACTTGTCTCTCAGGCGGCACGCCAGACAAGTCTTCCGGAAACACATCCGGGAATTGTGAAACAACCGGCACATCGGCCAAAGTTCTCTTCTCTGCCTTAGCATCAATCGCATATGCTAAGTACGCATCACATCCCTTTGCAACAAGCTTTCGAGCTTTTGCAATAGTAAGCAAACACAGATCCCCGCTTCTCCTATCCCCATATATACATATCTCACGCCCCTCCGGGGTAGTTATCTTTATCATTCGGCTCTTACACACTATGTGGGCTTCATTCTCGATCAACCAGTCCATCCCGACTATGACATCAAACTCACTGAATTCTATCGGTATCAAGTCCAAATTGAAGACTACATCTTCAATTACTAACGTGCAGTTACGGTAGACATGATCTACTTTTACAAGAGTGTTGCTAGCAGTTTCTATATCAAAAACAGCAGATAATCTAGATAGTGGCATGGCAATTCTTTGTGCAAACATAGTAGAAACAAACGACCTATTGGCACCCGAATCAAATAAAACTCGTGCAGGCATAGAATTAACTATGAACGTACCCGTGACGACCTCCGAATTTTCCCTTGCCTCCTCTGCAGTTATCTGAAAAGCACGAGCAGGTGCCCTCTGTGACTGACCCCGGCGGTTAACTGAACCACCACTCGAACCTCCAGACGAGCGTGTTGATGATGGGACAGCAGCCGTTGGAGCATTCTTTCTACAATTTCTGCTATAGTGACCCCACACCCCACACTTATAGCAAGCATCACCCTTCCTTGGGCAGTCATTCTGAAAATGTCCCAGCTCCCCACAGCAAAAACAAGCACGTCCGTTAGGGCATTTGCCAAAATGCTCCAGGTGACATTTGTTGCAGTATTGTGGTTCGGTGTTGATAGAGTATGCACGAGCACGACCGCGATCAGAAGAACCAGATGGTCGGCGAAAAGACTGCTGTGACGAGTATTGTGAAGACCGGGAAGATCCCGAGTATCCACCCTCCCTTTGGCGCTTCGGCGGTGACGGCTGTGTCGGATTGGTGGAAGCAGCAGCAGACCCAACAGAGTAGCCTGACATGATCAGAATCTGCTCTACATTTCTGGCAGCCTCAAGTAAGCCAGCAAATGTAGGGTAGCGGACGTTGCTCATAACCCTCCTTATTTCAATGTCAAGACCAGCCTCAAACCTGGTCACTTTCCTCTCTTCAGTGTCCACCTGATGAGGTGCGAACAGACTTAACCTCGTGAACTCCACAGCATATTGGGACACCGTCTTAGTCCCCTGTACCAGTGCCATGAACTTTGCTTCCAACCTCCGGCGCTCATCAACCGGACAGTACTGCTGAGTGAACAAATCCTTGAACTCAGCCCAAGTCATAACAGAAATCTTCTCCAATGTCAAAGCGTTCACCATGGCATTCCACCACATAATTGCGTCATTAGTGAACATAGCAGTAGCATAGCGAACCATGTCCTTCTCAGCACAGTCGCTGATTCGGAATGTTCGTTCAGTTGCTGTTATCCATTCCAGCGCGGCAACAGCATCTCCTAGTCCATTAAACTCCACAGCCCCATTTCCTTTAAAGTCCTTAAAACGACAACCTCGGGGTTTGTTAGATGACCCAGTGTTGTCATCTTGTTCCTCATTGTTACCCCCTTCCTTCTCCTTGTTCTTTCTCTTTTCCTCTCTTCTTTTAGCATCGGCCTCATCTCGAGCCCGAAACTGTTCTTGAATCATTCGATTCTGCTCAGCCATCATGGCTAGCATCATCTCTCTGGCTTCCTCAGGTGTCATTCCTCCAGACATGTTCTGAAAATATAAACATATAACTTGTTTAGTAACATGTCATAAATTTAAAGACACCATTCATTTGTCCCGTATGATAGTCAATTTCTTATAATTACTAGATCATAACCTATCTTAGTTCAGATCATTACTTAGCATCACTACATATCATCACCTAATGTTTGAGATCAAGACCTCACGGACACTTGAATCTCAAACAACTGCTCTGATACCATCTCGTGTGACACCCTTGCCACAACAACCACCAATTACAATACACCCAGGATTAATCTCCAACATACAATAACATAATGATCTGATACCCTAAATTAAGTGCGGAAGCATTTTAAAACATAAATACGTAGTGCAACAAGTGTTAAACACCCTACGGTGCTATCAGGTACCAAGTCTAGGTCTACACACCCATACATTTATTACATTCATCCAGAATATATTACAACATTTGTCCCACAATATAATTACCGATTAAGTAGCAGATATCTTCCAAATCTTCCAAATCGACCTAACTAGAAGGTCCAGCAGTAGATTTTCCTTTGCCTGTAAAAATACAACAACTAAAACGTAAGCGAATGCTTAGTGAATACATAGATTGCGCATATTATAAATATTTATGAAGCCCAAGAGTAACCCCGACGACAAACGTCGTATACTCTCTTCGTACACCAAGTACGGACCAGAGCCGCAGCCCCTTCGAGCCCAAGGCTCGGCATTTACACATACCATCTGAGACAAACGAACGATCGGGGATGACATACTGCCTACCGGACCTGGAGGGATCAGCTCCAGCGTCATATAGCGCAGTAACATCAGAGTAATCGATGCGACCCACCGGTCCATCACTAGATGCACAACAATCGAACGGACATGCAACAAGTAAGAATGTGCATCTAAATCTACGCAAGTTAGTAGAAATCCAACCAAACAAGTGAAACAACAGGTCTCAGCAGGCAAAGCTTAACATAAATCAGATATAATCATGCGAAATCTACTGTACTCACAGTGGGTGCGTATTATCTTTAAACCGATATTATTTCTCTTCGGGCTTTCAACCGGATTCCACCAAGTACCCCACTGTGGGTTAAACAACACCACAAGGGACCTGTTATATCAATTACAACAAATTCCTCATATCATTATCCGTTTAATTCATAAAAATCAAGTCTCGTAAGTTTTGCAACGTTTTCCCCCATTTCGGGTCTACATTCAAATTTAACCCATAACTAAGTTTGAAACCCATTTCATGTTCATATATTGACCTTTATATAACTCATGACATTTTATGTGTTGTTTATGAGTTTCATTCAAAATACACAAGTCTAGGGAGTAGTATTCTCAATTTTAGGCATTAAACTCAAATTTAATGGGTCAGATTCGAAATCAAGCATCAGATTCGAACCTTGTACATCAGATTCGAAACCCCCTTGTCAGATTCGAATACCCCTTCGAATCTAACATCAGATTCGAACACCACCTTAGAATCTGATGGTACACCTTCGAATCTAGCACCAAACTCGAGTCTGTTCTTACATTTCGACTCTGTTCTTGACATATTCGAGTCTGTTCATCATTTCAACTTAAATCCTTCATTTCTAAGGCCTAAAATCAGTGTTATATCATGTATGATGCATATATTCGATTCTACTATGCATATAGTATCATAATCCAGCAACATTTCAAGCAAAACAAACTTAAATTTGCATAAAATGATAGATTCGAGATTCCTGTTCTTCAAAACCAAAACCATAACTTAAAAGGTTCGATTCTTACCTCAATTCGTATGAAATCTGAAATCCGTTTGTAGATTGTTGTTGTACTCCTCGATATCTTTCTGATGACGTATAATTCTCGAAAATCCGACGGTCGGTTTGTGATTTATCTTAGAGAGATGTAGAGAGAGAATTTTAGAGAGAGAGTCTAGAGAGAGAGAGAGAGATGGTGAAAATGAAGCCCTTTTGCTCTTTTATTCCAATTTTCACCATTTTGCACATTTCTCCCCTCGACTTAACCGGTTCCATAAAATACTGATTTAATCTTAGAATTATCATAATTAACTTTTAATATTCATAATATTCCATAAAATGATTCCGTGTTCAAATTTCTCTTAAAATAGCAACAAACTTCTAAATAACCCAAATACATAATAATTGCTTAAATTTTAACTTAAATACATAACTTTCCACCTAATTAATCAAAATACATCAAAAATAAGTCCGAGGATGTTACATTAGTTCTCGATATTTACTCATATATCTTTTGATTTCTGGCCATTTGACATTGCATGTGAAAGCGATGAAGAATTGTGCCAAAGCATCCAAATAATGACTGTACATGTATCGTGGGCCTCCGGTAAATGATGCAGGGCAAAATTACTCTTGTACCAACATCAGATCCATCACGATCACCTCTAGCAATTGCATCATACAAACCTGACAAATATTCATTCTAATGTCATGTTTTTTGTTCCGGATATAGTCCAATCTTATTAGTTCTATGCTACAATATGCATTAACCACATACTGTCGGAACAGTCTTCCTCCTCTCGCCAGCAAGCCATAAAGATTGAATCGATCATGTAACATGTAAGCATAATACATGTTCATTGTTAACCATCTATTCCTTGTAGAATGGCTTCTACTTGAGTTGTTTAATTTTAAGGATGGATGAACGCCAGGTTGGCCATAGATGAAAAGCAAAGGAAACTGTAGCGACATGCCATGTATAACTGATGAAGCTTATTAGTTCTCTGAGGCATGCCATCTTTTGCTTCAACAATTACATCATAATCATTTTGGGTTTTCTGGCTGTTTACAAAAACAATTGCGCCAAGCGTTTCAGAAGTTGGGGCTTCATAGCCTCGGATACCACTTGAACTATATAATCCTAATTTTAAATTCAGATAAATCTGTCTCTTTGCATTTATCTATGGCTATCCTATATAATTTAACGACCTCATTATGCTCATCAAGGAAACAAATTAATGTTTGAACAATCTGAGAGCTCAAATTGTTACCATCATGTTCGCTAAAGTGAGACATTCTATTGTTAACCTCATTTTGTGAGTCATATATGTATAGTTGCAGGAACCGTGGAGGATCTCCTTCAACTAGGCATAACGTGTCAATCCAATGGTAGATTTGGCCAGAAATTTTAAATACATAGGGACCTCTTCTGGTATTTATGGATTCATCAACATGAGTACCAAATGAAGTCATACTAAACATGTTGTATGACCGTATGTTATCTAAGAAATGTTTATCTTTAAACAAATCTTTAATAAAATCAGGAGGTTCTCGCTCAGTCTGTAACACAACTTGTCCTCCTGCACAACAGTGATGGTATCGAATCTTACTATCTTTGAAACGTGTCTTTAATCGTTCTTCAAACCAAAATATTGCATTGCAATATTCACATGTTTCATTACAATCACCCAGGTCAATATAGTTGTGTGATAAGCCTGCATAAAATAATACCAAAAGAAAGTAAAATACCATCATTAAGAATATACATAGGACAAAGTTGGTTATTTAAGAAACTATTACAAACACATACGACATAATGTTCATATTGAGATGTAGATTGAAATACATACTAAAGTTTAAGATGATCACACACACACATATGTATGTTTATATATATATATATATATATATATATATAGACTGAGGTTCAATTGAGATTTTTTATGCACCAGGGAACCTCAAATAACTTTTATACACCGAATAATGTAGTAAGGGTGCATTAAGGGCATTTGTGGAATATTGAATTAATAAGAATTATATAATTAATTAAATTAGATTATATTAAATTAAATTAGGATACTACTCTTAACAATAAACAACATTCCTTTTTTTCCACTCCCCCTTTTTCTCTCCCTCACCCCACTTTTTCTCCCTCCACCACCGACCTCTCTCCCTCGATCTCCCTTTCCCTTGGATTTCCGGCCGCCATCTCCCATCCTCTCTCTTTCTCGGCTTGCAAGACCACACTACCATCGTCGCATGCATCGTTAACCACCATCGTCGGCAACCACCATGCCTCTATCCATCTCCCTCGACAACCACCCCACAGTCGCATGTCGTCGCCATGATGATGAACAACGATGACGATGATCGATGAACAGACGATAATGAACGATGAATGGGCATGATGAACAACGATAATGAACGATGAACGATAATCTTTGCTATGCATATATTGATGAACGATGAATGAAGAATATGAACGACGAACACGATGCATAGATGAATTTGTGTATTTTTTTTTGTTAAATGCGTCTTTTTTTAACACGATGGATAGATGAACACGATTAACGATGAAATGCATCGATCTCCATCATCTTTTTTGAATTTGTGTAATTTTTGTTAAATTTGGAAGTGTATCAATTGAATTTATTTAGCATTTATTATTTGATTATTTGTTGAAATATTAAATTTAATACGGTATGCACATTCTCCAAAATGCTCTTCCTTGTTTGTTCCTGCAATGCACGGATGCATAAAATTGTTCAACTATTTATCATTTTGACACTAATCTAATCCATACAATTTTTTGATCTAATGGATGATATAGGTTCTTTTGTACCTCGATGCGTAAAAGTTTTCAATTGAACCTCCATATATATATATATATATATATATATATATATATATATATATATATATATATATATATATATATATATATATATATATATATATATATATATATAATATGATTCGAGAGAGTACCACCTATTATGCAGCGCACCAGAAGATATCACCTTTAAAAAAACTTTTTTTAGAATTTTTTTTTCATAAACATGTTTCAATTAACATTATGAAGATCATATGTAAATTTCATATGCATTCACATCTCCTAGCTACTAAAAAATGACGTGAACACACACTTATATAATTTTGAATGTATGTGAATGTGCAATTTATGTGATGCGTATTTTCATGCACTTAGCGTGTTCAGATTTGCGTGAAATTCACATATAATCTGTGTAATGTTAATTAAAACATGTTCATAAAAAATTTCAAAAAAATTACTTTTAAGGTTGGTACCTTCTGGTGCGCTGCATAATGGGTGGTACTCAATTGAATATATATATATATATATATATATATATATATATATATATATATATATATATATATATATATATATATATCTCGTTGATTATGATATGGAAAAGAGCCACAAAACTCATAATGAGTAAAATTAATTAGTAATTTAAAAATATTCATTATTAAATAATTAAATTTATATCACGTTTGATTCTTTTGAACTTTTATGACCGTTGAAGAATTGTAGGTATACATACATCATCAATGACATAATCAATAAAAGCAACACTCATAATCTTTTAAAAGATCACAAACAAACCAATAAACTGGTACACATATAACATCTATACAAGCTATTCTTGGTTTTATATGGAAAAACAAAATAAAAAAGGATTAGGTCCAATATATTTTAATAAAATCTTGATTGATGTGTACAAGTTAGAATGAAATAATCTTCTGGAAGGGTGCTGCACCAGCAGCTTTCACGGGACTGAAACTTCGATTAAAAGATTGTAGCAAAGTTTGTTTGTAACAATTTTCTTTGATCTCGGGTAAAACACAATCGTAATCCCTACCAAAGGTACTAATGTCTATTGGGCGTATAACAGTTGTTTCGTTTTAAACTGGTGTAGACACCATAATCAAACAACTTTCTTAAGCTCATAATGCGCACCGGCTTTAATTTCATTGTATACATATATGCATGGGTCTCAAATGTCATTGTAATAGACATATGTCTCGGTTGGGTCTGATGATGATTTTAGACAAAAGCAGGATCCAAGACATGTAGAAATCATCATGCAGCAGACACATAATGAAAAAACACACATGGTAATAAGTGAATGGAAACAAAATTAACATTATGGTCATGGAATAACAAAGTTTATATTTAAATAAAACACTGTGAACGAAAATAACACCTAAGTTCATATTTCAAGGATAATATATCTCGTGTAATGAAAATAAGTTTGCCTATTATCATCAAAAGAACACAAAGACATCTAAAAGTATGGAAAGAATAAATAAAAGGCTAACAAAATAAGCATAACTCGCAAGAAACTAAAGTAGAAATTGATTGAATTGTTGCCCTTCAACACCCTCAGCTCTCTCTAATCCATCATTTGGATTTTCAATCAAACGAGATGTAGATCGTCCAATAGATGTATGAACAACTTTTGTTTCTAATCCCTCACCTACCTTAGTCTTCTTTGTCCTTTGCGTGATATGTATCAAAGATGATTCAAGGCTTTCATCCTCACAGGTTAAGTGCTCAACAATTAATTCAGACATAGAAGAATGACCATCATGTTTTCTTTTATCATTCATTTTTGGTGCAATAATGATTAAAGACTAAGTATGAAGCAACATTTTATGAACATCAATTTATAAAGAAACGTCAATGATAAATACATCATTTTAAATTGTATGATAGATGACCAATTAAAAACTATGTTAGTAGAACACATAGAACATGTCAGGTAACTATACATAGGTAACAATAATGACAAGATTACATTTAGTACAACACGATAGCTTTATATGAGGCACGTAAGTAACAGAACTTGAAAGACAACCTACAATATTAACATAGAAAATGATTGTAACATTGAAATAGGTGACTTAAAAGAACATGAGAAATCATTAAATAGTAATGCAGATACAATCATCAGTTTAACATGATTACCTATTCTGTGTTTTTTAACTTGATAAGCCTACATTTTTTGCACAATATTGTCTACTTTTGCTATAATTGTAGTCATTTATTTCAAAGCCAAGTGTTCATCCAAAAAACCTGATTGTGGATTTGGATAATAGTGTTTATACTCAACTGTTAGCCTCAGATAAAAAATTTATGCAATTAGATATGGTTGCTATTTGGAGTTTGCAGTGATACTGTGTTGGTGGCTGTTAATACAACAGAGAATCTGTTATTCCTATTGGGGATGCATTTGATTTTAAGTGCTACTATCGAGATGATAATATTTTTTAGCAAAATAGTTCGAGAAAGAACAAATTACAAATAAGCATGTCAGCAAAATGCATATGGTGACACTAAACATAAAAAAATTAGTTGTTAGCTAAATAATTGGTTCACAGATAATTGACACATATAAACATAATTTTTATTTTGTTTCTTTAAGGCATACACTGACCTAGCAGAAACCACAGAGGACCTATTACATGATGAATGAAAACAACAAATGCAATACAGGAACACATATCGTTCAAAAAATCAACATTCTTAAAACTAAATAAGTGATTTCGAACTACAGGAAATATGATTTAGGAAATAATAACTGCAAAATAATCTTTAACATTAACAGAAAGACTTACTCTACATTGGACAAGCACTAAATTTCCAAAGCAAACATGCAATACTAATAGAAAAAGAAAGCTAGATTATTATAAAGCCACACCCAAAAGTTGAAAACAGAACAATAATAGAAAAACAGGGGAAAACTATATGACTTACTTTACGCCGACAAACATTAAACTTTCAAAGATAACCTGCAATAGTAATAGAGACAAAAAGTTACTTTATAAAACAACACCCAAAAGATGAAAAAACAACTCAAAGAAAAAAACAATGAAACAAAAAAAAAGGATGTATAAATATGTAACAACCTAACTTTTAGCTCAACTAATTATCTGATTATCGAACCAATAATGTAATTTTATTACATTATTTGAATTATAATTTAATTAAGTTTTGAAATATTTAATTAAATTATATAAATATTTATATTATAAATTAATAAATTATTAAAATAATTAAATAAGAGAGATATAAGATACGAAAGTGATAGTCGGTTAAGTAGCAAACGTAACTAGTTGAAGTATATAAACGGAATATAGAAACATAAAATCAGATTTCTCTCTCTCTCTCTATACTCTCTCTCTAGAATTTTCTCTCTCTACTCTCTCTCTACATCTCTCTAAGATTTCTTCTAAACCGACCGTCGGATTATCAAGATTTATAAGTCATCGGGAAGATTACGAAGAGTACTACAAGATTATATGGTTGCATGTAGGATTACGCATGAATTTGAGGTAAGAATTATGTTTTAAAGTTATATACTTTCGGTTTTTAAGTTAGAAATTCGAGTTTAGCATTTATATAAGATTAAAGTTAGTTTAAACTTGATTTTAACTAGAATATGTATAATATAATTGAAGCTAGCCTTAATACTTAACATATTAGTGATTTTAAGCTTAGAAATTCATGTTTCTAGGATGTAGATTATGAACAAATTCGAAATATCAAGATCAAAGTCGAAAAATGCATGAACACTCGACTTTAGTTGTTAAATTCGAATAATGGTGCAATTTGACAATAAACTCGAATAAGGCATTCGAATTTATGAGTGTTGTTCGAAATTGTATATAGATTCGAAGATATGCTTCGACTTTAAGCCATAAAATCGAAATGGGTTCGAATTTAAGGTATTGACTTCGAATTTGATCATTAGAATCGAGTTTGGCTTCGAATTTAGCTATAGATTTCGAATTTAAGCATAAATATTCGACTATGAAGTTAAATTCGAATTAGGGTTTCGAATTTAACCTTGTATTCGATTCTAATTATAGGTTGAAGCTATGGATTCGAATTTGAAGATAAATCAAATGTGTATTTCGAATTTAATAAGAGAATTAGGACCCCATACTCTAAATTGATTATTTTGAATGAATCATGTAACATCCTCGGATTTATTTTGATGTATTTTGGTTAATTAAGCGGAAAAGTTATATAATTAAGTTGAATTTGGGCAATTATTATGTATTTGGATATTTAGCAAGTTGGTTGCTATTTTTAAGAAAATTGAACTCAGAAACAATTTTGTGGATTATTATGAATTCAAAAGTTATTTATGATATATCTAAGATTAAATCAGTATTTTATGGAACCGGTTAAGTCGAGTAGTGAAATGTGCAAAATGACGAAAGTAGTATATAAAGGGCAATAGGCTTCATTTTTCTAGTTTACACTCTCTCACTACTTCATCTCTCTAGAAATTTTCTCTCTACATCTCTCTAAGATATATCACAAACCGACCGTCAGATTTTCGAGAATTATACGTCATCGGAAAGGTATCGAGGAGTACAACAGCAATCTACAAACGAATTTCAGATTTCATACGAATTGAGGTAAGAATCGACCTTTCTAAGATTATGGTTTCGGTTTTGAAGAACAAAAATTTCGAATCTATCATTTTATGCATATTTAAGCCTGTTTTGCTTGAAATATTGCTGGAATATGAAAGTATATGCATAGTAGAATCGAATCTAGGTATTATACATGATATATTAGTGATTTTTGCCTTAGAAATGAAGGATTTAAGTTGAAATGATGAACAGACTCGAATGGGTCAAGAACAGAGTCGAAATGCAAGAACAAACTCGAGTTTGGTGCTAGATTCGAAGGTGTACCATTAGATTCTAAGGGGAGGGCTTCGAATCTAGGCATAGACTCGAAGTGAGGTTCGAATCAACCCCTAGATTCGAAGGGTAGTTCGAATCTGATGATAAGGGGTTCGAATCTGATGCTAAGGGTTCGAATCTGATGCATATGATTCGAATCTGATGCATGGTTTCGAATCTAACCCATTAAATTCGAGTTTAATGCTTAAAATTTAGAATATTACTCCCTAGACTCGTGTATTTTGAATGAAACTTATAAACAACACGTAAAATGGCAAGAATTATTCAAAGGACAAGTTATGAACTTGAGATGGGTTCAACTCAATGGTAATATGGATTTGAACATAGACCAAAAAGGGAAAATATTGCAAAACTTACAAAACATGGTTTTATGGATTTAAACGGTTAATGATATGAGGAATTGTTGTAATTGATATGACAGGTCCCTTGTGGTGTTGTTTAACCCACAGTGGGGTACTTGGTGGAATCCGGTTGAAAGCCCGAAGAGAAATAATATCGGTTAAAAGATAATTACGCACCCACTGTGAGTACAGTAGATTTCGCATGGTTATATTTGTTTTATGTAAGCTTTGCCTGCTGAGACCTGTTGTTTCATTGATTGTTTGGAATTCTACTAACTTGCGTAGATTTAGATGCACATTCTTACTTGTTGCATGTCCTTTCGGTTGTTGTGCATCTAGTGATGGACCGGTGGGTCGCATCGATTACTCTGATGTTACTGTGCTATATGACCTGGAGCTGATCCCTCCTAGGCCCGGTAGGCAGTATGTCATCCCCGATCGTACGTTTGTCTCAGATGGTATGTCTAAATGCCGAGCTGTGAGCTCGAAGGGGCTGCGGCTCTGGTCCGTACTTGGTGTACGAAGAGAGTATACGACGTTTGTCGTCGGGATACTCTTGGGCTTCATAAAGACTTATAAAATGCGCAATCTATGTATTCACTAAGCATTCGCTTACGTTTTAGTTGTTGTATTTTTTACAGGCAAAGGAAAATCTACTGCTGGACCTTCTAGTTAGGTCGTTTGGGGAAGATTTGGGAGACTCGGCACTATTTAATCGGTAATCGTGATTGGATAATGTTGTATTATATTCTGGATGATTGTAATAAATGTATGGGTGTGTAGACTTAGACTTGGTACCTTATAGCACCGTAGGGTGTTTAACACTTGTAGCACTACTTTATTTATGTTTTTAAATGCTTCCGCACTTAATTTAGGTTATCAGATCATTATGTTATTGTATGATGGTGATTAATCCTGGGTGTATTGTAAATGGTGGTTGCTGTGGCAAGGGTGCCACAAATCATATGATAAATACATAAAATAACAAGAATATATGCTTTAATGACTAACTATATATGAATGATTATATATATACACAAAACTCTTTAGAGAATATAATGAACAAAGAATACAAATGAAAGAATGAGAATGATGATCATGTAATCAAATTATAGATTTTGAGATTAAAAGATCAACGAATGAACCATGAGCTTATGAATTGAATGAACACTGAATATATATATTATTCAGATGATATAAGAGCTACTAAATATCAGAAATGCTATTAATAACAGATTGAGCAACGAGCAAAATGACGAGCATCTGAAAGTATGATATAAGTCAGATAGTGGTTCTAATCCACTACAGATTGTGAGCAACAGAGCCAGAGCCAGAAACCACAAATAACCAATAACTGTGAGTTGTAGATTTTACTTTAACTGCAAATTATGTGAATTGAGACTTTTGTTGCATGATCCTGATTTTATTGGCATTCTGATCTTGAGCTTATTGATATATATTATCATAGTATATTTACCATGATTTGTTGAGTTGAGCCTTTATTCTCCTAGAATCTATTTCATTGACGAGTCATTTGATTGTTAAGCTTAACTCCATCACTATTGCTCAGTGTTGGGTTAATGTTAGGCTTATGATGTGCTGATTTACGTGATGAAAGCACAGAGGGTAGCTAGAGCTGAGCATTCCGATGATATCCATATAGAGCTTTTACTGGTAGCTAGCCCAGTACGTGGCTGATCCCCACTAAGGATGCGTGTGTATGGATTTATCATCATCCGAGCATTCCTTATGAATTTGTCTAAAAGTCTCAAGAGCAACAACAATTTTATAACTGGGAGCTGAGCAAAGTCGCGCATCAAAAGAGCATAAATTGGCCAATGTCCCTTTGAGATTGAGCTGTGCATGAGCCTAGTGCAGTGCATAAGCAATAGAGTTGAGCCGTGCATGAGCCGAGTGCAGTGCATGTGCTTCCGCGTTCATAATTGCATGTTAAATGTGAAATTCTACATTCTCACTAAGCAAATAAGCTTACCCTGTTGTTGCATTATTTTTCAAGTAAAGGCAAAGGATTGGCTGGACCTAGTTCATAGGTCAGGACTTTGAAAGAGCTTGAAGTGCATTAGAACCTGTTCCAATACCTTGGTACTCGATTAAAGATAGAGCTTTGGGGTTTGGGCTAGTTTATATTTGTGCTTTAATGAAATAGTCTAGAAGTTTGTGCCCTATTGATAAACTTTGTCTCTGTTTGAAATTAACTTTAATTCCGCACTGTTAATTTTATCTTAGTTTCATGATTGATATTGCGTTGCTACTGGGCCTTGACTTGAGACCTTTGAGAAAACTTGGGTCTCACAAAATAACATGGAAAAAATTAGAATATGTGTTGCAATATGGAAAAAGAACATTTTTCTTATGTGTTTTGGTGTTGGGTTCAGTAGGAAAAAAATAAAATTTGGTTGTCAAGACAAAGATGTATTGGGAGCAAAAGAACTCTCCAATAGAAAGAAAATATACATGAATAAAAACACAAGAAACGTCATATGTGTAAAACATGATAAATGAGAAAGTAAAAGGAGCATGATTTGGTTGTTAAAACAAATATCACATGTTGGGAGTAGAATGAGGGTGTAATAAAAAGTAAATACACATAAATGGAAACACATTAGACATCGTGTTTATAATCATAAGAACAACATAACATGCAATAGCAACGGAGACAAAATAATTACTTTATAAAACAACACCAAAAAGATGAAAAAACAACTCAAAGAAAAAGACAATGAAACAAAAAAAAGGATGTATAAATAGCATGGAATAATTGGAATATGTGCTGCAATAGGGAAAAAGAGCATTTTTCTTTGTGTTCTGGTGTTGGGTTCAGTAGGAAAAAAAAAACAAAAATTGATTGTCAAAACAAAGATGTATTGGGAGCAAAAGAACTCTCCAATAAAAAGAAAATATACATGAATTAAAACACAAGAAACATCATATGTGTAAAACATGAAAAATGAGAAAGTAAAAAAAACATGATATGGTTGTTAAAACAAATATCACAGGGTGGGAGTAGAATGATGATGTAATAAAAAGCAAATACACATAAATGGAAACACATTAGACATAGGGGTGTGCAAAATAACCGAACCCGAATAACCCACCCGAACCGAACCTTATTCTGGTTAAATGGGTCGGGTTATTCGGTTTTCGGGTTTGTTAATCGGGTTAAATGATAACCGAATAAAGTTTTCGGTTCGGGTATCGGGTGAGAAGTAAAAAAATTGGGTTACCCAAATAACCCGAATAACCCATATATCAATAATTAAAAAATTAATAATAATAATATATCATCCCATCTTGGCATTTTGCGTATACTTTAGTAAAGACGTAGGTTTTTATTTTTTACAAACAAAAAATACGTCTCTTTTCGACTCTTCCACGGTTCCCCATAATATAAATATTTAAGTACATAATTTTAAACTTTTTAACCCGCTTAACCCGTTCTACCAATTTTACCCAACCCATTTAACTCTTTTAAACCATTTTATAGAGGATTCTATTTTTATACTAAAACCGATTAACCCATTTAACCCAAACCGAATAACCCGATACCCATTTAACCCAAAACCGATTAACCCGTTCTCTTATTTGGTTCGGGTTCGGGTAGTTAACATATACCCTCATACCCGAATAACCCGAAACCCGTTTAACCCGTCCGAATAACACCCCTAATTAGACATTGTGTGTATAATCATAAGAACAACAATAAATACTATCTGTATACCTATACCTGAAATTTTCAATGAAAGTGCAATGGTAGTGTATTAAAGAGCAGGAAACGTGGGAAATGAGGAAGAAAACGAAAGTAAGAAGAAACATATATTAAGATGGATTAAAAGAAAATACAAGTAATGATAACATATAAGTAGAAAGCAGAAAATTTAATTAGTGTACAGTAAGCAAATTAAATTATTATATTGCCCCCAAGAAAAATCTAGAGAATTCATATGGCAGGGCAAAAACATGACTATAATATAAAATTTTAGTTAGGTACAAAAAGACATGACTATAATATAAATTTATGTAGTATGCATATAGCAAAGTAAATAAAGAACTCATTCATCTTAATAATAAACTATAATACTTAGCTAGCATGCAATCAAAACAACTGAAATTAGAAAAAAAAAACATCAAAGAGAACAAAAAGATCAAAATTTAACACAAAAGAATGGATACAGTACCTTAACTTTTCAGTCCCGCACAACAATCCTTAAACCAATGACTTAAGCAATCCTTCAATTGATAGTTAAACGAAGACAAATCAATTCCACAAATAGAAGAACTGCAAAACAATAAGAAACTGAATAGAGGAATGAGGAAGGAGAAAGCAATGGGCACGAAAACAAAATACACCAGCAATTACTAAAGATACCTAAATGGAAAACCAGTAGACCAGAGCGTCTGGGAAGCATTCCTTTCGAGCCCTAATTTTCGACCTCGCATCCGCCCAATTTTACATTTTTTAGAGTGGCAATTTGAACCCTAATTGTCAATTTCACCTGATTATATGTTGATGCATACCCTTGTAAGCCCTAATTCTCAATCTCACGTGATATACATTTGTTCCTTTTGAGAGCTTGAATAGATTTGTTCCTGGAAGAAGAAGAGAACACATGATTTCAGCTGATCGAAACTTGTTCCTTGAGGGATTGTAGGTTGCCAAAAAGAAGAACATGTTGGTTGCGGGAAGAGGAAGAAGCAACGAAAAGAAGAAAGGTTGCTTGCGGGAAGAGGAAGAAGTAGCAAACCTCTGGCTGATGACAATGGGGAGAAAAAGCGAAGGGAGCTGTTTTTTAAAACGACGACGTAAAGTCCAAAACGGTGCGTTTTGAAATGACAAATGTTAGAGATAAGAATGTAACTAAATAAACTTTAAATAAATAAATAATAAATGAAATTAAAAACTAAAATTTTTTATCATAAAATTTCTCAAAAAAATATGAAACATAAATTGGATTATTTTTTGTGTTTATGAAATCTTAGAAAAAATTAAAAGTTTTAAAAGTTGGTTTAATTTGATATGTTACTATTATTAATTAAAATATGAAAAATTATTATTATTTTTGATAACTGAAAAATTGTTGATAACCTGCAAAAGAAAAATAAAAATTTGTTATAATAAACGATAAAAAATATAAAAATTAATGTTTTTAATGATAAAAAAAACTAATGTCATTATAAAAATTTCAAAATTTGTTATTTGCCTGTTAAAAGTATATTTGTAGGCTGACAGCCTAATTAGTAATAACACATACAACAAGCCTGTTGGCTTGCTAACAGCCTAATAACTTCTTGTCTTCTTCAATGGCGGTGAGTATTGTCAGCAAGAAGAAAGGCTATGGATGGGCGGTTTCAGCTGGTCTCAGTGCCGCATTTGCCGCCATTTCTGCCAAGTTCATTACCGTCCAGGTAGCGTTTGCCCAATCACTTTTGATCGGAACCCTAGTTAAATGTTTTTAACTTGTCGTCAGCATACAAGTCGATGAATTCTTAATTACACTGTCGGTGTATTGTACTGTTGATGATCAGATCGTGTAATGTTCATCGACTTATTTGCATATTTAATTCTTCCGATTGTTAATTTCTCTATTCCACACTTATATACTGCAACAGATTGAGAAATCGATAATTGTACTTGACTCCCAAATAATTTTCAAGGTATACATAATTACATACATCTGTTGAACAGGAGGCCTAATTCAACACCTTGACTTTGTCTTGTTCGTTTCAATTACGGCAATTTGCCATGATGGAAACATGAAATTCAATTTTTGAGGTAACTTGAGAATTTTTAGGCAATAATAAAAAATTCAACTTTAACAAAAACGGGTATCACCAATTAAAAAGGTAAAATTTTAATTTTATGAGATTTTTTTGGCAAAAAGTAACATTCATCATCTTCTCCCGACTTAAAGATAGAATTTCATATCATTTATTAAAAAAAGAAAGAAAGAGAATTTCAAGTTAACTTTCTTGGTCTAAAAAATTTCCTTTATTGTAAAAATTTATATTTCATGTTACATTTCTTGGCATTTGTCCTTTCCATTACTTGGGGCTGATGTTCCATTGCAAGACTTTGACCAGTACCTGTTGAAAGAGAGACATTTTCTTCATCAATATTTCTGTTCATCACTTGTGTATTTCAATATCCCAAGGGCCTTGGGGCCGCCATAAGGGTCGAGCTGAAGCACTATCCTTTGTTTTCAATGTGGCATGAGGATTGCTTGCTGCTAAATGGCATCAATATCTTTCATTCATTGGTAAGTAGGCTTCAAAATTGCCCATCTGGTGGCCGGTGGGGTGTTTTTAGATGAATGGATTAGTTGGGATGAAGTTGCAGGATAAAAAAGAAACATAACATATCCAGTTAGTTGAGTAGACATTCTACAATGTGACATGGTAGTCCACTTGCGTCGCCATCATTACCCTGGTATAAAGGCACTGGCTTTAGTCATGACATCAATAATTAATATGAAATGTTGATTTATTTGTATTCCACGACATCTGGTCCACATTTTATGATGCATTTTTGGTTTGTTGATTTAAAAGGGCGATCTACTGATCGGTTTGTTGGAGTTACATGGTCAAACCATTACTATTTTGCATCGAATTTGACCGTTACGTTGTGCATACGTTGGAATGAAATTGCACGTGTGCATTGTAATGTTTATTTTGCATTCTTGTCTCCATTGTCCATGATAAGTCCATTAAAGCATCTATTGTATATGGAAAATTATCAAAGCATGACTATGTGGTACACTGGTACATTAGTACCTCCTGCAACTAATAGAAAACTTTTTTTTTTTTTCCCTTTCACAGCTTTTTAGGTACGGTATGGTTATTATTTTCAATGTTGTGATGTGGGGATGCTATGTGAATAGCTTGAAGGCTCTCTCATCTCTACAAGCTACTGTGACCAACTTTGCAACCAACTTTCTTTCTTCTGGTTTAGCAGGATTTTTCCTCTTTGAGGAACCACTGTCATTCAAGGTACCTCTATCACAATTTATAAATTTTGTAGTGTGCTGCACTTTCCTTGTTACACATCATATAGACATTGCTAAGTGTATTAAGATACAATGCCAACCATGTTTATGTAGAATTCAAGCATATTGGTTCATATCCTCAAAGGTTCTGATGCTGGGGAAAGGACCATGTGATTCAAATTGCATTGTCAAACATTTGCTTATACGTTGGTTAGTGGTAAACATGACTAATGCATCGAATGGGTTAAAAGTCATCCAAAATGCATTCAAATGCATACATGCTCCCAAAGTGTTTTCTTTCCCCAATTCTAATACTAGCAAAACCCTACGCAAGTCTCCTTTTGTGACATGCCTGGCAAACCATGGGCTTTAGAGGATACCCCACAAGTCTGAGCCCGGTGTCACCCCTATTTGCAAATATGCAAAGGAGTTGACACCTACAAAAGCATGAGTGTAGAACCCACAATGCTTTATTGAAAAAAATAAAATGTTATTGCAATAATATAGTTTCTGTAATCACATTAACCCATTAATTTTTTTATAAAATTATAAAATAAGGGACAAAAAAGTATCTGTTGGTCAACGCACGCGTATTACAAACTTGCTCATTACCTCAATTCCCTGACCCATTCGTTTTGGTCTCGTCTAACTTTGGCCAATACATGGGTAAGACAATAATAAAATAACATAAGTCTTAAGATTCATTGTTAACATACAAAGTCTGTGTACTACAATTTACAATAATAAAAGAAAAAAATACTTCACTTGGAATTTCAGCAATTTTCTTTATTACATGTCCCTGGTAATTGTAACATTTAATTTTTGAGAAAGTTTCCAAGATAAATGACTCATTTTCTCATGATTATAATTCCGTAGAAACTAATGGTAGTGATTTGGCTCGACACTGTATATACTTTATACATAATCAAATTTACTCATACAGAGTTACAGACATATTATGCTCGTATCTTACAAGTTTCTGGGGATGAATGGAACAGCCTTTTTTGCTAAGTGAGTTGAGGTCAACTGCATATTTGCATTTTTCTTTCCTAATTGATAATGTTTTTCTGGTGTAATTGTTTGCTAGGGGTGTAAATGAGATTTCAAAATTGAATAAATTAGGATTGTGAGCAAAATCGATTTTAATGATTCTGTTAGCATTAATCATCATTTTTTAAAACTCATTTATAGCATTAAACTTGTACATTTTATCAAACTTAGCAAGGTAAATAAATGCCATGTCACAGGTTATAGGTTAAAAACATCCATATTATCAGCCACATAGACCTAGCAAAAATAGCAACGGACTTTCAACTTCTTAATAAATTAAAAATGAGTAGACTAAATATTTCCATTCAATCTCCCAAAGATTAGTACATAGCTGTCACTGTAGTTTGTGTGACCATTCTAAATAGTTGTGGGCATGCCCAGCTATTTAAAGAACACATTACCACATCGTCATAGTTGCTTCCTTCATCGCCTTCTTCAACTTTTATGATACCTTCCTAAGTTTATTCAATAAAATTCTTTGACTTCTCCTTATTTTTAATTTTGGTCTCCTTGGCTACTGTTGATGTGCATGGTCTTTGGTCCACATCCACCATATTCAGTTATATCACATATTGTGTTTTGAAACACTATCAAATCTGCTTGCCCAACTGTCAGCCTACTCAAAGATTCAAAATCCAAATGAACAACTAAACAAGAACTGAGCTACGATGCAGGGAACAATTTCTATTAAACCAATAAATATATACCTAGAGTACATAGCACAAGCTGTTTGAATCAAATAAGCAAGAGCCCTCAGGCCTCAGATGCTGTTTGTTTTTTAGAGATTAAACTTTTGAAGTCTGAGATTAAATAAGAGCTAAATTTAGAGTTTTGAGGAGCTGGTCTAACTCTTAAAAGAAAAGGATATTTCGAAACTATTATGTTTTTGTTTAAATATTAAAAAATTATCATAAAAGTTAAATACTCTTATTTGGATTTAAAAGAATATTTAGACTTTAGATGTGGTAACAAACAATCCCTTAGTAATTTATCGCCGCGAGGGAAAGAAATTTTGGAGATACCATAAAGCAACAAGTTGAAAAGATATTCATAGCTTCGCAACCAATTCACACCAAGTAAAGCTTGAGCAGCTTCTAGCTTTCCGTGATGGACCCTGCACTGTCCAGTCACACTTTATCTGCCACAAACACTTTTATGATGCTTCATAGACTCCTCTTTGATATATGAAACTCTACCTATGCAACTTGATGGATTATTAAATAATAACTTCTTATAATATGCTTGTCAATTGTTTAGTTGTTGTACCTTCAGAAAATGCAACACTAATTGGAGTTTCTCCTTTGCGACAAGTTGTTATCAATCTGAACTTTATCAAGAATGCATTCAATCAATTTAAAGGCAATCTTTTGTTTCTCCAGATGCTCGGACAACTCCTCTTTGAAATATGAAACTCCCCTACTATCTATATGCAGTATTTGGAGTACCCAATATGTCGATGTTATTCCTATGCAACTGCAGTCACTGATAGAATCATGAGGAAACCTTATTAGAGGCAAACTAAAATCTGGCATAAGAATATTACCAGTGGGATCACATACACTCATGGACAAGTTCTCTTCACCAAGTTATGATGAAATTAATCCTAAGTTGCAGGGATTCATGGACTCTATGTTTGGTAAATTGTAATAGTTTGTGAAGGAGGCCTAAGCAAAATCACAAATATGTAAAATGGCATTATGGAAAATTTTTGAAGTTGTCTAACTAAAATCGCAAACACATCAAATCATTTCAGAATCCTAACCATTAATGCCTCTGAAATATGCAACACACCTGATCTTGGTAAATACTGCCTAACTTACTTGCGAAATAAAAGAATCCCTCACCGTTGTATGCTGATGCAACCAAATCAGCCAAGGTTGATTAATTTCAACGATGAACCGAACACTACTTAATTAGGTAGGCTAAGATTAAGAATAGCTTACGAAAATAAGCATAAGAACATAATAGAAGAGTGAATTAACAGGGAGAATTTCAGTATTGATCATGCCTTCTGAAATCAGAGATATAGGCACCCTTACAGTAGACCTGCATACATACTATAATATCTACTAATATCTTTCTCTCTCCAGGTTGTTATCTCACGTATGTAGTGCCAGTTGACATGTGCGAAGTAGGAATTTCTTTGTGTTTTTACCACTTCTATAAAAGTCATGCAAAACTAAAAAAATAAGTAAACCACTATGCAGACTCATAACAATACCCCCTCCTCAAAAAGATCCTTGTCCCCAAGGATCAAAGTGTGGAAACATGTTCACAATTTGCTGAGTAGATTCCCAGGTGGCTTCCTCTTCAGAACTCCCATTCCATTGAATCAACCATTCTACATGAGCTGCATTGGCCTCTTTACTGTACGAATATCCAGTAGCTTGACAGGGATCTTAGAAGTAGATGAAGAATCGGTGTACTTAGGCGGATCAGTGGATATAGGAAGAGGACCATGATGCTTCTTAAGGAGAGATACATGAAATGTTGGATGAATGGTTGAGGTGGAAGGAAGTTTGAGAGTATAAGCAACTTTTCCCACAGTAGCTACCACCTGATACGGTCCATAAAACTTGGGAGCAAGCTTATGATTGGATCTACTCGCAACAGATGATTGACGATATGGCTGTAACTTGAGATAGACCCAATCCCCCACCTGAAAAACTCTTTCTGATCGATGATGATCAGCTTGTTGCTTTATTCGATTTTGAGCTTTAGCTAAATTAATCTTCAGTAACTGAATTGTTCTTTCTCGAGTCTGCAAGCTTCGGTCAACTACATCAATGTTACTTTCACCAGGAAGATAGGGTAAATGCAGGGGAGGCGGTTGACCATACACAACTTCAAAAGGGGTAAACTTAGTAGCGGAATGAAAGTTCGTGTTGTACCAATATTCAGCAAGTGGAAGCCATTTGCACCAATCACCTGGCTTATCAGAACAGATACACCGTAAATACCCCTCGAGACATAGATTAAGGACCTCAGACTGTCCATCTGTTTGTGCATGGTAAGCACTAGACAACCGCTGTTCAATTCCCTGAAGACGAAGTAATTCCTTCCAAAACGAACTAAGAAAAATTTTATCTCTGTCTGATACAATCGACTTGGGAAACCCATGCAATTTAAAAATAGAATCAAGAAAAATCTGAGCCACATCCAATGCCGTATAAGGATGTTTTAACGACAGTAAATGAGCATACTTACTGAGACGATCGATTACCACCAATATAACACTTTTCCCGTTCGACATTGGCAACCCTTCGATGAAATCCATTGCAATATCTTCCCACACAACATTCGGGATAGGAAGAGGTTGCAGTAAACCAGGAGAGGCAGCAAGGTCCGCCTTACATCTTTATCACACTTCACACTGTCGAATGTAATTGCTAACATCCAATTTTAGCTTCGGCCAAAAAAACAACCGAGAAACCTTTTTAACAGTAGCAGAAACACCAGATGCCCACCATGAGAAGAATCATGGACCCATTGCAAAATTGTATTCTTCAATGGCCAAACATTTCCCACAACCAGCTTACCCTTCCTCCGTAATTCTTGGCCATCCCAACTGTATTTAGAGTGTGAAGTCGGATTGCGTTGCAAAGCCTTAATGATCTGGAGCAGTGAAGCATCAGTTTCCCAAGAAGCCTTAATAAGATCCAACAAGTCCGAAGATATCGTCGAAATAGCCAATTGTAATAATTCTCCACCAGTAACCCTTGATAAAGCATCTGCTACAATATTCTCTGCTCCCTTTTTGTATTGAATCTCATAATCAAATCCCAATAACTTTGACAACCATTTTTGTTGAAATGGTGTTGACACCTTATTTTCCAACAAGTGTTTTAAACTCTCCTGATCAGTTTTTATAATAAAATGTCTATCCAAAAGATATTGGCTCCACTTTTGAATAGCATGAATTATAGCCAACAGCTCCCGTTCATATGTTGACAACCTGAGATTTCGAGGGGACAAGGCTTTACTGATAAAAGCTATTGGATGGCCTTTCTGCATCAAAACAGCCCCAATACCCGACCCAGATGCGTCTGTTTTGATGATAAACGTGGCATTAAAATCAGGAAGTGCAAGTACAGGTGGATTTACCATCGCGTCTTTGAGATTAGTAAAAGCTTCTGCAGCCTCCTCACTCCAGTGAAAGGCATCCTTTTTTAATAGTTGAGTAAGAGGCTTAGCAATAGTACCGTAACCACGAATGAATTTACGGTAGTACCCTGTTAACCCCAAAAATCCCCTAACTTGTTTGACATTCTGTGGTGTTGGCCAATCAACCATCGCACGAATTTTGTTAGGATCCGTAGACACACCATGCTCACTAATGATATGACCAAGATATTCAATCTCGGTAACCCCAAAAGAACATTTGCTTAACTTAGCAAAGAGGGAATTCCTTTGCAAGATGGTAAAGATAGTAGCCAAATGCTCCAAATGTGAAGACCAACTAGGGCTGTAAATAAGGATGTCGTCGAAAAATACCAAGACGAACTTCCTTAGATATGGTTCAAACACCCTATTCATCAGATTTTGAAAGGTTGATGGAGCGTTCATGAGGCCGAATGGCATAACAAGAAATTCAAAATGGCCACAATGAGTTCGAAAAGCTGTTTTGTGAACATCTTGTTCTTCCATTCTGATCTGATAATACCCTGACTTTAAGTCAATTTTCGAAAAAAACTTGGTACCATGCAATTCATCCAAGAGCTCATCAACCAAGGGAATAGGAAATCGGTTAAGGATAGTGGCTTTGTTTAGGGATCGGTAGTCAATACACATTCGCCATCCACCATCTTTCTTTTTTACTAACACCACCGGTGATGCGAAGGCACTGCTGCCAATGTTGCAAAAATCGGCCTAGTCGGCCGATTAATCGGCGACTAGGCGGGAAGCGGGATACCACCGCTACGACTTGGACCTGATCGGACTAGTTAGGCGGCGGCGGTCAAAGGCGGACCTAGGCGGTTGAAGTCAAGGTCAAAATCGGCCTTGAATATATAACTTGGTGATGAAGAAGAAGGACGAGAGAGATATAAAC
Organism: Centrapalus pauciflorus; assembly: GCA_020465985.1. Lineage (NCBI taxonomy): Eukaryota > Viridiplantae > Streptophyta > Magnoliopsida > Asterales > Asteraceae > Centrapalus > Centrapalus pauciflorus. Next base: position 28,814 of record JAANYP010002100.1, on the reverse strand, counting down.
CTTATGATGTCGAGAGTGAGACCAATGAGGCGGCAACGGCGGTCGACCGGAGAGAGAGCAGCGGCGGTCGACCGGAGAGAGAGCAGCGGCGGTCGACCTGAGAGAGAGCAGTGGCGGTCGACCGGAGAGAGTAGCGGCGGCCGGCTGTAGGGAGAGAGCAGCGGCGGAGGAGAAGGAGAAAAAGCAGCGCAGGAAAGAGAAAGGAGACAGACGCTTCAATTTTTTTTAAAAACCCTAACCAAACCCATATTTAATAGGAAAAGCAGAAGCATCAATCAATTTATTTTATTATTATTATAAATTAGTTACCTTTATTATTCAATATATATATATATATATATATATATATATATATGTATATAAAATCTAATTAAATTTAGATTGTTACTTTAAAAATATTTAAATGTTACCTTGAGTTCTAATTATAAAATAGTATTAGTTATTATTTGATCGTTTCTTACTAACCTATATGTATATCTTAGTATTTTTAACATGTTACATATATAATTATGAAATTTATACACTAAAAATGCCAATCCGACTACTCCCCGACTACTCCCCGCCTAGGCCGACTACTCCCTAGTCCCCAGTCGGCCGGCCGACTCCCGCCTAGCGATTTCTACAACATTGACTGCTGCTATGCCTAATCACACCTTGTTCCAGTAACTCGTGAGTGAGTTTCTCAATGACATCTTTTTGTAACAGAGGGTAACGGTAAGGTCGTAGGTTAATGGGATTAGACCCCTCCCGAAGAGTAATTTTGTGGTACCATCCCGCAACGGCGGCAACCCCACGGGATCTTTAAAAATCGATGAAAACATAGTGAAAAGGTGTTGGATATCAGGATTAGCAATGGTGGGTGCTGTGTTAATTTGAGGGTCAGGTAAGGAATCTGTTTTATGAATAGCATAAACTTGCAACATAGTCAATTCACCATCCCGCTCAATAACCCTTCAAATGGTTTTGTCTCCTACCGTCTTGAAATTTTTCTTTACAGCTCCCCTCAAAACAACTTGCCTATCATTCATACGAAATTCAATGGAATGATTCAAAAAATTAAAGTTCACCTTACCCAAAGAAGTAAACCACTGGATCCCCAAAACGACATCACAGCCTCCTAAAGGCATTAAAAAAACATCTGCCTTAAAAGAAATGCCATGCATTTTCCAAGTAAAATCTTCCACCACCGAATTACAAATCACCTTATTACCATCAGCAACTCTTACTAACATAGATCCCTTCTTTGATATCTTGCATCCCAACTTAATAGCCAATGAAATATCCATAAAATTATGGGTACTGCCTGTGTCTAACAACAAGTGCAACCGTCTTTTTCCCTCCTGCCCCACAATTCTCATGGTCTGATAATCGGTCACACCTGCCAAAGCATGCATAGAAATTTGAATTAATTCAGTAGTCTCATTAGCATCATCAAAAGTCTTCTCTTCACCGCTATCATCATCTACATCCTCCAACTGCAAATGATACAATTGCGGTCTCTTTCCCTTACAATCATGACCAACCACATATTTTTCATCACAAAAAAACAAAGCCCTTTCGATCTTCTCTCGTCAAATTCAACAGGGGTCAAGGTTTTGTTCCGAAAGTTAGGTTTGGTAAAAGGCAAGGTAGGCTTGGGCAAAATGGCTGAAGATTTTGCAGGTTGAAAAGCTGAAGAGGCTGACTTAAATGGTGTAATGTCCACTGGTGGTTTCCTTTGATTGGTGCTCACAAAAGGGTTAGATGAGTAGCTTCGTTGAGGACCCTTCAACTTTTGTTTTTGTAAGTTTAATTCCTGAATTTTCGCAAGTGAAAATGCCTGCTGCACAGTATCAGGAGTAAACATTCGAACCATACCCCTTATGTCTTCGTCCAACCCCGTAATGAAACAACTCAATGCATGGTCCATAGAAAGTTGCAACCTACTCATGATGCTGTCAAAGGCATCATGGTAATCTTTGACCGTCGATGTCGTCTGCCGTAACTCCATTAATTCCGCCATTGGATCATCAAATTCTCCAAATCGACTGGTGATGTCAGCCACATATTGATTCCAAGTTGGACTAACCAGGTTTCTACCCTTCATATAACCCTGATGCCATTGTAAAGCACGACCTTCTAAATGCAATGATGCTAACGGAACTTTAGCCAATTCCTTAACATTATCAAGTTGAAAAAATTGATCAACCTTGTATAACCATCCCTTAAGGTCATCACCCCCAAAATGAGGAAATTCAATTTTAGTCAAACGGGAAGAATGTTGATGGGGGCTGCCAATCAAGTCTACTAACGGCGACCCGGAACTTTTTTCCCTATTTTTTTGAAATTCAGCCATTAACTGGGTCATTTGAAGAGATAAACCTGACATTCTATCATTAATTTCTGAATTGCCCTTGGAATTGTCAGCTATTTTTTGGTTTTGTTGTTGATTATTGCTTTCAATTCTAGCCCCATAATCTTCTAAAATGGTTCGTAACATTACCTCAAATCCCTCTGGTGTTGAGTGATTGTCAACGTCCTCCTGGTTGACGCCTGATTCAGCAGAGTTTGAAGGATTTGAGGCATTCCCTTGTTTCCTTGCCATGGATCTTGTTATCGCTATGATGAACCCTCCAATTCAGGACCAAGGCTCTGATACCAATGATGCAACCAAATCAGCCAAGGTTGATTAATTTCAACGATGAACCGAACACTACTTAATTAGGTAGGCTAAGATTAAGAATAGCTTACGAAAATAAGCAGAAGAACATAATAGAAGAGTGAATTAACAGGGAGAATTTCAGTATTGATCATGCCTTCTGAAATCAGAGAAAAATACAGAGTGATATAGGCACCCTTACAGTAGACCTGCATACATACTATAATATCTACTAATATCTTTCTCTCTCCAGGTTGTTATCTCACGTATGTAGTGCCAGTTGACACGTGCGAAGTAGGAATTTCTTTGTGTTTTTACCACTTCTATAAAAGTCATGCAAAACTAAAAAAATAAGTAAACCACTATGCAGACTCATAACATATGCCCTCAATGGAGCAACACAATGTGAAATTGTGATCCTGTTTAACCCCAGATTGATTGATTTGCTTCCCATTATTGCACCGTTAAAAGCTATTTGAATGAGTCGATAGACATGTGTATTATTTGAATCCCCCGTCTATCAATCACATTAGCTTCCACATCAGCATAATTGATATGTAGGTAAATATATTGTGAAGAATGATAAAAAGAAAATGTTAAGTTTAATGCTACGAATAACAAAAGCATGATTGATATTATTAGGAAAAAACTAGTTTGTGCAGTTAACCCTAGATTATACACCAGGGAACGGTGGCTTAAAGTTCAATTATTTTTATAGAGATCCAAGGGCACATATTGTATTTACAGGTTGCCAACATGATTTCCATAAATATAGCATTTAGTTTATGAAATTATAACATGTTTAGCGTTACACGTTGGAGTTACAGAGTATAGCAAGGAATGTGTTGCCTGATGGGGTATATAAGGATAAATGGGTTTGGAAGTTGAGTGAAGAAAGGGATTTCTCGGTGAAAGAATTGAAAAACTGTCAATAGGGTAAATTATAGGGAGAATTAGGTGCTCCTTTAAAACAAATTGGATTCCAATAAAGGTGTGTTTTTTTATAGGGATCCTTATGCATGGTAGAATGCCGGTTAGAGCAAAACAAAATGGATTCCAAACAGTAAGATCATCAAGGGTTGAAGGCATTTTATATCAGGTAGGTAATTTAGCTTTCTTTGAGGGGGCGTTTGGTTCGTAGATTTGTTTTTTAGGATTTGCATTCTGTGAAAGGATTTGCATTTTTGCAGCATTTTCATTTATCAGGATATTGTCAAAGAATTTACATTATCTTTTAAGGGTAATTTGCTAATTTGAAGAATGCAAGGAATCTGAGATTTAAAATTATAAGAGGGGGCCTGGGTTTTTAAAATACAAAGAAGGATGGGATTTTAAATCAATACTGAAATTTGTGAACTGAACACGGGATTTTAAATGCAAATCCCAAGAAACCCATGAACTAAACGTCCCCTGAGTCTCAGAAGATAGCTTGGAATTCGGTTTGTTGGATTACTACATACATGCTTTGGACAGATCAAAATGAAGTAGTATTCAATACTAAGGAGGCGTTTGGTTCGCGAATTTTTTTCTCTGGGATTTGCATTTTGTCAAAGGATTTGCATTATGCAGCATTTGCATTTGTCAGGATTTTGTCAAAGAATTTGTATTATCTTATAGAAAAAAATTGTTAATTTTGAAAAATGCAAGGTAACTAAGATTTAAAATCCTAGGGGGGAGGCTGGGATTTTAAATAACAAAGAAGGGAGGAATTTAAGAAATCCAGAGATTTTAAATCCTTACTGAAATCTGCGAACTAAACACAGGATTTTAAATGCAAATCCCAGGATATCCCAGGAAATCCGCGAACCAAACGCCCCCTAAGTATCATAATAAGTTCGATTAGTTACATACTTATATGAAATACAATCATAAATATATATTGTTGGCGACACTTAAAGCATGAATTTGATACGGATTGTCAGATCTTCATAGATTCGATATAAACCATTGATAGTATTTATTTAGATGATTACACTGTTACCCCTACAAGTTTAATTTCAAAAAAATGAGATAATGTGGTTCGAACTCATACCCTCTTGGTCATGATAGAATTTTCTCACTAGCAAACTACATCAACACTATTATTTTAAGATGATATTAAAATCTTTTAATGTTTCATAACTTCTTATAATGTTGATATTATTTATATGTTTATCTAAATATTCAAAGTTTCTCAGTTATCATTTGGGTTTATTATGAAAAAATCCACATGTTTTCACGGTTTTTGCATTTTCGACACTCTATGTTATTTTTTTCTAGAAAAATCCTCAAGATAATTTTTTTTAGTTTTGTGAAATTTTGTCTATTACAGCCCGGTTATAATTAGTAAACCGAGTTTTCAAAAACTGAAAAACCGGGTTCTAATATCCCAATTTCACCAAACCAAAAAACAAAAAAACAACTGGGGGACTTTTATGGGAAAAAATAACATGGAGGGATGAAAACGCAAAAAACATGAAAACATGTTGGTTTTTTTAAAATAAGAAACCTATCATTTTTACCTTATCTATTTAAAGTTTTTAATATTTAAATGAATAAATAAACACACACACAATTTTGTTTTTAATGCTTTAATTTTAAACGATATAACTCGGGCAACACACGGGTAAAATACTTGTTATTGTTTCTATGGATTACACATCAAGTGAAAAATGTTCAAGTCGAATGGGTAAATTGGGTCACCAGCCTGGATGCTACATCAAGCTGTTTTCGAGTGCCAGGAAGCTGTGGCCAGTAATGATGGAATGTTCAAAGGATGTTGCAGAGTGGTGATCATGCAAGAAACAAATCTTTTTGGTTTAAGTCAGGTTTGTTCAATAGCTGGGACTATCTGAGGTATTTTCATTCTGTGGTTGGAGTGGGGCTGGTACGTGGTTCAAGTGACTGGATCCGGACCAAGTTCTTGGCTCTCGTTTATGCAGTAGTGATTATTTTTTGTTCAAGTCCGAGCTGTAGCGGCAATTTTTTTCAGTTCAAGTCCGATATGCGCAGCAGCTGGGAGGCTGGGAAGTTTGTTCTGGTGCTGTTGGAGCGCTGTGGTGTTGCTTTGTGGCTTGAGTTCCGCCATATTGGTTACACAGTTATGGATAAATGCTTTGGATAGTATGTTCGTTTTGAGTGGTGGTGTTTGATTTGGTCCGTGCATCATTGTTGGAACTTGGAAGTTGTTTCGATGGTTAAGATTATTTTCTTTTTTAGTTTATGATTCAGATTATATGAAGAAACTTGGATTTTTTTATCGATGGGATTGTTTAAGTTAGGAAGAGTTTGATCCACTTCACGTGCAATTTGAGTATGTTGGTTTGTGTTCCTTACTCTGTTTCTGCACCTTGCAGAATCTGCTTGGGAACTATCTGATGTAATTCGTATGATAAGTGTTTGCTTTTTCGAAAGTAGGAACTTGCTAGAATTCATCTTTAGCATAATTGTTGGTTGCGTATATAGGTAATTAACAACCAATTACTCGTGAAATTAGCCTATACATTACTGGAGTTCCCTGAAGATGCATGATTTAGAAAAGTTAGTCTTTCTGAGGTAACATAATGACTCATATGAACCGTAAAACAAAGTAATTAAGTTTTAAAAAAATGCAACTTTTTGCATCAAACAACGATCATGAAAACGATTACATATTTTGTTGCCTATTAGTCCCATGTCTAATATAGAGGCTTATTCAGTGGTTTGCAGGTGCACTGCTCATAGTAGTCGGTGTATTCATACTCAGCAGGTCAAGCGTAGAAAAGAAAACGAGTATGGACTAGAAGCTTCGTCATTTAAGCCACATTGTTTGATTTCCTTCTTCGTTTGTAAGGATCCCTTTTTCCTCATAATCTGACTTTCAATTTCTGATGTTGACCGTTACTCTTTAAAAGCAGACACTTGTGTTTTGGTTTCACTTGTTGGAAATTTGGAGTATAAATGTTAGGTAAGTGTTGACTTTGCTCAATTGATTGAACCTGCTTCAGGTAATTGCAACTTTGCTCGATGCCTTGAACTTCTTAGATATTTGAACACACCGTTAAGCTGACAAGAATAACTTGGGTAAGTTAACCAAAGAGAGGGATACGTGTGCTCGAGCCTCATGGTGATACCACCTTTGATCTTGTTCAAGTGTATCCGTTGGTGAGCTCAGAGCTTTGAACCATCCAACCTTGTGAACTTGATTTGCCAAAAGGTCCGGGACCTAGCTCACTTAAAATTTCAAGAAAGTGGTTTATGGTATGCCGGTATCTTGAGACTAGTATGGTGTGTTGTGTTGCCTTCAACACTTTGGTTTTACGAAAAAAAACATCAAACTAGATGCTATGTTTACTGTTTTTTTGTTTACACTGATAATTTACTGGTTCAGGACATGGAATCTATGATCAATTATGTGCACGTCTTGTAATATATCGAAAAGGCAAACCGGTTTTTTTAATGGAAGATTGCAAACCAAGATATGATTATGATAGTGGAAGTTGTTGGAAGATCATCTAACAATGCTTAGTTGCATGGTTGGTGACCTATAAAAGTTGCTTAAAGGTTACATGTACATAGTTGGTGTTTGGGCATAATTTATATAACAATACATTGCTTTGATAATTATTAAAAAGTACACATAGCTTGGGGACATCCACTTTCAAAATAATAAATTGGAAGAATTTCATATATATCCTTGTAAATTTTTAATATTACGTATATATCCTTGCAAAATTTCTAATTACATATATATCCTTCTAAATCTTTAAAATCTCACATATATATCCAAATGACTATTTTAAATGTATTTTATCATCTAAAAAATTTTTGAATACCTAAACTACACTACAAGAATAGTGTCATTTAGTGACACATGCTTTTAATGACACAAAAATAAGTGTCACTATATCTTGTTTTTAGTGACACTTAAAAAAAGAGTAGGTAAAGAGCAATCTTTTACCCACACTTTTTCTTTTTTAGTGACACAAAAATTTTGTCACAAATACTTGAGGCCTATACCCACATATTTTTTTAGTCACTAAATATCTATACCTACTCCACTTTTACCCAACAAAAATAAATTAGAAATATAAAAAAATTGTTATTTTCTAATTTAATTCTATAATAAACTAATTAAAAAATGATATTTAATATTTTTTTAAATGATATAATTAAATTTAAAATAGTCATTTGGATATATATGTGAGATTTAAAGGTTTAGAAGGATATATATGTAATAAGGAAGTTTGTAAGGATATATGCGTAATATTAGAAGTTTACAAGGAAATATATGAAATTCTCCCTAATAAATTAGGTGTTTTAATATGGTGAGAAATATGGTAATATTTTGGATAATTACAACAATAGCAAAAAATATAACCATTTTATCAAGTTTTACCTAAAAAAGGTTACACTATCAAAATACCCAACGTTTTCTTACCACATTTACTGATTTACGTGATGATCAATATTTACGTTGCTTGTACTTTTTATTATTTTTAATGCATTTCGTTGCAAAAACTGAATTATCACGTAAAGTAACCTCATTTTAGGTTATCAAATCTCATTGTGTTTCTTTCCAAGTTATATGCAATGATTACTTTTTGTAAAGTAAAATGAGATTACTTTACGTGATAATTCACCCTTTATAATGAAATGCATAATTAATAATAAAAAGTATAAGTAACGTAAATATTGGTAGCCACGTAAATATGATAACAAAAATGTTGGGTATTCTGGTAACGTGATTTTTTTCTTAGTAAAACTTGAGAATGTGGTTACTTTTGTTTTTTGTTTTTTGTTATTTTTGTAATTATTCCTAATATTTTTCTTATTCATCATAGCATGTTAAAAGTAGTATGTATGCTTTCTTTTTCCATTTTATAAAATTGTCTTTTATAACATTACTGAAATTAAGTATATAATTTAAAGAAAATGATTATCATCTATATCTATCTATTCTATTATAAGATAACTAGATGCCACATGGCACCTAGATAGAGCGCCACTTGGCTTCACCTGAGATTGCCACGTGTACCTTACAATTTTGGCTTTTAATTTGTTTTTAAAATTTGATTTTTTAAATCTATAAATAATAAATAATAATAACAGAGTTTTCGCACTCATTCTTGTGAAGCCACGTGTAATCATGGTGATGACACCTGACATTTATAGGTTTTAAAAATAAATAAAAAAAATTTAATTTATATCTATCCAAATCTAATATAATCTACTTTTAAATTCAAATCGAATCAAACAAATTCTAATACCCTACTAACTTATTAATTATCATATATTATGATAAAGGTTAAAAATTATAAGAAAATAATTATAACTACTATTCATATATATATATATATATATATATATATATATATTTAGACTTACTATTCACATGAACTCATTTGAGTTCACAAATGGGTGAAAACCAAATATACAACTTCAAAGCTTCAAATGAGCTTCTTTTAGAATCTAATCAATTCCATAGCTATGATTAACATTTTTGGGTCATGTTTGAGTATCCAAATTATACTAAAACATAAGCATTCAACCGAATAATACTTAAAGACTCGTTTAGGTATTTCACCGAACACGTGGTGTGCGGTTTAGACATAAAACACCAAATTGAGTCTTTGTACGTGTTTAACCCCGACCAATACTTGGAATCACTAACATAACATATATGAACACTATTGAGCTCATAACTGGGTTAAAACTCAAATCATCTCTTCAAATATCCAAATGAGCTTTTATTTAATTCCATTCAGTTCCATATCGACATTGAACATATTTGGTTCAAGATTGAGCATATTTATCTTACTAAAACATCAAACTCAATTCCATAACCCATTTGAGCTCATTTGAGCCCTAGATTGGGTTGTAACTAAAATCATTACAATCAAACCCAATAAACTATATATTTTGGCTCTAAAACAACTAAATAACGCTATATATCAATCTCCATATGAGATTTGAGCCAATTCTCAACCAACCAACATAAACCGGCCATTTGGGTCCCCATTATTCAAAAGGAAGAATTGAACTACTAGGAAGAATAATGAGATGAGAAGGAGATTACACATTCACTTACACTCCAATATTTGCAAGATTTTGAGTTCCAATCTCCATCCTCTTGATTACCTATCCAATGCCCTAGCTAGCTCCTCTTCTTCTCTTCTTCTTTTTGTCAAAATGTGCAATTGTGTAGGTGTGTGTGTGTTAGATGGTTTAAGAAGGGGAAAAGGGAGAGGGTTTGTCCCTTGGCCATCTTCACCCCTCAATCCTTCCCATTCTTCCACATATAACCCCTCCCAACTCTTCATCTTTTATTTTCATTTTAATTAACAGACAAAACAGATTACTTGTTATTGTTAATTCATTAAGTAATATCATCCGAGTCCCAATAGTAGCACCTTGAATAATAATACTGGCAATTAACTTATAATACTACTCTTAAGTGCACAATCAAACTTGTTTGACAAAGTTAAATACCTTTTTAATTAATATTAATATTAATATTATTTCCAATTTTCATTATTCTAACAATTATATTAACCTAACTATGAATATAATTACCTCTTGATTATTTGGGTGTTACAACTAGTGTGTGACCAAGGTGGTGCATATAGAAACGATGCTACATCCAGACGAAACACCAAGTTAAAGAAAATTAATTGTTCATTTGAGCTATTTGTTGAACATATAAAAATGTATGACGTTTAGGCGTGATATGTGAGGATCATAATCATGAGCCTGTGTCGTATATGGAAGGATATACATGTGCAAAACGATTTACTACACAAGAAAAAATTTTGTGACGAAAATGACAAGAAATCATGTCAAACCATGCCAAACTTTTTTGCTTTGAAGAAAAGATATACAGAAAACGTTTTTGTTATTAAAAAAATGTTTATAATTATTGCAGTCCATTATGGATGGACGAGCAAGGTGATTGTAGCCAAATGCAAGTTGTATTTATATAATTGATAAAAACTCATTGTGTTTTTTATCATTAAGTAAACGATATGATAAATACATTGTAGGAGTTATTCTTTGTGCATCTAATATTGTTGATGATATGGTGTGCATTTCCACAAGTTTTGGCGATTGACGCAACCTACAAAACAAACAAGAACGACTAACCAGTTACAAAACATATAAGTATGCTAACCAGATTCTATTAGACATTTCGAAATCAGTTTAGGACCCAAACTTCAACAGTCATGACTAAACATTATTGGAACAATATCAAGCTCAACATTTATAACTAAGTCTGACTCATTGTTTGCTGTCAAATTGGTAATAAACTCAATGTAGAAATTGAGTCATTGGTAGATGTGGCTTCTTCATGATCATATATAAAATCGTCATGTACAACTTTGTTGTCCAGATGAATAGTGTAATGTACAAAGTTTGTTGATTAGTCATCAGTAAAAGGGTAATTTTCTTCAAAAACTTACATCCCTTGACACAATTTTTTGGTGTGAGTTTCCATCCTTTCTTTCTAGATGGATATCCAACAAAAGACATTTGCGACTACTGCTGGAAAATTTAGCACCTATGAAATTTTGATTGTGAGCAAAGCAAAGACAACCATAGATTTTGATATCAGGAAAAGATGGTGCAACCGAAAAGAATGTCATACATTGTCACCTATTGGGACCGAATAAGGAAAATATATCAAATATCAAACATACATCAACAAATATTGCACCCGAATGCCGAATACCGAATTCATAATACCGAAAACCGAATATCAAATACCGAATACCGAACAAAGTTTAACGGTTTAAAGTTACAAATACTGAATTTTAGCTAATTTATATATTCAGTTCGGGATCGAGATATTCGGGATACATATGGTACCGCAACCGAGAGTACCGAATACCAAATTTTAGCTAATTTAAAAACCGAGTGCCGGACCGAAAATATTAATTCGATATCGGTCGCAACCGGCACCGGTTTGGTACCGGTTCGTGTTCAGGAAATGGTACCCGTCGCTCACCCCTAGTCCTAACAAGATGTTTGAAACAAAATCCTGGTAGAAGCAGAAAAAGAATCGAATTTTATTCAATTATCACATTATAAAAATCTTAATTTTTCGGGAAACTTGACACTCAATTATGGCAATGAAAGACCTAAACATCTGAAAAACTTTTGTTTTGTAAGTCACCTTAATACACCCAAACGACCTGTCAATAATCATCAACCAAAGCGAGAAAGGATTTAGCACCACACGAAGAAACATGTTCATAAGGCCCCCACAAATCAAAATGTATCTTCTCGATAATTCGAATGTTTGGCACGAAAACACACATCACAAACTTTATTCAAAGTACTCTTTGTATTGTCAATCGAAGGAGGAAACTTTACCACTTTTCTTGAAGGATGCCTCATTCTTTTATGCCGTAAATCTAGCGTTGAGGTTTTCTAACCTTTAGAATCTATCAAACTGTAACACCTTTCCGAAAGTAGTAAAGTTCATCCCGACTAATCGTATTCCAATCTCCTTCAAATTGTCTTGAATAGTACACATATACGAGTCAAATGGTACCTTGCAACTCATATCATTATTTAATTGAGAAACAAATATCAAGTTATAGTTGAATTGAGGAACTAAAAGAACATTTTTAAGGATGATATTGTTTATGAAACGAAAGTTTCCTTTATGAGAAGCAACTACAGTTTTAGTTTTGGGAGGCCTATTGGGTAACATAATATTTCTTAAATAACGATTAACAAGTCAGCATGATCCATAACATCGTATTCGTGAACGATCCGATGTCGAAAATCCATAATTTTTTATGAAAGGTACCGTTCAATCGATTTTCTGCAACGATTGCATTACCAATTACACCAACCAATACCTTCTATTGTTTAGAGATAAAACACCGAGAGGAGGTTCATTGTCTCCACTCGTGACTTGTCTGATTACAATAGCATAGGCTCATATATGTCTGTGACCACGACCTTCCGTTCTTCCATGATCTCATGTGCCTGTGTATCCGATTTTTGGTCAATCCTCCCACCATTTTGGATAACTGATCTGTTGGGTTTATAGCACACTTTACAAAATGCTTTCGAGCAATGGAAACTTAAAACCGATATAAACCGTTGTCGGATCCGTCTAACGATCATTAAACATGATAAACATTAAAGAAGACATACATTACTGTAATATGATCAACAATGTTGAAAAAGGATGCCTTTGGACCTACCGATGATGTTGCCGGTGAACTCAACACTAGATATCGACTCGTGTAGTCGTGTGGCTCCCGATCTCCGACCGGATGACAAAAACGAGCATCTTAATGGTGTGTGAAGGTTATGTTCGAATTCTACAGCCATGGGGGACCCTTGGCCGACCTTAAATAAGGGGACAGGATGAGAGAGTTTGATTAGGTTTAAACTTTATCTCTTAATCCATTTGATCTTATCCTCAAGTGTCATGGTGTTATCTTAATCTTTTAATTGATATTATCTATTAAAAGATGCGTCTTTATTATTATCTAGTAATAAAAATAATGCATCAAATAATTAATATATAATGATAATTAATAAGACGGTTTAATCATCACCGCTTGAGAATTTATCCCCTTGCAGTATCAGATATTGCAATTAAATCCATATTTGATTCAATTTATTTAATTAATCATCTAATGGCTTAATTAAACCTTATTAATAAGATCTTATATTATTCATGCTCGCTTGATACGCATGCTTGTTCGTTGACTCGCATCGGTGGGAACCTCTGGTCAATACTATGTTCGGTGATATTATTTTGGCACATAAACACTTACATGACCATCTCATAACACTAAGAGATGTCATGCCCAGACTTCTTGCAATATGTGCACGTAAGATTCAAATGATTAGACTTTTCACGTGCGTCGTTTGGTCTTGCTAGTGTGTACTACAAATGCTACAACTTTTGATTCGTTTTATGGAATGCGAACTTCGCCAATCACACGTTCCTCTTGAATGGCCAGTTGAAATGCTTGATCAAGGGAAGGAAAGGGATCTTTGGGACAATATATTGGTTTGAAGAATCCCGTATTAATCACTATTCAATCTCATAAGAAACTCATGCAACATGTCGTTTCTACGCCTTTATCTGTGTTGTTTTCCTGCTATACAATTTTGGTTTTTTAAAAATGTGAGATGCGTCGAGGCGCTAAGGATCCAAAAAATGTGAGACACGCTATTTGTATAAAATGCATCTAAATTACTTCGATATTATATTTTTCTAACCAAATAGCACATAAACACAAAAAATAGTTTAATTTCATACCAAAAGTAGTAGCACAAAAGCTAATATAAACATAATTTTTCAATGTTCAGATTCAACACATGAATCATAAATCTAAGTAAAATCCATTATATCAAGTAGCAAATTAAAAGTAAAGACTAAAATAATATTCTCCAGAATCAACATTATCAAACTCAAGCACTTAGGATAAACCAAATGTCTCCAAAATCATTATCACTAAACCCAAGCAATGGTTCAACTCCTTCATCACTAGAAACTCTAATATCTTGTTCAATCTCATTATCATCATAAATAATCAACACTAATTTACAAGGTGATCTACTAGACGTGGGGGGCATGAATAGGGTTTTTCCCTTTATCATTTGTTGAAGGACCAGACCCATCAAGTCATCAACCACTAGACTAATTTACCCTAAAGTTCTACCTACGTGAGTTTACGTGAAACCATCACATTCGAACACCAAATCATCTTCTTCATCCTCCATCCAACCCATCAACCACTCGTTGCTATCATCGATTTCTTCCAAGAGGATTGGATAACCACCAACTTTTCTTTTAGAACACCGGTCCAAGGCACTATTGAACTTTACATACATCATGTCATTTAATCCTTTTTTGTGTCAATCTATTTCTTTTCTTGGTGTGAAACTACAAGAAAATTAAATTCTATGTTATTACTTATTTCATGTTTTTTTATGTGAAACTAACCAAAATAAGTAACATATAACTAGACAACTTACATGTTGAAAAAACCCCCCAAATTGCGTTCACAACTTGTAACACTACAAGTTAGGCTAAAAACTCGTATGTAAAACTTTTGCAAGCTTGGAGTTGAAGATCCAAATGATATCTACCACTCCGCTATATGAAACCAAATAAGTAAAATATGCATTAGTAGTTTTTAACTATATTATACTCTATGAGTAGTTCAACTAACTTACGTTCTTCTTACCTGGTGCTTTTGTCTTCCGTTGCCTAGTAGTTGATTTTATACCAAATAGCCCTACGACATTTTGATGTGTCGGTAACTCTTTTATGACCTTGCCCTCCATTACTGCATCGTGAACCAAGCTTTCTTAAAATCAAACAAACTTTTTTGAATTTCTTCACATGATGATTGTTTTCCATTTCCATAATAGTTCACTGATTTTAGATAATATCCGGCCGCGTTGAAAAGGTTAATGTAGTTATCACTCCCAAATTTGATCGATGATCTCAAATGCTTTTTTATACTCCTCATTGTTGAAAAAGCTATTAGCCTCGTATATATAACCCATAATCGGTTTTGTTTCATCATTAACCATCCTAAGAACTTTAACAAGAGGGCTCGTCAGCTTAAGAGAAGATAAAACATTCCTCCAAAACGATTCTTGTAAAAAGTTGGATTGCATTTTCTTTTCCATACTTGGACCACTTACTAGCTTTCCATTCACTTGAAGTAATCATATTTCTTAAATTGTTCTTTTGCATGTGAATTTGAGCAAGAATGATGAATGACGTCGCAAATCTTGTAATTGCGGGCTTATGCAAGTTTTTTGGTTCGTAAATGTCATCATCAGATTTACAAGACAACATGGTTTTATATGTAACCATTGGAGAACATGGGCTTTCTTATGCACTCTTAACTTGAGGAAATTTTCCTTAATACCCTCCAACATTAGATCTATGCAATGTGACACACATGGAGTCCAATAAAAAAATGTTGTCTCTAACATTCGAGAGACTTTCGTACAAAAACTATAATAACGTGTTAGATGACATGATCTAACTTTAAAACGAACATTTAATTTATACTTATTAGAAACTTAACAGCCTTAATTTAAACATATGCATTATCTGGTGGTTAGATCATGTTCTCCTCACCAACTTCCACCACCATGACATCAAGAACACTAAACGACATATCCACCACATAGGGGCGGACTTAGTATATAAACACGAGTGTCGCCCACTGATAAAATTTCAAAATACTAAGGTATGTATTTACCAAAAACACGAGATACACCTAAGATTTTTTTTAAGTGGCACATACAAAAAATTTATGAAATTATAATATACATATCTAATTTATATTTGTTTTTTTTATTACTCAAATTTATTGAAATATTGTTGAGTTTTAAACATAAATTTTTTTCTTAAAAACACCCAACATAATATAAAAACAATCAGTCAAAGTTAATTAAGTATTACTCTATTAGCCTAAAAGACTTTTAAAAAAGCCCAAAAAAAAAAAAAATTTAACCCATACATTTGAAAGTTAAAATCCTTAATTGCTATTTTATGCTTTCAATTTCATCCATTCTCATACGCTTCATCCCTTTTGCTTTCAATTTCATCACTTCACCAGACGCTCAACCCTTTAGGCCGACGCTTCACATTTCAATTTCATCCATTCCCAAAAACAATTCCGCTCCTGCGCCTCACCAGTCCACCATGCCTCCACCCTTCTGCCCTTCTGGCGACGCTCCAGCACGCCTCCACCAGGACTAGGGGTGATCAACCGTTTGGTTTATGGGTTCATTGGTTTCCTCGGTTTGGTTTCTTCGGTTTGAAATTTTTTTTTTGTCCTAAACCAAAAACCAAACCAAATTCAAAGCTACATAAACCAAACCATAAACCAAATTCGAATTCGGTTTGGTTTGGTTTATAAACCAAATAAACCAAATATTAAACAACAAAACTTTCAAGCATCTTTAATTGCCAAATACAATCCCAAAATATAAAGTTAACATACATAAAATATTTTACGTCAAAAGACATTAACCCTAAAAACATCATGTTTCCAAACAGCCTAACATTCAAGTTTCATATTATTTTCTTCTTCAATCATTTGCTATATATATATATATATATATATATATATATATATATATATATATATATATATATATATATATATATATATATATTGTGTGTGTGTGTGTGTGTGCGTGTGTGTGTGTTCGGTAATTCGGTTTGGTTTGGTTTGCTATCAGCTAGACCATAAACCAATCTAAAAACCGAGTATTATAATCGGTTTGGTCTGAAACCAAACCAGAAACCAAATTTAAATTTGGTTTGGTTTTAATCGGATTCGGTTTGGTTTAGTTTTCGGTTTTCTTAGTGTTGGACCACATACTGCCCACACCTAACCAGGACCACCACGCCTTCAGCCACGCTCCACCTTGCCGACGACGCTGCATGCTGTCGACGAGAGTCAGAGGTATACAAATCTATTTTTCACAGTTCCCATTTAATGATTATATATCTATATGTGTTTATTTGTTATTTTAGTGAGTATATATTTAATACTTTAATTTACTGAAATATGAAGTATATGTTAATTTATTGAAATATTTACTTATTCTATATTTCAGGTGATTAGGTTAATAAACAAATTAAATGTTAAGTGCTTATTTGTTAAGTGTTTACTTTTTAAATTTATTTGATCAATTATTAAACTTATTTTTTAATTCTTTTAAAAAAATTTGGGTTAATGGACAAATTTTTGAAAAGAAAGTTCCAATCATCATTCGGATCGGATCTTCAAGAAATAACCACTCGGTCCAATCTAATACTCCCGTAGAATTTGATTTGAATGATCTTCCATGGGAGCCATCAGATTGAAAACCAATTTCAACTTATCACCCTAATAAAAAAGACGAAATTAGAAGAAAATATTAGATTAGGGGACCATGTCAACCACGAAGTCATGACTTTCCACAAAAAATGGTTAGTGGTAAGGCAAGACGTTTTCGTCCGACTTGGTTTAATCAATATGACAATTGGTTGGAGTATAGTGTAAAAACAGATAAATCCTTTTGCTTGTGTTGTTATTTATTTAGAGAACAAGGTGGAATCGGAAGTAGGAGTACAAAGGATGCATTTGTGATGGAAGGATTTAATAATTGAAATAAAATGGATGTATTTGAACTTCATGTTGGTGACATTGCTAGTTTTTATAATAGTGCACTTATAAATTGTGAAGCTTTGATGAGACAAGATCAATCCATCCCTAATGCTCTTCAAAAGCAAAGTGGCATTCAACCAAATGATAATTACAAATGTTTACAAATTCTTTGACTTTTGTTATGAATGTGGTTTGTGCCTCTTGTAAGTGAACAGACGAAATTCGAGAAAGTCAAAAGGCTCGAGTGCAAGATGCCATTGGTCGAGGTGTAGTTAAAACAGGAAGTGGATTAAATCAAGAGTGTTCACTACAAAGACCCAGAGATACACGTTGGAGTTCCCATCGTAAAACATTTTTATACCTGGTTGAGTTGTATCCATCCGTAATGGTGCTTGAATATGTTGAAGTAACCGGAAAAGATATTGCTAGCCGAAATCAAACATTTTCTCTTAGGTATATTTCAAGTCATTTGACTTTTTGTTTTTTGTGCATTTGATGTTGCATAATTTGGGAGTCATGAATGTGTTATCAAAAGCTCTTAAAAAAAAAAGATCAAGATATCTTGAATGCGGTTGTAATGGTGAAATCAACCAAATGACAATTACAAATGTTTAGAGCTAATGGGTTTGATTCGATTTTAGAGAAAGTTACTTGTTTTTGTGAAAAGTATGATATTGAAATGGTGAATATGGAGGATAATTATGTTAATCCAAAAAACCGAAAGGCAAAGAACAAACATCTCCTATCAACATCAGTATGAGTTTGATTGTTTTAACACAATCGTGGATTTGGAAATTCAAGAAATTGGTGATCATTTTGATGTGGCAAGTTCGGAATTGTTGATGTGCATGGGGACTTTCAACCCGTGTGATTCTTTTCGGGACTTTGATGTATCATAGTTATTAAGGTTGACTGAGATGTATCTGAATGATTTTAATTATGAGGAGAAGGTTAATCTTGCACATCAACTTGAATACTATATTGTGAATGTGAAAGATGATCTAAGTTTTCTAACTTGAATGGAGTTGGAGAGTTTGCTAAATTAATGGTGGAAACTAGAAATCATCTTTCGTATCCTTTGGTTTATCGATTGTTGAAGCTCACATTGGTTTTTCCGGTCTCAACCGTGACAGTTGAGAGATGTTATTTTGCGATGAAGTTGGTCAAGTCCGAAATGCACAATTCGATTGGTGATGATTTTATGAACGCTTGATGCATTTGTTGTATTAAGAAGGAATTACTTCTCAATATTTCAAATGAAGATGTGATGACAAGATTTCAAAAGATGTATACTTGAAGACAACAGTTGTAAAACTATAAGACTTTATGGTACTTACTGATTTTAAAATTTAATGGTATTTTACTATGTATTTTTTAATTAGAAAAATAATGTTTTTTTGTTAATTTGTGCTGGGAACCCGTTTCAGTGACCCGATCAATCTTAGAAAATATAAGTATTAAACTTACTTTAAAAAATGACACCGATAACAAAAATTACTGGATCCGCCCATGTATCCACATCCTTAGCAACATTAGAAACATCCATGGAATTGACAAACATAGAACCCTTTGGAGAGTTAACCATAAAGTTGATGATATATTTATGGACAACGGAATCATGCTGACCATCTGATTAGATGAAATGCTCTTATTCTGCCTATTCTTTTTCATGCCCATTCACCTTTTTTTTTATTAACATCTTTAAATTCTTTGTTCAATAATGGAACCTTAATTCGTACATGCTAAGTGGCTTCATACTAGGGCCAAGTTGTCTTATAACTTCAATCATGATATTAAAACAATCATATGTTGCATCATTGAAAGGAATGCCTACATCACATAAACATTCAATCATTAATGAGATGCTAGTTGGAATTTTAAAGCATTAAGGACTTACAATGCATTACCAACATCAGAGAACCATCCAGTCATTTTCCTACAAGCTTTATCCTGTAGTTACGTTCCTTTCGACAAACTTCATTAGTCTGTCTGTTGCCTCTTTCATTTACCCCCATTTCTACCTTTAGTTGCTTCCTCCGAAGTAGGGATGAAGTACATGTCCATTGCTACTACTTTAACACAATCATCATCATCATAAATCATTTATTTGTTGCATCCTTGAGCTCATCGTATTCATATATGCTTTTGCCATTATTGGGGTTGGAACCTGTATCCATTCTGAATATTAATAGCAAATACTAACAGTACCTAGTAGCAACATTAATAAATTTAACTATGATTTATCATTAGATTACATCCAAAATGCAGATTTAATTTCTCAGCCATATAATCAGAATTTTGAAGTCTATTTTAATGCTCAAGTTTAGTATAAGTCTACACATAAACACTTTCTTACTTTACTTTTCCATAAGAGTGACTGACTGAAATATATATTGATTTATAGATGAGATAGATAACACATAAAATAAATGCACAATGATGGATTAGCCGAGAAAAAAGAATCACTTTTACATGGAACTCAATTTAGCCCGAGAAAAAGGAATCACCTAACTTTTAAGGTGATCGACTGTGTTTATTGCTGAGAAAAAAAATCAATTTAGTTGGTCCATCACTGATCTTGGTCAATTATAGATGTTGGTCCATTACTTGAGAAAAAGTAATCGACATCAGAAATTATAACAGAGGGAGAAGCAGAGAAAAAAAATCGAAGCATGTATCAAGATAGAGGAATAAAGAACGATTTTAGATGAATAGATGGAGAAAAGAAGAAGAAATCGATGAGGAATAATAGGAGAATATGTTACGTTACCTAGTTAGCACATGACAGCAACAACGTTGATAAAAAAGATCGATAAAGATGAAATTTATTTAGGTTTACAAGTTTGTTAGTCACGATATTGACTCTTAACCTAAAACTGGACCATGCATTTAAGTTAAATGGGCTTCAAAGCTAATCTTTAACTTTTTTAGCTGGTCAAATATAGGACTATTGTGGTCAAGATGCATGATGCGTTGAAGCGGTGCGCCTCATGCCTCATCTGAAAGTGGTGTGCCTCAATGTGCTTTCTTTATTCACATCGCCTTAATGTTCGTGAAGCGCTATTCTCATCGCCTAGTTCGCTTTGCGCCTCAGTCGTGCTTTTTTAAACCAAGCGTACAATGTACACAACAAGAGCATTGAATCAAGTGTTCATGGTTGTTCGATTCTTCTCACATGGCTGACAACTTTCCAAAACCATCAACTCTCATTTTTTTTTGGTTGTTCACACCTTACAATTACAGATTTCAATTGTTGAATTCTCAGTTGGTTCACAACTGCATGTCTAATCTTAGCGTTTTCCACGGTCATGTTGGATCTTTGTATTAAAAAGATTGAATTTTACATATGGATAGATAGTGTTCATTATCCATGACACGAGCATAAATAGGGGTGTGCAAAAAAACCCGAAAAACCACCCGATCCAAAACCGAACTGGGTTAATCGGTTTGAATTAATCGGGTTCGGGTGTTGGGTTTCGGTTAAAACCGAATAACAGATTGGTTATTTGGGCGGCATGGTTTTAACTTTTTTTTTTTTTCGGTTGGTCCCCGAAAACCCGATTAACACAAAAATAATATATATATATACATATATATACATATACATATATATATATATATATATATATATATATATATATATATATATATATATATATATATATATATATATATATATATATATATATATATATATATATTGAGGTTCTATGGGGCACCATATGCATTGGGAACCAAATAGGAACCAAAAAAGCATTACATATTAATCAACCATGCAACAAGGGTATAATTGGAAAACTATATAATTATTTGATAAGATTTAGATTCTTTAATTTTAATGTATTCATTTAATCGGATTCTTCATAAGGAAATTGCTAAAAATTAGCAAGTTTTCTAGGTGTTTCTTGTTAGGATAGTTTTAATTATCAGTTGACTTTTCTTCTCTCCCAAACAATGGCAACTGAAATCCTGCAGTCATCTTCACGAGTTCGACTTTCTTCATATCGATATCCTGCCGGTCATCTTCACACCGGCGATTTCAAGAATACCTGCATGTCATATTCACGCCTTCGTCCGTAGCAATCATAGTGACGTCGACGTGTTCATATTGCGGGTCTACAATCTGCCATCTTACTTTTCCGAAGACAATAATAAGATCTGGAAACTTGATTTGTATTGACATGGGATCCTCAAACACATTTGATGAAATGCAA
Organism: Centrapalus pauciflorus; assembly: GCA_020465985.1. NCBI lineage: Eukaryota > Viridiplantae > Streptophyta > Magnoliopsida > Asterales > Asteraceae > Centrapalus > Centrapalus pauciflorus. The sequence continues at coordinate 6,846 of JAANYP010002100.1, read as the reverse complement.
ATATCCGAGAACAATGAGTTTCAAATATCCGAGAACAATGATGGTAAGCTGCTCTATCATGTATCAGATGCACCACGTTAAATTAAGTAACCAATAGAGGAACGCACCATGATATTGATGATAAATGTATATCCATAGTTATATGGACTGCTCATTTTTGGAACATACACTGGAAGCACTACAATATGAACATATATATGCACAGATACGTATATATATATGCACAGTGTTTAAAATATTTTTTTCTGACAGTTTTATTATTTTTATAGCAATTTTAATGTATTTTTGCATATCATAATTTTCACCAGTTGTTATACATCATGTAATTTCATCAATTTAATCATAGGGTTTTTATCAGTATTGTGCATTTTCATCATTTTTTACCTGTTTAAATACAAACTATGTGTAGTTATATAACCCATACAGAGAATCTCAACTCAAAATATATGTTTGCAAAGTTTATACATCAACTGGACTTGTTGTTGATCACACTGATTTTTACTTTTTATGTATTTTACATGCATTTTGGATTACCAATAGTTTTGATAGCATCATGATAGTGATGATACTCAATACAGTGAGTCTCACCTAAAAATATATAAATATGCACAGTGGATTCGTCAACTTAATTTTTTTGTAAGTTGTTTTTATTTTTACATCTATGTAGTGTAAATGCATACCGGCATTACCTGGTAATAAACGAATGCTTTACTGTAACCGTTAAATGCTTTCCCGGATTGTAATGATGAATGTACTTTGTAGGCAACGACACTGCACATGAGGGTTGCGATAGCAATGAGTTCACTTCACCAGGTGGGTCTACGTACAGGAAGCCCAAACTCAATGACGGTGAAATTCCATTCAAAGGCAAGGTATACGCATCTTTGGACGAAGGAATTTTTGCATACGAACAATATGCTGCCGAATGTGGTTTTGATACTCGAATGTCAACACAAAAAAGAAATCGTGCTGGAGTTATCACATTGAAGGTTATAATATGTAACAAGTCCGGTGACAACAGCGTTGACAACGAATCTAGCTCCAGTCAACGATGCACGTCATCCACACGCACCAAGTGTCCTGCATGCATAAGGTTCAGACGGATCGATGATCAACGGTATCAGGTATATCGGTTGACGGAATTTCACAACCATGATTTCGTTAAACCTGAGGACAGGCATCTACTGAAATCGGCCCGTAAGCTTGATTTTCAACAAAAATGCTTCATCCATAAGGCGGGCAACGTCAACATTGGTCCATGCAAATCCTACAATTTGCTAAAAGAGGTTCACGGTGGGTTTGAAAATGTTAATGCAACTCAGATAGATTTTAAGAATTTCAGGAGGGATATAAGGCTTTTCATCGGCGAAAATGATGCACAAATGTTTATTGACAAACTAAGGAAGAAGCAGGACAATGGTGATGGTTTCTCAATGCAGTACACTTGTGACCAACACGGGATATTACGCGGTGTATTCTGGGCAGATTCCATTGCAAAGTGTAACTATGATGCATTTGGAGATGTAATATCTTTTGACGCCACTTACCGAACAAACCAGTGAGTCCTCTTAACAATATTGATTTGAATAAACCATTATGTTTCATTTGTACCAAATATTTTATACTGATTTGTATATAATTTTATCCTTTTTTAAAAGACATGACATGGTGTTTGTACCATTCACGGGCATAAACAACCACAAAAAGTGTGTCACCTTTGGTGCGGGGTTGATAGCAGGAGAGGATGTGGCATCATATAAGTGGCTGATGGATGCATTCCTCACAACATTTGGTAAGGAGCCAACTTTTGTTTTTACTGACCAAGACCCGGCAATCATACAGGTTTATGATGATGTTTTTAAGACGGCCAAACATCGATTTTGTATGTGGCATATCACTAGTAAGCTCCAACAAAAGGTAAATCCACATTATGAGAATACTTTGAGTATTAACTATTGTGCATGTAGTTGCATCCTGATGATTTGTGCATCCTGTATGATCTCAATGTGCGAACAGATTGGTTCACGTCCTTGCAATGATGAGGAGTTCTTGGGACGTTTCAATAGCATTGTTTGGAACAAGACAATGGGAGCTAAGGATTTCGAGGCAAGCTGGACGTCGTTAATGAGGGACTACAACTTCGAAGAACACAAGTGGTTTTGTGACTTATGGGACATGCGAGAAAAATGGATACCTGCTTTTTCATACAATCTTCCACTGTCCGGTTTGATGCGTACAACTTCAAGGTCCGAAAGTGAAAATTCGTTTTTTGGTCGTTTCACAAACGGTGACTCAACCCTTGTTGAGTTTTACGATCAATTTGAGACTGCAATGGGGCACCAGCGCGATAAACAGCGAAGAAAGGATTTAAAGTCTTGGAACACCACACCTAAACTTAAAACGAAATTCAAATGCGAGCGTCAAGTCGCACAATTGTTCACCAAATCAATTTTTCTGGATTATCAAGTGGAGATACACAACTCTGCAATGTCCTGCATGGCGACTAATGGTCTTGAGGAAGACAATAATGGGATGAAGGTATGCAAAGTACTTGACATAGAATCAAACATGGAGACCGAGGTAAGCACACTTAGTATAACGTGCATTTCTGGTGAACAAATACATTCATGTTAAAAAATATTTTTTAAATCGCAAATACCTGGCTGTTATTTAAGTATGATACTGATATGTAGGTGGTGGTGTCTCTGGATGAACGCATTGCTACCTGCAAATGCAAGATGTTTGAACGACTTGGGGTCTTATGTCGACATGTGTTATATGCATTCAGGCTATGTGGTGTTGATGAAATTCCGGATAGGTACGTTGTTAACCGATGGACAAAAGACGTGGTGCATAAACTTTTGTCCATGTCAGATAAAAGCCCATCAACATCAGTATCACCCAGAAAGAAGGTTCACGAAATCAGCAATCTGTTCTCTGAGATAATGAGTTATGTCGTACACGATGTCGACGCAACAGATCGGGTGATAGAGTCACTTAAACAGATCAAGGATTCTCTACAGAACTTGCACAAAGACAAACCCCCACCAAACAAAAACGATGAGATTGAGTTTCTGTTGGGAGTTCCACAACCGGTAGAGGTTTCAATACATGCACCGACAGGGATAAGGAACAAAGGTTGTCGCAATAAAAAGAGACTAAAAGGAGAACGAGAAAAGGCAATATCAAAAAGTAAGCGTAAGAAACGTGTATGCAAGGTTTGCAAGGAACATGCACTACATGACTCACGAAACTGCCCAAAGAAGATCACGAGTACTTGATTCACTGAACATGTCACATAAAGAATAAAGTGGTGACAACGTTGCGATGAGAGCGTCTGAAGAAACTTTGATTTTTTTTTTTTTAAATTATCTCTATTGTTTTCCATTACGTTATTTTCGACATTTTTTGCTTTCCGTTCTGTAATAACATCGTTTATGTTACACCTGTTGAATTCAAACTTTAATGCTCATTTTGCAACATTTACTTGATAAATAAACATGTCGTTCAACCTGCCCCAATCAAACTTTTCTGGGTTTTCACTTATCGCGGTTCATGTTTTTTATAACCATTCCGCAATCATGACAATGTCACACGTTCAACCAAAGCTTACCATCCACCTTCATCTACAATCATCGTTCAGTCTACACAATATGCATCGTGTCATGGCTCGATGTAAATTTAAAAACGACAACGTCGCATGTCAGTAAAACCGTTTAACATGAACACGCCAACTTACATTCATCGCGCATTTATGTCTTATGGGGCACAATACTTATGTTGAAACCGTATAACATGAACACACCTTCAAATGTATTGTTTACATGAATCCTTTTTACACAAGCTACACTTGTATGCATCACTTCATACGTGTACACAGACTAAATACTCATGCTCATGCCTACAATCACGTTCATGATATGTGTTGTGTGGATTGCATTACTATACTTCGTAATTTCACAAGTCAACAAATTTTACAAATCAAATACGCCTGCAATGAAAAATATGTGTAACGCATTATGCATTAACGAGTAAAACGTTTAACTCACATTTTAAGCTCCACACATGTCCCGTTACAAAAACATGTGCAATGCATTACTTAAGTAATGTAGATTGCATGTAACTTTGCAATGAAAAACATGGAATAAGCAAATGATGTTATACTTTAGCAATACCATACTTAACACAAAAAAACATGTCCCAAATTTCGTTCTATAAAAAGACATCAGCATCACACAAATAAAAATTCATACGCCAACGCAATTCATAATAAATAAAAAACGTCTCATATCTCCCGATCCATGCAAACATAAACACCTCAGGATCACAACCCCCAATATTTTTCAAATCGAAGATCCTTCACCGCATCAGCGTTTGCTGACAACCTCGCCTTTTCGTATTCTGACAACTGATCATATACGGTGAACTCTTTGATAAGACTCAACCGCACTTTGTTTACTGGGTGCATCAATATTTTAGTTATGTAACGCCGTCTGAGCGTGTGCATCTGTCGGGCCTGTTTATCTATATTCGTTGTCAATCCATGATTCCAATCTTTGTTCGCCCTTCCCATGTACGTTTCCATGTGACGCATTGCAAAGACACCACAATCTACGTACGCTTCTTGCACACCCCAGGGTAATATTGGCTTTGTAGGAGTTGCATTTGCCACACGAGCACACATAGGATGGGACAATGAATCCAAATAGCGTGAAAACAAGATTTGCTGCATTACATTGATTGGAAGACACACAAATGTCACGTTTATGTAATTTTACTAGAAGAAAATTTGGAATAACAAGCACTTCATACCAGTCTAGCGACAACACCATTGTACTTGTCGTTTATTGATACATCCGCATGAATGTTGTCGAGAATTGTGATCGATGCGCTCTTCAAATCAAAACACACGACATAAAAGTGATAGTGGTTGATAATCGGGAAGAATACCTGATGCATACGACAATGTGTCGCTTATCAATCTTACGAATACCATACATATATGTAATGTTTTTAAATAACTTACCAGCTCCGCATTTCTTACCGTGTTCAACGTCACATCACCGACAATCGTCATTTGGAGGTTTATTCGAAACATCTCATACATTGCGTCTTCACTGAGTTGTCCATCCAAAATATTTTGGGTCTACATACACAATAATTATTGTTTGGTGCATCACAATACATAGGAAAACACAAATCATGAATATAAATGAGATATGGTACTTACGAGACAAGTCGACATGAAAAACAATCGAAGGGGAGAGCTGTCGCTCCGGAATTGTTCCTTGTGATTTAAGATTTGGCACCAACAATCAATGACATTGTTCATTACGTATGATCCCGGTATCAGGCTCTCAAGTATTATTCTAACTGAGTTGACGTTCAAGTCCGTATCGAATACAACATCACTGGAAAATATAACAATGCACACGAAATATTGTCAACTATACAGTCTTAATGCATTTACCAAAACGAAAAACCTTCATATAACAAAATTAACCTTCAACATATTATCAAAATTTAGAGGGATGCAACTTACTTTTCATCATGCTGCAGTGAAAAGAACGCACCAGACACTTGTCGTTCGAGTTTCGTCAACTTTGCATCGACATCGAGTATCCGTTTCATGAATGGGGATCTCATAGACGTACCGGGTTTGATTGTTCGCTTTGGTCGATCAACTGCAACGCTAACTGTTTTTCCCGTATCGCCAACGGCATTGGCCACGTCTGTTAATAGTTGTTGAGGTGCAACGACCGCAATTGTTGCAGGTGTTTCTGGATCATCATATCTATCGAGGGATAGATTAACTGGCTCAATTTGCGTAAACCCCAAACTAAATGACGGTGCATCAATAGTAACCCGATCCGTATGACCCTTGTCCGTAAGATAACGCATCACCGTCTTGTCGACCTCGTCAAGTACAGTAGGTGAACACATCCATTGAGAGTCGCTAACTTCTTTAACCTGTTTGATTATTCCGTGATAGTAACCATGTTAAATACCATTTTTTTGCGATCAAAAATGCACCTATATGAAACTGTTATTTCTTCATGGGTATGAAAACGCGATTACCGTCCATGCCATTCATAAAAACATATTAAAAACATAGGATTTATGTCTACTTAGTTTTTTTACAAAACATATGTTTAGTTAATTGTTTACAACTTACTACACTTCAAATGTTGTGACTTAGGAGACTACAAATCAATCAAGGTATCAAATGACTCTTAACCTGCTTCGACACTTTGGATCCTAAACATGCACCCTCACTTTTTCTGTCCGCTTCTTCTATCGGTGAAGGAGTTTTGAACCCGATATCCACAAGTTGTGCACTTGTACTTGCTGCACGTCTCAGCTTCTGTTCTGTCTCGTACACCAACATCTCGTTCAACCTCATATGCTCGTCTACAATCATCCTCTTCCACGTCTTTCTCCTCATCGATATCTCCGGACAATCATGATAAGTTGACGCTGCAAGTGGCAACGACTTTTTCATGAAACTCGTCAAACTGCCAAACGATTCGATGCAGTGATCAAATGCATCAAGGAAATCCTACAAAAAACGTTTATCAAAAAGGATATTAATGCATACTGGATTAACTGTGTAAACATGAATGCATAGTTTTATACAATATATTAATATAAAACTACATTAACGACATACACTGATAGCGCACTTTTGCATACACCAGGAAGACAAGTTCCCAATAAATTCGTGTAATTAATATCATGTAGTTACGAAATCCAACTAAGTTTCATCAATTTAGATGCATTAAAAAAAAAGTTTTTGTTACCAAATCTAACTAACTTAAATTAATTACATAGATACACACATTAAAT